>CM052721.1:134040-149388 GCA_028551405.1 Uromys caudimaculatus | reverse complement strand
CAAATGGATGGAACTTGAAAATATCATCCTGAGCGAGGTAACTCAGTCACAAAAGAACGAACATGGTATGTACTCACTGATAAGTGGATATTAGCCCAAAAGTTCAGAATGCCCAAGTTTCACTTTACAGTAACTGCTGGACTGAGAGTGAGGTCCCAGATGGAGGAGTTGGAGAAAGGACTGAAGGAGCTGAGGGAGTCTTCAGCCCCATGGAGGGAGCAACAGTGTCAACTGGCCTAACCCCCCCAACCCCCGTCTTCCTGGAGGCTGGACCACCAACCAAAGAATACACATGGACGGACCCATGGTTCGGACCACATATGTGACAGAGGAGGGCCTTGTTGGCCATCAGGGGGAGGAGAGACCCCAGTAAAGGGGAATGTCAAGGTGGGAATATGGGATTGGGCGGGCGGGTGGGTGGGAGGTGGAATTCTCTCATAGCGATGGGGGAGGGGGAAGGGATAGTTGGTTTCCAAAGAGGAGACCTAGAAAGGGGGAAACATTGGAAATGTAAATAAAGTATCAAAAAAAAAAAAAAGAACAATACTCAATTTCATATGAAAACACAAAAAACTCAGGATAGCTAGAACAGTATACAATAAAAGAACTTCCAGAGGTATCACCGTTCCTGGTCTCAAGTTGTACTATAGAGTGAAAATAGACATATAGATCAATGGAATTCAATCAAAGACACAGATATAAATCCACGCCTGATTTTTGATAAAGAAGCCAAAATTATACAATGGAAAAAAAAAAATAAAAGAAAGCATCTTGAACAAATGTTGCCGGTCTAACTGGATGTTGGTATGTTGAATGTGAATAGATCCATTATCTATCAACTTGTACAAACTAAAATCCAAATGGATCAAAGACCTCAACATAAAACTAAATATACTGAACCCGATAGAAGGGAACGTGGGGA
Organism: Uromys caudimaculatus; assembly: GCA_028551405.1. Lineage (NCBI taxonomy): Eukaryota > Metazoa > Chordata > Mammalia > Rodentia > Muridae > Uromys > Uromys caudimaculatus. The sequence goes on along the minus strand of CM052721.1, from coordinate 148,466 downwards.
AAAGCCTTGAATGCATTGGCACAGGTGACAACTTCTTGAACAGAACACCAATAGCACAGGTCCTAAGATTAACAGTTAATAAATGGAACCTCATGAAACTGAGAAGCTTCTGTAAGGAAAAGAACAACAGCAATAGGACAAACCAGGCAGCCTACATAATGGGAAAAAGATCTTCACCAAGTCCACATCTGACAGGGGGATAATATCTAAAATGTATAAAGAATTCAAGAAATTAGACATTGTGGCCATAGATTTCCCTCAGCTCAAGAATGTGAATTCCAGGGCAACTAGGGCTGTTACACAGAGGAACCCTGCCTCAAAACAACCAACCAACCAACCAACCAACCAACCAACCAACCAACCAACCAACGAACCAACCAACCAACCAAACAAAACTAGATATCAACCAAATAATAAAAAATGGGGTATAGACCTAAACAATTATCACAGAGGAATCTCCAGCGGCCAAGAGACATGTAAAGAAATGATCAGCACCCTTAGCCATCAGGGAAATGAGAATCAAAACAACTCTGAGAGTCCATGTTCACCTGTCAGGATGGCTAAGACCAAAACCACAAATGACAGCACAAGCTGGCTAGGATGTGGGGTAAGGGGACACTCCTCTACTCTGGAAATTAGTATGTCTGTTCCTCAGGAAATTGGGAATTTATCTACCTGATGACCCAGCTATACCTCTCCTGGGCATATACTCAAAGAACACTCCATCCTATCATAAGGACTCAATTATGTTCATAGCAACTTTATTTGTAATAGCCAGAAACTGGAAACAAGCTAGATTTCCCTCAGCTCAAGAATGTATAAAGGAAATATGGTATGGTTACACAATGGAGTATTACTCAGATGTTAAAAACAACGACATTATGAAATCTGCAGGTAAATGGATGGAACTAAAAAAAAACTTTTTAAAAAATAAAACATGCATTTACTTATTGTGTGTGTGTGTGTGTGTGTGTGTGTGTGTGTGTGTGTGTGTGTGTGTGTGTGTGTGTGTGTGTGTGTGTGTGTTTAGGTCAGAGGACAACTTGAAGGAATTGGTTCTCCCCTTCCACCATGTAAGTCCTAAGGCTCAAACCCAAGTCTTCAAGGCTTGACTGAGGCATCTTGATGTCCCTATCTTGTTGAACAAAGATACGTTTTAAAATTTACTTATTTTTATGTGCATATATATATGTTTTTCCTGTTTTATGTATGTCCACGTGTGTGCCTGATACCTCTGGAGGCCAGAACAAGGTGTTGGCTCCCCTGGAACTGGAGTTATGAATTAGTATGAGCTACCATGTAGCTCATATTGGGAACTGAATATAGGTTTTCTGCAAGAACAATACATTTTTTTTTTAAACCACGGAGCCTTCCAGCCTTCCATGTTGGGACTTTACGACAGGGACCTTTCACTGATCTGGAATCCACCAGCGAGCTCTAGGGACCTTCCTGTTTCCACCACACCACAGCAGTGTAGTTACAAAAGTGTATGTAGGTATGCTCAGCTCTTAACTTAGGTGCTGGGGATTTGAACTTACTTCCTGATGCTTGCACAGTCAGTGCTCTCACCTGCTGAGCCATCTCTGTAGCCTTTAGATTCTGTTCTTACTAGAAATGCAGAGTAAAGGGTTGGAGAGATGGTTCAGCAGTTAAGAGTTCTTGTGCTCTTCCAGAGGACTCAAGTTCAATTCCCAGCACCCACTGTCACTCCAGCTCTAGGGGATCTGATGCCTCCATGGGTATCCACACATATATATGTGCATGTGCATGTAGACAGACAGACAGACAGACAGACACACACACAGACACACAGACACACACTCAAAAATCTTTTGAAAGAAAAATATGGGCTGAAGTTAGAGTTCTAACCTTTACTGACCGGATTCTACAATAACCAACTAGTCAGTTGCTTCCCGTCAGGGCATCAGGACAGTCACTTTTGTTCAGTACTTGGCATGGACTCTAGGACCTTGCTCAGATTGGGTGATACACTCCCAGGCAATGATTTATATAAAAAAAATCATAGTGCATTGATGGGTTCAAACATTTAATATTGAACAGTTCACGCAGTTACAGAATTTGATTCTCAATATATTTCATCACCAACTAATGGAAGCCTCTTGGATTTGTCTTTGTAAAAATAAATTGTGTGTGTGTGTGTGTGTTCACATGTGCATGTGTGTTCACATGTGCATGTGTGTTGACCTGGAATTGATGTTGCCTTTCATGGTTTCTTCCCACTTTTATTTTACTGAGGTAGAGTTCTTTGCTGAACCCAGACTTTACAGATGTTAACCTTAGCTACCCGGCTTCCCTGGGTGTGGGTGTGGGTCTCCTGTCTCTGCCTCCTGACAAAACATAAGTGAGCATTCTTCATTAAAGTTCCCAGATAATTTTTTTTGAGACAGAGTTTCTTTGTGTAGCCCTGGCTGTCCTGGAACTTGCTCTATAGACCAGGCTGGCCCCCAAACTCAGAGATCTGTCTTCTGCTGCCTCCTAGTATGGGAATCTCCACACCTGGCTCTCCAGATAATTTAATGTGTACAACCTATTATTTTTTTTTCCAGAAGCTTCCATAGAAGGTCTTCTTTTGGTAAATACATTTTTTTGGGGGGTATTGAAGCAACTCCTTGAAAACAGCTGGAATTGTGGGAATTTTCTAAGACTTGTGTTGTCATTTAAAGTCTTTGTTTAATATTTAACATGAATTATGTGCATATATGTTTTGCCTGCCTCTATGTATGTCCATGTGTGTGTCTGGTACCTAAGAGGTCAGAAGATGGTATTTGCTCTCCTGAACTGGGGATCAGGTATGCACTCCTTGACTTGAAAAGAATGACTATTTTAGGTTCCAGTTTGGCAGCCGTATTATGAGAAAATAGAACCCATTCAAGAAATGTCAGCATTATATGACAGGTCTGAGAATTCTTCCTAACCGTGTGTTATTCCTAAAGTGTGACAAATTTGTGTTAGCCTGTCTGAGGTTGTCTGAGTGTAGTTTTGACTTCCTAAGTTCATGTGGTCAGTTGAGGTCTTGGGTTGATATTTAACAAGCCAGACTGTGGGGAAACACCACATGTGCCATCACCAGTTCATTTGTTCTTGTCAATCAGTCACTAGCCCTGCCTTCAGCCTCTTCTGTGTCAGCAATCTTGGAATTTTTGTTTGGCTCACAGAATCCTAAGATCTGCAAACCAAGAATACATAATTCTGAGGGCCAGGCCATGTAACCAAGAGTGCAAATGGCTTTTCATAGACATATGAATGAGAGACAAGGGACTCAGGTGATGGCTCCCTCTTTAAGAGTCCATGCTGCTCTTCTAGAGGCCCCACGTTTAGTTCCCAGCATCTACTTCCTGTGGCTCACAACTTCCTGTAATTCCAGCTACCCCCCCATGTACAAACACACACACATACATGTGCACGCACACACATACACAAACATATACAAGCACATACATACATGCACATACACATACATACACATGTACACACATATGTACACATACACACATATACACACATACAAATACATATATACAATACATGCACACATACACATACATACACAACACTCACATATACATACACATATACACACATACACACACACAAACTGATACACATAATAAAAAAAATCTTTAAAAGAGTGAGTGATGGATCTGGGTGGGACCATGGGATCTGGACTGATTATCTGCTGTGATTTCTTCCCAACAACCCCATTACAATTGCCCCTTCATTTTCTCTACATGGCACGTGCAGTCTGTCCTTGCCATTCCTTTGATTCCCTGTTCTTTCCCTCTCTCTCTTTTTTTTGTTCATTTTTTTTTTTGAGACAGGGTTTCTCTGTGTAGCCTTGGCTGTCCTGGAACTCACTCTGTAGACCAGACAGGCCTTGAACTTAGAGATCTGCTTGTCTCTGCCTTCTGAGTGCCAGGGTTAACGGTGTGCACCTCTACTGCCTGGCTCCCTGTCCTTTTCAAAGTTTTCTTCAGAAAGTTACACTCCAAGACCCTCTGTGAATCTTGAGACTATTCACATAATGAATGTATAGTCTCATTGTAGAGATCTGTTTTGGATGAAACTAATGATGGCCTATGCCTTAAGCATGTGGCATCACCTTCTTCTAAGGCCCATTTGGCCTAGTTAGCTTTAATTGTCATGTTGAGACAGAGTAGAGTCATCTGAGAGGAAAGCTTCTGTTGAGGAATTGTCTACATTAGATTGGTTTCTGGGCTTGTTTGTGGGAGATTGGTTACTAGTAGATGCAAGAGTACCCAGTCCACTTTGGGCGGCACCATTCCTATGCAGGCGGTCTTGGGCAATATAAGAAGGCTAGATAAGTGAAACCCTGTGAGCAAGCAAGGCAGCAAGCAGTGTTCCGCCAAGATTCCTGCCCTGACTTTCTTCAGTGATGGATTGTGACCTGGAAGTGTTAAGTCAAACTCTTTACTCCCCAAGTTGCTTCTGGTTAGAATGTTTTTACACAGCAACAGAGTGAAACTAGAATAGCATCCCGCCTCTGCGAAGAGCTGATGAAGAAGGGCAGAGTGTCCTCCAGCTGCTGTTGGAGGTTCCTGCAAGCTACTTTCTGTTCCTTGTGACTTCATTTCCCTAGAGCTAAACAAGGCTCTCTCTTCCTACTTGACAACTCTGCCTGTTGTTTTTCTGGAGGAGTATACCTCCCGAGAATGTTCTGGAGTCCATAGTAGGAGCTTTAAACCTAAGGCAACAGCTTGCAGAAAGATCTAGGGCCATAGGTGAGGAAACGTGGGCAACTGGCAGGCAGTGCCGTCCCATTGAGCCTGAAAATACCACACCAATGTCCAACTAGCACTTCTACCCAAGGATTTCTCAGTAGGCATAGTACATGGAGAAATAAAAAGGATTGTTGGGAGCTGGAGATGGGGCTCAGTGGATAAAATGTTAGCAGCAATGAGGAGGTCTGAGTTCCATCTTCAGCACTGCTTAAGCTGGGGTGTGGTGGTACATGCCTGGAATCCCAGCACCCAGGAGGTAGAGGCAGGAGGATCAGAAGTGCAAAGTTATTCTCTATAACATGTGATTTTTTAAAAGCCAGTGCAGGTAGGAGACTCTGTCTCAGAACAAAACAAGAGAAAACCAAACCGAACCAAAACCTTTTGGCTTCTTTCCTTTTCTTTTTCCTTTTTTTTTTTTTTTAACCCCCCCAAGATCGATCTCTCTGTCTGTCTGTCTGTCTGTCTGTCTGTCTCTCTCTCTCTCTCTCTCTCTCTCTCTCTCTGTCTCTCTCTGTCTCTCTCTGTCTCTCTTCGTGTGAGTGTAAGCACAGATGAATGAAGGTGCTCTCAGATGCCCCGGAGCTGGAGTTATAGACAGTTTTGTGTAGCCCAACATGGATGCTAAGTCCCCTGACAAAGCAGCAAGTGCTCTTAATTGCTGAGCCATCTCTCCAGTCCCAATTTTCGGCTTCTCAGTTACAAAACTCATTTTCCTGTGGGGTTTATGAATAAATACTGCAGTCAAAACAGACCATCAGAAAGGAAACACTTGGTACACGTCCATTGGAGAAGACATTTACATCTACAGCAGAATCTGACTTTTTTTTTTTTTTTTTTGGTTTTTCGAGACAGGGTTTCTCTGTGTAGCCCTGGCTGTCCTGGAACTCACTCTGTAGACCAGGCTGGCCGTGAACTCAGAAATCCACCTGTCTCTGCCTCCTGAGTGCTGGGATTAAAGGCGTGCGCCACCACTGCCCGGCTAGAATCTGACATCTTAATTTTGGTGTCCAGGAATCTTATTGGTTGTATATCACGTATGCACAGTGGTTTTAGTTACTTCTCTATTGCTGTGATCGAACACCATGACAAAGGCAACTTAAGAAAGAAGGGTTTGTTTGGAGCTCATGGTTCCAGAGGAATAGGAGTCCATCACCATCTGAGGGGAACATGGCAGCAGGCAGGCAGGCATGGCTCTATAGCAGCTGAGAGTTCACATCTCTATCCACAAAACAGGAAGCAGAGAGAGCTAGATTGTGTAGTGGTAAATAGTTAATCTCTCTGAGCTCCCAGCAAGTGTGAGGTTCTCACCACCTGCCAGAATTCTCTGGATTTGCAAATGAAAGACACACACACACACACACACACACACACACACACACACACACACACTCCATTTATATTTTTATATGACTTGACTAGCGGCTGCGTGAGATGGGCAGGGCCAAGGTGCTGCTGAATGCCGGGTGACAGCGGGCAGTGGCTGGGGTGGGATTTCCTCTCAGCAGCCAGAAGTCGCATCCCAGTGCTTCCGGCTGTTGGAGTCCTCGATGGGCAGGGAAAGGGAAGCACCTGAAGTAGCATGTTCAGTATCCCCGCAAATTGTACACTATACTTGTGGCGTGCAACGTGGCTAGCCCTCACTTTATAAGTCCGGGGCATAGAGGGAAAGAGAGGGAGAGAGAGGGGAGGGGCTCGCTCGGCTCCTCGGACAAGGCGAAAGCTGATTTTCTCGTGGCTGCGGCAGAACATCTAAAAGCAACTACAATAGTGGTCAAAGAAGGAAGTGGCGACAGGGCAGATGGGGTGGGCAGGGCCGAAGCTGCTTTTAGCAGGCAGGCAGGGCCCAGTGGCAGCTTTGGTGGGCAGAGCGCAGGAGACCCTCGCACGAGAGAGCGCAAGCGTAGGAGCAGCAGGTGGTCGCACAAGTGGGAAAGCAAGTCGCAGGATGCAAGGGGCGGGGCCAGACCTGCTTTTCAGGCTGCGAACCGGTGGAACTGCTGCAGCAGGAGCGGTAGCCAGCAAATGAGGGAGGAGGGAGGGGAAGCCTATGCTATGGGTCGCTAGCGAGAAAGTGTCAGTTTAGTGGCCATGTAGAGATACTGCTTTCTGCTTACTGTGAATTAGACTAAGACATCCCAGTAAGTAGGGACGAGGCAGCGAAGACTGACCCATTAAGAGAATAGGATTATTAACTGCCCCTACCAGCATCCCGAGGGCATAATTAATAGCCAGAGAGATTCTAGCACAGGTCAGACCACCAAGTTGTCATGTGGGGGCCTGGGACTACACTCGGAGCCCGTGCTCCTGAGCCAGAGAACAGTTTATCAGGGCCTGGGAATTTCTCTGCAGTGAGAAAGAAACTGTCTCCGAGGAGAGGAAAATCTCACCCAAGGGAAAAAGTCATGCTTTCCCACCATTATGGACTGTACTTTCTGGAACTTGGATCTAGGCAAACATGTCTTCCTCAGGTAGCTTCTGTCAGGTACTCTGTCATAGAGATGAGACAAGTAGCTAATACAATGTTCATTAAGGGCCCTGAGAGAGGACTCAGAGGTTAGGGGCAGTTGCTCTTGCAGAGGACTCGGGTCCAGTTTCAAACACCTACATGGTGGTTCACAGTTACCTATAACTCCAGTTCTGGGGGTCTAATGCCTGTTTCTGACCCTTATGGCACCAGGCATGCACATGGTGCACAGACATGCATGTACTAGGTCCCCAAAGCAGGCAATGCTTTGGCGATGACCCGAGCCCCCCACTTGAGCTGGCTTTCACTAGGAAGCAGAAGCCTAAAGTGTTTCTCAGAAGACTTTAGAAGCTGGCTGAACACTCCTTACCACCAGTAAGCATCTCCTTTGCCTGAAAACCCCAGCTAACCACCGGACTGTTTCGTCTTCTGAGCCTCCTCTGGTTCATCCAGCCATAGAAAACCCAACACTTCTGTACTAGGTGCTGTTCTCTACCGTTCTAGGCAGCTAGACAGTGGTTGTTGTTGTTATTTTATTTATTTATTTATTTATTTATTTATTTATTTATTTATTTATTTATTTAATTTATTGAGACAGGGTTTCTCTCTGTAGCCCTGGCTGTCCTGGAACTCACTGTGTAGACCAGGCTGGCCTCGAACTCACAGAGATCCATCTGTTACTGCCTCCTAAGTGCTGGGGTTAAAGGCTTGCGCTTGTTATTGTTGTTATTATTATTATTGTTATTATCATTATTAAACTGTTCAGTGGTTTCTTGCTTACAACATGCAGGCACAACATATATACATATCAAATAAAAATCTAAAAAATATTTAAAACATTATGTTTATTTCTCTGTGTGTGAATATGCATGAATACCACGGGGTGCCTGCGGAGGTCAGAGGATGACTTGGGGGCATGTTTTCTATCTTTCTACTATGTGGGTTTTCAGGGATGAAACTCAAGTCGTCAAGACTCAGCAGCAAGCCACCTCTCTGGCTAATAAAGTAGATTTGAGTTCCAAGAAGGAAAGACTATTTCCTATAGACTGAAGTAGTCTGCCTTGAGTTTCGGTGTCAAGTGATCCATTTTCACTAAAACAAGCACGCGGCAGGCTTGGGGAACGGCAGGTGTACTGGTGTTTCATGCCTGCGCACCTTCCTGGGGCTTTCCCCTCTCTCGTCCTTTGTTTACTCGTAGGATCCGAGAGTCACCATACTATTTATCTGACCTGTGTCCCTGCCCGTGTCCCCCATCCCTGTTTAAGCTCGTGTGTCTGCAACATTGGCTTCTCTTGAGCTGACAAGCCAGAGTCTCTAAGAGCTGTGGTTGCCTCACAGATTAACCAACCACAGCAGAAGGTCATAGGCAGTCCAGAATGGAACTTATTTGTCCTCCCAGTCCTTTCACGACCCAGGACCACTGATGTTCTGAGGGTGGTACTGCAAATCACACCAAGGGTAGCTCTCACCCCTCATCAACGAAGCCTCTTTTTGCAGCAGACTGAGGCTACTACAGGGATCCACAACTGGTCAAGATGCAGAGCAAGTGACCCTAGAGTTCCCAACCCTGGTTGGGACATTTGTGACGTCACCTCTACACGTAAGGCTCAGGAAACATTGCAGAAGGCGAGGCAGGAAGATTTAAGAGCCGGAGGGCGAGAACAACTGATGCTAGATAGTGTTGGTGCACTGGTGAAGTCTCTACACTATGACTACTTAAACAAGACCCACAGAACACTGCCGGGAACCAACGGATTTGCAGCCTTCTTATTAGCCTGAGTGAAGCCATTTTTTTTTTTTTTTTTTTTTTGTTAAAGTTAGACTTGGAAATAACAGTAGGCCAAGGGTGCTGTTTTCTGAGCTTCAGGATTTTGTTTAGGTTCTGTCTCTCAAGAGATGGATTCTTTCCCAGGTCAGGGGTGACTCCTTTGAGGTTAGGTGGCTGGCAGAATACGGGTGGGTGCCTTGGTAACATGTCCATGTCCTTGTGGCTAGGAGTCTGTAACTTCTTGGAATTTTCCCACCCCTGTTGCTTTGTCTGAGTCTTGCTTGTGTTGTTTAAGCTTATTTATCTTTTTATTATAAACTGATGGTGAGAATTAAAATTTTGGGGCTTGATCAGACATCCTGTCTTGCTCCCAGGTATCTCTGTCTTTGTCTCTTTTATCCATCAGTTACCTCCTCAGGACCACGCTGAAGACCCCGCGGGCCGGGGCATAACACTACCAGCTAACATTGCCAATATGAATGGGGGAAGTTGCACAAGGGACCACCCCTAGAGGAAGAGCTACAGGCCATCAATGGCTGCTGAGAGAAGAACAATCAGTCTTCTTCAAGGTTGAGCTCACTGACAGGTCATCCAATGGGAAGTGGTAAGCCCTAACCACACATACACCCCAGCAACTCTAAATGGACTTAGTAGGATATGTGTGTGTGTGTGTGTGTGTGTGTGTGTGTGTGTGTGTGTGTGTGTGTGTGTGTGTAAATAATAATTGTAGAGAAACAGGGCCCTGAACTTGAGAGAGGGTTGGGGGGGACATGGAAAGAGATGGAGGGGAAGCAAAGGGGTAGAAATGATATGAACACAGTACTCATGCATGAATAAAATAAAAAGCAAGTGAGGAAACATAAGCATGTGTGTATATTAGATCAAATAAAATATTTAAAAAATATTATCAGTCTATACTTTGTTCCTTTATAATTTCGTACACGTATGTAGTGAATTGTGGTCACTTCTTCCTCCAGTTAATCTCTTTCACTCTCTCCTGCTTCTTCCTCACTAGCCGATTCCCACTTCCATGTCTGTTTCTGTGTGTGGGACCCACCGAGTTTGGTTAGTTTCTTGCCTGAGTGTGGGTGGAAGGCTATTTACTGGCACACTCACAACTTACTAGTTGAAGAAAGTGACTCCTCTTCCTTCAGCCATGACTAACTGCCAATAGTTCCTTAGGGAATGGTGGGCCCTCCTGAGACCCAGCCCGCCTTCCCCATGATGGGGTGTGGATGAGCCCTGTCAGGTTCTGAGCAGGTGACCACAACTGCTGTGATGTCATGAATGTGATGGCCACATCATGCCCAGAATATGGGATTTCATATATAGCATTTCTTCCCACGCTCTGGCTTGTGCAGCCTTTGTACTCCCTCTTCTTTGATGTCCCCAGAGTCTTTGAGGAGGTCAATACAGATGTCCAATTTAGGGTCAATAGGTTCTGTCTTTTAGTGGTTCCACTACTTCTTAACATTGGGACACTGGAACCGGGCTCTCAATACATGGGCTCGTGGAGGAACAAGTCACTCCCAAACCACAGCTTTCTGCCCTTGGTCCTTATAGTCCATGTTGATATCAGAACATGGACTACATTCATTTGATGCTAATAGTGCCAAAGTCTTGTCTCATTCCAAAATGACTCAAAACTTCTAAGTCCAAAGTCTCCTCTGAACCTTAGGCCAAACAGCATGACTGTCAAACTGAAAACTGAAAAACAAGTTGTGGCGTACTTTAAGGGACAATGAGAGGACAGGAACGTAGGTTACATTCCTATTCAAAAAGGGAGAAGTCGAGCAGTCAGTGAATCCCAGCACTCGGGAGGTAGAGACCGGTAGATCTCTGTGAGTTCAAGGCTGGCCTGGTCTATAGAGAGAGTTCTGTAACAGTCAGGGCTACACAGAGAAACCCTGTTTTGAAAAACTAACTAACTGCTGGGCAGTGGTGGCGCACGCCTTTAATCCCAGCACTTGGGAGGCAGAGGCAGGTGACTTTCTGAGTTTGAGGCCAGCCTTGTCTACAGAGTGAGTTCCAGGACAGCCTGGTCTACACAGAGAAACTCTGTCTCGAAAAACCAAACCAAACCAAACAAAAAACAAAAAACCCCAAAAACTAACTAACTAAAGTAAGTAAATAAATAAATAAAAAGTTGGTTGAAGAAATGGAGAAATTGCTAGGCAGTGGTGACCTACTTACTCTTTTAATCCCAGTGCTTGGAGGCAGGTGGATCTCTGAGTCTAAGGCCAAGGCCAACCTGGTCTGCAGAGTGAGTTTCAGGACAGCCAGTGCTACACAGAGAAACACTGTCTCCAAAAACAAACAAACAAAAATCCCTCCCCCCCAAAACATTAAAATAAAAAAGAAGAAGAAAGAAAAAGAAAAAAGGGAAGAGACAGGAGAAACTGGTCTGAAACAAAACCAAAACCTACCAATGAAAGCATTAAATCCTGAGGCTCCAAGCATGACATTCTGTGCATATTCTGTTATGCACAGGGCCTTGAACAGCTCTGCCTCAATGATGTTGCTTTTCAGAGGCTTCATGGTTGCTTACTTGATTGAGCCACTTCCTACATGGATTGCAGCTTTCTTTCTGCCTCTACTTAGGTACCAACTTCAGCTTCAATTGCATACGTCTCACAGACATCATCCATTCGGGGCTCTCCTTAGGGGTTCCAACTCTGCCGCAAACATCTGTCTGACCTCCCAGGCTTTCTTGGAAATCTTGATGGAATCCCCCCCCCCCCAACTCCATAACTCTCGTTCTGAGTCTGAAAAACCAAACACCATGCAGATGTCTTTGTCTGCCACCCACACCAACTCTGCTTGAGTCCATGGGAACTGTGGTTGCAGCTGAGGATTGATCATCTGGAAAGCAGGGGGCTGACTCTCAGGGTGTTCCCTGGGTAAGGCAGGAGGCCAGAGCTCAGGGACATCCAGGAATGGTTTCTCCACACGCTCTCCCTCTTTCAAGGTCTCACTATCTCTTGTTATCATCAGATTTGGGATTAAACTTCCAATACACTAAGTCTTATGGGAAAAGTACAAACGAAGTATAGCCCTTCAAGTTTCAATATATAATATGTAAAATTTCTTTTTTCTAACAAGCCTTCAAAAGGCTGTAAGTGCATATGACAGACCATGATTGCTTTGAAATATAAGTACTGGAGACTTAGAGACATGAAAGTGAGGCAGTTTGTTTTTTACAAATTCTCCCTGCGTGCTAGGTATGCTGACTGAGCACAGAAAATGGTTTATAAATCTCAATACATCCACCCTGCCCCTCTTTCTCTCTAAGACAAGATCTTCTCGTGTAGCTCTGGGTGGTCTGGAACTTGTTATGAAAACTAGGTTGGCTTTGAACTCACTAAGCTCCATCAGCCTTTAGCTTCTGAGTCCTAGGGTTACAGACATATCCCACCACCTCAATCTTAGCATTTTCCTTTCTACATTTGTCGTTTTCTCAGCAAAGGCTGTGAGAGGGTTCATCTCTATGTTTTACTGTTTATTAAAGCTTCTCAGGTACATGACCCTGCAGACAAAGTTGGCTACTAGTAACTTTCTACTCTAAACTTCTAGTTTGTGCACATATATTCCTATTTCATTAAATCCAGCCCTGATTTTGATGATCTCTTTCTGTCTACTGTTCTTGGTTCTTGGAACCTGTTTATTCTCATTTTTCCAAGGACTTCAAGTGCATCATTAAGTTGTTATTATAAGATGTCCTCAGTGTATTGATGTAGGCACTTAGTGCTGTGAACCTTGCTCATAGGATGCTTTCATTGTGTTGTGTATATTTGGGTGTTTGTAGGATGCCTTCAATGTGGTCCATATATTTGGGTATGTTGTGTTTTCATTTTGTATATTTGGGTGTGTTACATTTTCATTGTCATTCATTTCTAGGAATTCAAACTTTTCCTTCTTGATTTCTTCTTTGGCCCAACTGCCACTCAGCAACGTTCTGTTTTGGTCCCATAAGTACCTGTGCTGTCTTGTAGTTTCTATGGTTATTGATATCCACTTTTATTCTGTGGCAGTCAGATGGAATGCAAATGTGATTTCAGTTCTCCTGTATTTGTTGACAATTGCCTGGGTCTGCAGCTTTCCTTCTGTTCTTGCCTGTGGGCTTCACCCAGAGCTAGATATGGTCATCAGTCTGGATCCTCAGATACTACTGAAGCTACAGCCCCTTCTGAAGCCCCTATGTCACTTGTCATGCATCTGTGGAGCTAACCAGGAATCAATTCTGGTTCCTACCTTGGGTCTTTACCAACTGCTAAAGTGGTTGTGAGCTTTGGGATATTTGACTTTCTCTTCTGCATTTTAGTCTATCACTGAACAAAGCCAGAACAGGAACTCACCCGTGGGCCTAAGGAGGAGTTATAGTTGGTTGTGTCTCTTCCATTTTCCACTCTTCTTTTATATTAACAAATATATAGCCAGAGAGTCATGGCACATACCTTTAATCCCAACACTCAGGAGTCAGAAGCAGTCTTTCAGTTCAAGGCCAGCCAGGGCTACACAGAGGAAAAAGTGGGTGAATGAATATTTCACCTGCATATCTAGAAATGTATCATGTCTGTGTAAAGTACTAGCAGATGTCAGAAGAGGACCTTGTGTTCCCTGGAACTGGAGTTACATAGGGTTTGTGAGCCACCGTTGTGGACTCTAGGAGTCAAATCAGGTCCTTTGCAAGAATGGCATGTGCTCTCAACTGCTGAGCCATCTCTTTAGCTTCCATGTCTTATCTTGTTGATAAAGAAAACCTATTAGGCAATTTGATGTTACTCTGTAACTTGCTCTTTCTGAACTGCTGACTGAACTCATTTCACAAGGGTTAAATGGTGAGCAGGTTCACTATTCTTTTTTTTTTATGTTTTCTTTTGTTAAATTTTTTTTATTTTTTATTTTTTCTTTTTGATACTTTATTTACATTTCCAATGTTTCCCCTTTTCTGGGTCTCCTCTTTGGAAACCCTCTATCTCCTCGCCATCCCCGCCTCTATGAGGGAATTCCACTTCCGACCCACCCGCCCACCCATCCCCATATTCCCATCTTGACATTCCCCTTTACTGGGGTCTCTAACACCCTCAGGCCCAAGGGCCTCTCCTCTCTCCCTGATGGCCATCGAGGTCATCCTCTGCCACATATGTGGTCCGAACCATGGGTCCATAGATGTGTATTCTTTGGTTGGTGGTCCAAACTCCAGGATGACCGGGGGGAGGGTCAGGCCCATTGACGCTCTTGCTCCCTCCATGGGGCTGCAAATTCCCTCAGCTCCTTCAGACCTTCCTCCAACTCCTCCATCTGGGACCTCACTCTCAGTCCAGCGGTTACTGTTAAGTGAAACTTGGGCATTCTGAACTTTTGGGCTAATATCCACTTATCAGTGAGTACATACCATGTTCGTTCTTTTGTGACTGAGTTACCTCGCTCAGGA
>CM052721.1:123179-133540 GCA_028551405.1 Uromys caudimaculatus | reverse complement strand
AATCTTCATTCTCTTCTATACCTATTATCCTTAGGTTCTGTCTTCTCATTGTGTCCTGGATTTCATGGATGTTTTGGGTCAGAAGCTTTTTGCATTTTGCATTTTCTTTTACTGTTGTGTCGATGTTATCTATGGTATCTTCTGCTCCTGAGATTCTCTCTTCTATTTCTTGTATTCTGTTGGTGATGCTTACATCAATTGTTTATGATCTCTTTCCTAGGTTTTCTAGCTCCAGGGTTGTCTCCCTTTGTGAATTCTTTATTGATTCTATTTCTATTTTTAGCTCCTGCATTGTTGTGTGCATTTCCTTTGTCAGTTTGATTGTGTTTTCTTGCACTTCTGCCTGTTTGATTGTGTTTTCTTGTAATTCTTTAATGGATTTTTGAATTTCCTCTCAAAAGGCTTCTAGTTGTTTATCTCCATTCTCTTGTATTTCTTTAAGGGTGTTATTCATTTCTTTCTTCACGTCTTCTATCATCATCATGAGAAATGATTTTAAATCTGAGTCTTGCTTTTCTGGTGTGTTGGGGTATCCAGGGCTTGCTGTTGTGGGAGAGCTGGGTTCTGATGGTGCCGAGTACTCTTGGTTTTTGTTCTTTATGTTCTTACCCTTGCCTTTTGCCATCTTGTTGACTCTGATGTTAGCTGATCTTACTCTGTCTGGTTGTGGCTTGTCCCTCCTGCAGGCCTCTGTGTCAAAACTCCTTGAAGACCAGCTCTCTCTGAGAGGTGTTTGGGTTTGGAGAGCTGTGGCACAGGGCCTGCTCTGGGGTGCAGAAAGTAATCAGAAGAATGTTGTCCCCAGCTGTCCCTTGGTTCCTATGTCCTGATGGCTCTGCAAGGGTCCCTCTTGATCTAGTGAGTTTGAACAGAAGTGGTGGTTTTGCCTGTGCTCAAAGGTGTGTCAACACTCCTGGGGTACCAGCTCTCTCCTGTAGCCTTGTGGCCCAGGCAGAGGTCCCCAGTCACAGGCCTCTGGTGGCCCAGGCAGATGTCTCCACCCACAGATGAAACCGGAAAGTTCAGAGGTTTCCTGGTCTCAGGCCCTGGATCCTGGTGCATCCGGGTGGGTCTGGGTGAGAGGTGCTGCTCCCCTTAACCCCACTCATGGGTTTTTCAAGCTCCTGGGATGGTAGCTTTCTCCTGGCATTTGTTGGCTATGGACTCCTGGTGTCACTGTTCTTCCTAGTAAAGGATGACATGGTCAGGTTCATGGATCTAGTTCCCAAGGCCCACTACAGGTCACAGGCCAGGGAATGATCTGTGCCCTAGGTACCGTTGGGAAAGGCATAAACATTATAACATCCATTTTATAATTGGACAACTGAGGGTGAGGAAGCGTCCATCATCCAAGGGGCTTCCAATCAATCATATTCTCAGATGCCCACTTACCAGCTGTCTATAGAGTATATAACAAATGTCTTCAGAATCCACAGAAAGCCCAGGAGCTACCTACACCAGAATCCCAGCACCGTTGTTGCTGAGACAAGATAGCTGACTAGAACAACTTGAGAAAGAAGGCTTTGCTTTAGCTCACACGTCAAAGCTACAGTTCATCTTGGTGGAGAAGTCATGGTGTCAGGTGCACAGGACAACTCTTCACAGTGCATCAAGTCAGGAAGCCAGGGGTGGGGTGGGGAGAGAGAGAGGAAGAGAAGGGTATTAGCTCCCCCCCCCCCAGTTCAGGACCCCAGCCCCCGGGATGGTACTACCTACACTTAAGATGGGTCTTTTTTACCTCAGTTAGCAATGATGTGTCCAAAGGGTCTACTCATCATAGAGTGTCTTGCTGACTATCCAGGGCTTGATTTTTAACATCAGTTCCACAAAACTGTCAGACTGGGACCTGGGGAAAGCGCTCATTTGTCAAAGTGCTTGACTTGCAAACTTGAAGACTTGGGTTGGATAATCAAAATCCACCAGAAAAAATGGCCATGGTGACTGGCTTAGTCAGAGCTTCTATTGTTGTGTTGAAACACCATGACAGAAAAGCAAGTTAAGGAGGAAAGGATTTATTGGCTTTCTCTTCTGCACTGAGTCTATCACTGAAGGAAGCCAGAACAGGAAGTCACACAGGGTAGAAATCTGGAGGTAGGAGGAGAGGACATAGAGGAGTGATTCTTACTGGCTTGCTCCTCATGGCTTGCTCAGCCTGATTTCTTATAGAACTCAGAGACACCACCCACAAAGTATTGGGCCCTCCCCTGTCAATCACTAGGCTTGCCTACAGCCTGATCTTTTTATTTTTATTTTTTGATACTTTATTTACATTTCCAATGTTTCCCCCTTTCTAGGTCTCCTCTTTGGAAACCCCCTATCCCCTACCCTTCCCCTGCCTCTATGAGGGTATTCCACCTCCCACCTACCCGCCCACCCACTCCCATACTCCCACTTTGACATCCCCCTTAACTGGGGTCTCTAACACCCTCAGGACCAAGAGCTTCTCCTCCCCTTAATGGCCAACAAGGTCCTCCTCTGCCACATATGTGGTCTGAGCCATGGGTCCCTCCATGTGTATTCTTTGGTTGGTGGTCCAGCCTCCATGAGGACCGGGGGGCCAGGCCAGTTGACACTGCTGCTCCCTCCATGGGGCTGCAAACTCCCTCAGCTCCTTCAGTTTCTTCTCCCACTACTCCATCTGGGAATTCACTCTCAGTCCTGCAGTTATTGTAAAGTGAACCTTGGGTATTCCGAATTTTGGGCTAATAACCGCTTATCAGTGAGTACATACCATGTTCATTCTTTTGTGACTGAGATACCTCGCTCAGGATGATATTTTCAAGTTCCATCCATTTGCCTGCAAATTTCATTAAGTCATTGTTTTTAATAGCTGAGTAGTACTGCTTGATCTTATGGAGACATTTTCTCAATTGAGTTTCCCTTCTTCAGATTACGTTAGCTTGTGTCAAGTTGTCATGAAACTAGCCAGCACAGTGGCATTTGCTTGTAATCAAAGAACCAGTAGACTGAGACAGGTAGATCTGTGGGACTCACTGGCTAGCCAGTCGCAGTTACTTGGTGAGTTCCAGGTCAGTGAGAAATTCCATCTCAAAAAAATATAGATGTCTTTCTTTGTTGTGTCTTTGTGTGGTTTAGGTATCAATGTAGCTGTGGCTTCATAGAATGTATTGGGTAGTGTTTCTTCTGTTTTTATTTTATGAAATAGTTTGAGAAGTATTTGTATTAGGTCTTCTTTGAAGGTCTGATAGAATTATGCACTAAAGCCATCTGGTCCTGGGGATCTTTTGGTTGGGAGACTTTTAAAGATTGCTTCTATTTCTTTAGGGGTTATGGGACTGTTTAGATGGTTTATCTGATCCTGATTTAACTTTGGTACCTGGTATCTGTCTAGAAAATCATTCATTTCATTTAAAGTTTCCAGTTTTGTTGAATATAGACTTTTGTAGTAGGATCTGATAATTTTAAAAATTTCTTCAGTTTCTGTTGTTATGTCTCTATTTTCATTTCTGGTTTTGTTAATTTGGATACTGTCTCTGTGCCCTCTGGTTAGTCTGGCTAAGGGTTTATCTATCTTGTTGATTTTCCCAAAGAACCAGCTCCTGGTTTTGTTGGTTCTTTGTATAGTTCTCTTTGTTTCTATTTGGTTGATTTTAGCCCTGAGTTTGATTATTTCCTGCTGTCTATTCCTCTTGCATTTATTAGCTTCTTTTTGTTCTCGAGCTTTCAGGTGTGCTGTTAAGCTGCTAGTGTATGCTCTTTCTAATTTCTTTATGGAAGCACTCAGAGCTTTGAGTTTTCCTCTTAGCACTGCTTTCATTGTGTCCCATTTTGGGTGTGTTGTGCCTTAATTTTCGTTAAATTCTAAAAAGTCTTTAATTTCTTTATTTCCTCCTTGACCAAGTTATTGAGTAGATAGTTGTTCAGCTTCCACATGTACATGGGCTTTCTGTTGTTTTTGTTGTTGTTGAAGACCAGTATTAAAACCTGGTGATCTGATAGGATGCATGGGATTATTTCAATATTCTTGTATTGGTTGAGACTTGTTTTGTGTCTGATTATATGGTCAATTTTGGAGAAGGTACCATGAGGTGCTGAGAAGAAGATATATTAT
The DNA here is from genome assembly GCA_028551405.1 of Uromys caudimaculatus. Taxonomy (NCBI): domain Eukaryota; kingdom Metazoa; phylum Chordata; class Mammalia; order Rodentia; family Muridae; genus Uromys; species Uromys caudimaculatus. Next base: position 129,468 of record CM052721.1, on the reverse strand, counting down.
TTTGTTTTAGGGTGAAATGTTTTGTAGATATCTGTTATGTTCATTTGGTTCCTAACTTCTGTTAGTTTCACTGTGTCTCTGTTTATTTTCTGTTCCCATGATCTCTGTATTGGTGAGACTGGTGTGTTAAATTCTACAATTATTGTGTGAGGTTCAATGTGTGCTTTGAGCTTCAGTAATGTTTCTTTTACAAATGTGGGTGCCCTTGCATTTGGGGTATAGATGTTCAGAATTGAGAGTTCCTCTTGGTGGATTTTTCCTTTGATGAGTATGTAGTGTTCTTCTCCATCTTTTTTGATAACTTTTGGTTGAAAGTCTATTTTACTGGATACTAGAATTGCTATTCCAGATTCTTTCTTGGGACCATTTCCCTGGAATTTTCCAGCCTTTTATTTTGAGGTAGTGTCTTTTTTTTGTCACGAGGTTTATTTCCTGTATGCAGCAAAATGCTAGGTCCTCTTTATGTATCCAATCTGTTAGTCTTTTTATTGGGGAATTGAGAGATATTAAGGACATTGATATTGAGAGATATTAAGGACTAATGATTGTTGCTTCCTGTTATTTTTGTTGTTAGAGGTGGAATTATATTTGTGTGGTTCTCTTCTTTTGGGTTTGTTTTGAGAAGATTAGTTTCTTGCTTTTTCTTGGATGTAGTTTCCCTCCTTGTGTTTGAGTTTTCTTTCTATTATCCTCTGTGGGGCTGTATTGGTGGAAAGATATTGTTACAATTTGGTTTTGTCTTAGAATATCTTGGTTTCTCCCTCTATGGTAATCGGAGTTTTGCTGGATATAGTAGCCTGGGCTTGTATTTGTGTTCCTTTAGGGTCTGTATGACATCTACTCAAGATCTTCCAGCTTTAAGAGTCTTTGTTGTGAAGTTTGGTGTAATTCTGATGGGTCTCCCTTTATATATTACTTGACCTTTTTCCCTTACTGCTTTCAAAATTCTTTCTTTGTTTTGTGCATTTGGTGTTTTAAGTATTATGTGATGGGAGGAATATCTTTTCTGGTCCCATCTGTTTGGTGTTCTGTAGGTTTCTTGTATGTTTATGGGCATCTCTTTCTTTAGGTTAGGGGAGTTTTCTTCTATAATTTTGTTTGAAGATGTTTGCTGGCCCTTTGAGTTGGGAATCCTCACTCTCTTCTATACCTATTATTCTTAGTTAGGTTCAGTCTTTTCATTGTGCCCTTGATTTCTTGACTCTTTTGAATTAGGAACTTTTTGCTTTTTGTATTTTCTTTCACTGATGTGCTGGTGTCTTCTATTGTATTGTCTATGCCTGAAATTCTCTCTTCTAACTTTTGTATTCTGTTGGTGATGCTTGCATTTGTGATTCTGGATTTCTTTCCTAGGTTTTCCATACCCAAGGTTGTCTCCCTTTGTGTTTTCTTTAATGTTTCTATTTCCATTTTTAGATCCTGGATGGTTTGGTTCAATTCCTTCACCTGTTTGATTGTGTTTTCCTGTATTTCTTTAAGAGATTTATGTGTTTCCTCTTTAAGGGCTCCTACTTGTTTACTCGTGTTCTGTATTTCTTTAAGGGAGATTTTATGTCCTTCTTAAAGTCCTCTATCATCTTCATGAGATGGGATTTTAGATTTTGCTTTGCAGGTGTGTTGGGGTATCCAGAGCTTGGTGTGATGGGAGAACTAGGTTCTGAAGGTGTCAAGTAACATTGTTTTTTGTTGCCTAAGGTCTTGTGCTTGCCTTTCTAGTCGCCATCTGGTTATCTCTAGTGCTAACTGTCCTTGCTGTGTCTGACTGGAGCCTGTCTCTTCTGTGAACCAGGTTGTTTCAGAACTCCTGGGAATCCAGCTGTCTCTGTGATCCTGTGATCCTGTGATCCTGAGATCCTGGGTGTGTCAGAGCTCCTGGGAGTCAAGCTGCCTCTGGGATCCTGAGACCCTTGGTGTGTCCAAGCTCCCGGGATCCTGTTGTGTTAGAGCTCCTGGGAGTCAAGCTTTCTCTGAGTGTCACTGGAGTGGGTGGGGAGCCACAGCCTTGGGTCCATGTCAGGCACAGGTGCAAGCCAGAAGGAACCTGTGCCTCTGGCTAGGTTGGGGTTCCTGCATCCCTGGATCCCCAGAGATCTCAGTCATGCTGGGTGTTGGGGCAGATGTTATAGCCTCACTTGTGATCTTGGTTGTGTCAGAGCACTTGGGAGCTTCCTCTGGGTGTTTTAGGAGTGTGTGGGGAGCCAGAGTCCCAGGTCTGCTCTGGGCACCAGATCAAACCAGAAGGAAACCATTCCTCTCACTGGGTGAGAGTTCCTGCATCGCTGGATTCCAGGTTCTCAGTTACACTGGGTGTTGGGACTGATATTGTGGTCTCAAGTGTGATCTTGAGTGATATATATATATATGAAAATTTTAAAGAGCAAATAAATATAATTTTAAAGAGCTGCAGGAGACCCCCAAAAGACAGTTGCTGAAGTACCTTGTGGTAGAACCTTGGCCAATGAAAAACCAAACAAATACCAACTACCCACCCAGTCACCCAAGATGTGGATTAGAGTCAGTGGATAAAGCACTGTATGGAAGCCTGAGAACCAAAATTCAGAACCCCAGACCCCCTAAAAAAAGGTATGCAGACACGACAGCCATTTGGTAGAACCAGACAGGATTCCTGGGTCAAGCTTGACTAGCTAGACTAGCTAGGCTCCTGAGTTCAGGGCTCACACTGAGATCCTAGATGTAAGGGGGAGCTACTGAGACACCTGACAGCAGCCACTGGCCTCCACATGCATGCGCTGTGCTACGAACCAAATGTGAACCCGTGTGAGTGGGTTTGCCCCTCTCCTATACGTATACAAAACCACCCACCTCAAAAAACAACAGAAAGTTTCCCCAAACAAACCAAGGAGAGGAGCCATGGTGACAGAACGTTGTGGTGACATTGTTTTTTTTTTTTTTTTTTACAACAAAGAACATTTATTTCTTGTCTATTCTCTTTTTTTCCTCCCTCAATCTCAAGAGGAGCAAGCATAGTTTTCTCCTATGAGCCACAATGAATAAGCCCTTGTGTCATTCAGCACAGGTGTCTACTCCTTCCTGCTTCTCGATCCCTCCTCCTCTCCAGTCAAGTTTCTTCACTCCTTGCCCAGCTTCCCAGTGGCAACTGGAATACCCTTGTGTCAATTCACCCAGGTGTCTCCTTCCTCCTCACTTTGCATTCTCTCTTCTCTTTCTGTGCTCTCCTGAGTGCCTGCCAACACCCCCCCCCCCCCGGTGTCATTATCACATCTTGGTGAGAGTCACTAACCCTGTTTGTTCTTGATAACTAAGTCTCCAGCCTCAATGAACTTGTGACATCAACACGAATGACACAAGACAACAGCCATAATTAAACTGGGCTGTCTCATAGCCTTGGAGTGCCTTCTCTGTTGATCTTCTGCCCTTGTATTCTATTGTAGAGCATGTGGAGGGACATGTTGGTGAACCCTGACACTCTCAGTGCACCTCAGATGTTTTGGACCTTCCCTAAGGTCTTGGTGCCTCTGAAGACATCTTTCAGTGAGTTATATACCTACTGCCTCTCACTGCTTTCCCCACAACCAAACAACACTTTAGGACAGGGTCTCTGTGTTATGTAACTCCAGCTGCCCTGAAACTCACTCTGTAGATGGGGCTGGTCTCTAATTCACAGAGATCCATTTGCCTTTGCCTCCTGAGCAAAGGCTGGGCTTAAAGGATTACACCACTGTCCCTGACTCAGCGTCTCTGTGCTGGTCTTGTCACAAGACCCCTACCCTAGATGAAGAACTACAGGCAATTACTGATTCCTGAGAGAGGGAGACTCAATCTTCCCTAGGGATGAGTCTCTTAATTGATTGTCCACACCAAGTGTTCAGCCCAGAAAACATATACGAACAAGCCACACTAAATGGACTCAACAGGTTGTATTTGTATATTTATATTTATATATGTTAAATAATAATAATAATAATAATAATAATAATAATAATAATAATAAAAAGGGGCCATGAATTTGAGAGGGAGTTGGGGGATGGGAGGAATTGGATGGAGGAGATGAAGGGAGATGATTTAATTTCATTTTAATTAATAATTAACTTTAGAACTACATGATCTCTTTGATCCTAGTTGTGTTAGAGATATATTATGTAACCTTGATTGAATCAGTTATCATTTGGGGCATGGGTTTGTTTACTTGTGACAGAGTTATCCCTCACCAGGTTGTAGAGTGGATGAAAACAGCTAATGTGGGCCAAGTCCTCAGCACAGTAAATATTAGCAATCATTGTTTTATGCCAGCTTGGTGGGTATGGGGTGTATGTGTATTCATGCACTTGCGGGTATGTGGCCCTCTGCACTCTGAGGTTCCAGTTCAGAAAACAATGAATTTTTAGTCCTCAAGGGCACACTCTTGGTTGTGTGATTTTTGTAAAGTCCATCTTCTTTTTTAGTATTCCCTCCTACACTCAGGAGCCCTTGGATCCTGGCTGGGCTTGAGGACTTTGTTGTTCTTTTATACTTAATTATTTGTTCAAAAAAATTTTGGTAGCAGCAACCCCTCTCTCCTCTCCTCCAAGTCCTACCCTCACATACCCATCTCCCACTACCCTCTCCCCTTCTCCTCAGGGAAGATGAAGCTCTTCCTTGTGTATCATCCCTGGGACACCAGGTCTCAGCGGGACTTCTCCTATAGAAGTCCTACTAGGCAGTCTAGGTAGGGGAAGGGGAACCAGACAACAGAGTCAGAGAATAGTCCCTGCTGCAATTGTTGGGGGGCCCTCATGAAGACCAAGCTGCACATGTGCTATATGTGTGTAGGAGCCGTAGGTTCAGCCCCTGCATGCTCTTTGGTTGGTGGTTCAGTCTCTGTCAGTTCCATGGTTCCAGGATAGTTAGTTGACTCTGTAGGTCTTCTTGTGGTGTCCTTGACCCCTCTGGTTCATTCAATCCTACCCCTCACTCTTCCACAGGACTCCTTGGGCTTCCCTGATGTTTGACTGTGACTGGCTGCATTTCAATAGCTACTTTTTAAATTAAATCAATCTCCCTACCCCCCCTCTCTGTCTCTCTGTCTTTGTCTCTGTTTCTCTCTCTCTCTCTCTCTCTCTCTCTCTCTCTCTCTCTCTCTCTCTCTCTCTCAACTTTATGTGTGTATATAGTCCATGCCAGGCAGCCTCAATTCTTCCCTGCAAATCTCCTTTCCATATTCATGTTTTGTGTCCTGAACACTTTATCTAGTGCCATATGTATGACTGTGGGTTTGGAACTGTCCATTAGAGCCTGTGGGTCACCAGTCACCAGTGGGTCACAACTGAGTAAAATTCCTCCCTCTATCTCAGCAGTGAGTGGCAGGGCCTGTCTCTTTCTCTCTGACACCATAGTCAAGGGATGGCAGGTGTTGAATATTGGTGGATAGATGTAGTAGAGGAATTTTTTTAATGGGCATGGTCTCCCCTATCCCAGGCTGGTATCAAACACTCTATGTGGCTTTGAATTTTGTCTTTGAATTTCTGATTCCTGTGCTTCCGGTCTGAGTGTATTTTTGAATGAAGCCAACCATGGTGAGAGTATTTCATGTTGTGGAATTTGCTTGAATTTCTGGTAGAAATCAAGAACCTTTGATCTTACCCATATGGCACTGTTGTTTACTGATGCCACACAGATTGTTAGCTCAAAAGAGGTCAAAATAGGATGTGGATGAACTTGATGAACTGTCAAGGGGAAGAGAGTACCAAAGTCCAGGGGAGGCAGAGGTGATCCATCTATTGGCTGGATCCCTGGTGCCACCCATCTTCCCAGCATATAAGTACTGCAGGCTGTCCTTAGTGCAGCAGAGCGGGCAGAAGAGAAGCCCTGTGGATGGTCACACCCACAGCTGGAGGGAGAACACAGAGGAGTAAATTGCTGTCAGAGAAGCAGGGATGGACCTGTTTTCAGCTCTCTCACTGGAAACCTGGGTGTTCCTGGCAATCAGTGTAGTGCTCCTCTACCGGTGAGTGACGACCTTCCTGTACCATGTGCTCAGGATTGGGGTGATACTCAGACTTCTATTCTGTTATTATTGGGAGGATCAAAATGATTCTCAGAAGCAGGGGGTGGTGAGATGATGGCTCAGTGGTTAAGGGCACTGGTTGCTCTTTCAGAGGTTCCAGGTTTGAACCCCAACATCCACATGCAGCTCAGAGTCATCTGTAACTATAGCCCCAGGGGATCTGACACCTTCCACAGTCATAGCTAGGATGATCCTTAAAGGTGGTAGGTTTTGTAACCTGGCTAGCTCCTAAATAATTGAGACAGAGAACTATTAAGTTTATTA
>CM052721.1:99145-113046 GCA_028551405.1 Uromys caudimaculatus | reverse complement strand
GAAAGGCAATACTGTTCCTATGAAACAGTGAGTGTTGGTCTGTCACTGTGGTTCTGGGAATGGAAGGGCACCTGGGGTGCAGCTCACATGGTCCAGCAGCTTGTCCTTGCCCCTTTAGATACTAGATGACATTATATACAGTTTTAAAGGAAGAAACTTGAGAGTAAGAAATTTGCAGGGTGGGAGGGTTGGGAAGATCTTAGTCCATACTGAGGTATCTTTACCTGTCTCCTGAGAATTCTTTCCCACCCTCTAACACATGTGTTAAATTCCCACGCCTCTCCCTCCTCAGAGTGTTAGGTGCCTACAGCATGGATGTGATCACCAGCACGTCATTTGGAGTGAATGTCAATTCCCTTAACAACCCAAAGGATCCTTTTGTGGAGAAAGCCAAGAAGCTCTTAAGATTTGATTTTTTGGATCCATTGTTCTTGTCAGTAGGTGAGTGAACCGTTCTGCCTTGTGATCCATTGCTCATGTCTGTGGCCATGTTTGTCAGTTCTGCCTTTGTCTTCCTCACTTCCTCCAAATGATAAGCTCTAGTGGTGTGTAGTTCATCTGCCATGTGATTCATCTCTTAAAGGCACAGTTCAGTATTTTGAGAACATTCAAAGACACATAGCCCAGTTACTTCTGTTTTTGAACTTCTTTTTTCTTTGAGACAGGGTCTTACCCTGTAGCTCTAGCTGGTTCTAGAAATTGCTTTGTATGCAAGGGTGGCACTGAACTTACAGTGATCCCTCTACCTCTACCTCCTGAGGGCTGGGATTACAGTGTGTACCTGTGAATCCTGTTTTTATTTTAGAACTCTTTAATTTGTATAAACACACATTTGTAGAAATACAAATTTGACTGTGTAAATGCAGAACTCTCCATGGTTGCAAGATCATACAGGTATGCCATTTGTCTCGATTATACCCCCCACTAACTCTTTCTTCCCCCATCACTTAGACACCCCAACACATCTTTCTCCCAATTTCCTTTCCCTTTCTCTGCTTTGGTAGCTGTTTGAGCCCATTCAGTGCTGACTGCTAGGATTCTGACCCATATTATTGGCTTGATCTAATGCAGGCGGTCAGTTCAGGAGACAGCCATGCCATGTCCTGGATATGGGATCTTACACTCCTCATTCCTGCCTCTGACTTTATTTCCACACTCTCTTTCATGATGTTCCTTGAGCCTTGATGGGTGTGGATGCTGATATAGATGCTCCATTTAGGGCTCAGCACTCAACAGCCCCTTATTCTCAGCACTCTGATCTCTTAGGAATCAGCCCACCTGGCCCATTACCAATGTCAGTCATAGAGGACTTTGTTCTGTGACAGGCCTCTTTCATCTTAAACAATATTAAAGAATCAATCATGGCTGCGTCCTGTGTCCATGAGCAAATTATGCTCCCTATCTGTTAATGGACATTGTTGTTTGTCATGAATTTCACTGCTATGAGCCTTCATATACAAGGTTATGTTTAAATATTTCGTTTTATGTTTTGGGGGTTATATTCAGAATCAGCATTGCTGAGTTAAAAAGTAACTGAATTTTTAACATATTAAGCAACTGAACATACATTGTCTATAGTAGCTATGGCTACTGTACATATAAATGTCTTCCAGAAATGCAGGATTTAGATGTTTTATGTATGATTTTAGATCTTCTCTCTCTCTCTCTCTCTCTCTCTCTCTCTCTCTCTCTCTCTCTCTCTCTCTCTTTTTAGGGTCATGGTTTTCCTGTCTATCTCTGGGTATCCCAGAACTCACCCTGTAGACTAGGCTGGTCTTGAACTCACCTAGCTCAACTTGCCCTTGTCTTCTGAGTGCAGGGATTTAAAGCATGTACCACCACTGTCTGGCTAGATCTTCTCTTACATGCATGGATGTTTTGCCGGCATACATGAAGTGCCTAAACAGCCATAATGGGGTCTTGAATCTCTTTGAACTGGAGTTACAGGTTGTGAGAGCAAGCATGTGGATTCTGGGAATCAAACCTGGCTCTGGCAGTGCTAACTGTTTTTTGTATATATATATTCTGGGTACAATTAACCATAGTGTGTCATTGGGGTTTTAATACTGTCCCTGTCCATTATATTTCGATACACAGCTCACGTGTCCCTATGCCTACACTCCATCCTTGTCACCTAATATTATCCTCTGTGTCTGCTTTAAGCACTGTATGATATCTACACTTAGCCCTGTTCACATATTTATTCATCTAAGCTAGAACCTGGAAGTGAGGGAGAGTATGTGATTTTTCATTCTCCCTGCTTTTTGGTTACCTATCTTTGAGCTTGTTTCTTTTTCTTTTCTCTTTCTTTTTGAGGCAGGGTTCTCTGTGAAGACTTGGCTGTTCTTTGTGTCTGAATGATTTGGTGTTTGTGTAGCATGTGTAGATCAGAGGACAACTTAGAGCGTTTGGTTCTTTCTTTCACAGAGTGGGATCCAGGGATCAAACTCAGGTTGTTAGACTTGTATGCAGGAACATTTAGCTGTTGATCCATCTTATCGGCCTCTGTATTTTCTCTCTGAATCCACATGAACTCCAGGGAGAGAGTTGAATTTAAGAGCCAGGTTGCAGCTTTGGCTACTTCAAAGTGCAGAAGGAGAAGTATGCTGCTGCCCCAGTGTGAGAAAGGTCACAGAGAGAATGGCTTCTGGTTGAGACACTGGTGACTTATTCTAGGGATTGCTTTATGATTCTTAAAAATGAAACTTGCATTTCCATTAAAACTCATTATTTTGTTTTTCCAGTACTCTGTCCATTCCTCACCCCAGTATATGAGATGTTAAATATCTCCATGTTTCCAAAGGATTCAATAGAATTTTTCAAAAAATTTGTGGACAGAATGAAGGAAAATCGCTTGGAAATTAAGCAGAAGGTAGGATGTGGTGGCTTTATAAGAGGTTCACAGTTCGAAACATGTTGGGCTGTGAATATGTGATCTGTGTGCTAATGGCAGGTAGAGAAGGCTTGATTTAGAGAGAGAAAGAATATTTATATTTTCTAGGAGAGGAGAAATTGGATTTTTAAAAAGTTGTTTGAGAATAAGCCAGGAATTAACTCTTAGCAATACGAATGAAAACTAGAATATCATGCATAAGAAATGAAAAATAATTGGCATGGCACAAGACCTGAAGAAGATCAAGTGTCAAAACTCCAGCGCAGCTTGGCTACGATCTCTCCAAGCTTGACCCTTGCTGAGGAACAATTAGTAGTTGTTAGCTGTGGAGGGAGGGTGTGGACGCTGGTTTCCCCTGCAGCAGTGGATGGACCCCAGCCATGCACATGTAAGCAATACTACTTGGATTCAGTAGGTGATTAAGAAAAGGGCATAGATGGTGGAGGAAGAAATGTTACAGATGATGTAGAAGGAATTGGATTGGGGAAACAGTTGGATGTAGATGACCGTATTTGATTGTGTGCATGTTTGAAATTCTCCAATAACAAATAAAAGTGATCAAATTCTCTCCTTCAAAAACATTTCCAAAGAATAAAAGTGATTGTTTAAAATTGTATTCATCATAATTTAAGGTAACAGTGGTTGACGTAGAAACTAGATTCTTCCTAGTTTTGCCACTCTTGCTTTTGTTCCTTGATGACTCAAGCAACCAGAGCCACAGTTGTGAATTTAAGAAAACGATGTCTCAGAAAGGAGAGAATTAAGGTTCTGCATTCCTGCTCTACCTCTGACCTCTGACCTTACCCTTGACCTTCCATTTTTGCAACTTCTCTTTCTGCTTCTAGCACCGAGTGGACTTTCTTCAACTGATGATGAATGCTCATAATAACTCCAAAGACAAAGAGTCTCATAAAGGTAAGCCAACCCTTCCTGATCTGTGGTCAAGGAAACTCTCAGGGAGTGGGTGGGTTGCTCAGAAAATATGCAAGGAGTCTTTTCTAGGTAGAGGGATACCGTTGTTGAGTTGCTGAAAGACAGATGTGGCTATTATCAACATGGAATTTTCTGGATGCACATGGACCAAAGTTTGCTGCTACCATTAAGGGTGGCCATGATGGACAGCTCCAGTCATCTGTGTTACCTGTGTGAGCACAGGTGTTTTTTGCATCTTTCCCAGCATGCACTCTCAGAGTTCTGCCTAGACATCTGTGTCTAATAATCCTGCCAGGGTGCATGTACCCAAATGGTGCTGAAGCTCTCTGAGAGCCCCTGTTGAACATGTGTTCTCTAGCCTACTCCATGGTAAAGATATACCTTTCCTTTGTGTGATGTGTAAGTAGCTTCTTTGTACAAATGCATTGGTCTTCTTCATTCTTTTATGTACTTAAAAATTACTCATAGCTGGGGAGTTGTGGAGCATGCCTTTAATCCTTGCACTTGACAGGCAGAGGCAAGTGGATCTCTGTGAGTTCAAGACCAGCCTGGTCTATATCATAGATTGCAGGACAGGCAGGGTTATACAGAGCCACCCTGTTTTGAAAAACCATAAAAAAATGCTTACAGATTTTTATCTTCTTTGTGTAGTAGATGCATGTGCAGGAGTATGTGCACTTGTGCATACCCCTATGTGTGGGTACAGATAACAGATAAAGGCACCCAGTGTCTTACTCAATCCCTCTCTGCCCTCTCTGACTTATTTCCTCAAGACAGGGTCTTTTATTAAACGTGGGGTTAAGCTGGAAGCCAGGAGGACCCAAGGATGTAGAATGTTGTGGTTACATGGGTGTGCTGCCCCACCTGGCTTTTTACATGGGAACTGAGGATTCAAACTCAGGTCCTCACACAAGTGCCAATGGGTACTCTTATCCACTGACATCTATCTATCTTCTCATTTGTGTTTATTTTCTAATTTAAAGCCATTGTTACTATCATGGCTGTAAACTGATGGCATTCCAATTTCCGGATTTATTCTACAGGTGTGCATCAGGAGCTAATGGAAAGCGAGTTTTCCATTCTTTCATATTCGATTATTTCCCATACACACACTTCTTATATGTAGCAGTATGATTCTGGGTCCCCACATTTACTGTTTAAAGTCATCAGGTACTTTGTATTTTGAGTCCTTTCCTGTTTGTCCAATTTCATGTGGTCAGCTAACTTCAAATTCTTCTGTACTTCCTCCTCCTTTTGACACAGTCTCCTATGTAGCTCAGGCTAACCCACATTCATGATATGGCTGAAAATGACCTTTAACTCCTGAGGCTATAGGCATGTGCTACCATGCAGCAGAGTTTTAGCAGAACCGTTGCATCTTGCATGAATCTGGAGGGATGGCACCTCAGCTTTGAAGTAGCCTTCTCTCAGTGACTGTTATGTGAGATTTTCTGGTGTTCTTGGAAGTATTCCCAGAGCCTTAGCATAACTTAGTCTGGAGGCATGCCTGACAAACCAGGAAGTCTCCTATGGCTGAGAAGTGCTTAGGTGATGGGTCTTTCAAGACAAACCCTCTGTCAAATAAGAGGTTTTGTGTATGGAAATTGACTTGCTAAACTTGCCTTCTGTGTAACAATCAAAAGAGCTTCTTGGAAACTGTCAGTGTTCAGTCTTTGAGGGGCAGATCCCCTCATTTCTTAGAAGCAGAATTCATCCAGCTCTGTCTGTCTTCTCTCCAGTCAATCTTCCAGTGTAACTCAGATGACAGACATTACCATGCCTGGCTTATACAGTGCTGGAGACTGAACCCAGGGCTTCATAGCCCCATCTACTGAGCTGCATCTCCTCAGCCCTTCTGTTTCATTTTTGATTGCTAAAATAAATATTAATTTTAAAGATAGCCACTGATTGTGGTTTTATAGTCCAGTTTCAGTTTAGTAGCACGTACTTACACTAACTGGGAGAGAGAATTTACCAACAACTTAATCACAGCGTTCATGGTAGAAGATGATGTACTGCCTGTGGCCTCCTGTGTCATCTTCTGGCCTCCATGGGCACCTGCACAAACACACATAAATAAATTAAAGTAAAAATCATCCTAGACTAAAGCAGGGACCTTCTATAACTGCTTGTCCAGGGAATTAGATGCCCTCTTCTGACCTCCATGGGCACCCTCCCCATCTATATGGTACCCCCCACATACAGAAATACTCATAAATAAAAATATAATTTACAAACAAGAAAATTCATGTCTTGAAGCAGCCCATTGGGAATGATTAGGAACAGCAGAAACACTGAGACAACCTACAAGAAGCGTTCTACTCTGGATGTGTCATGTTGCTGTCACGGTGATGACAGAGTGACTAGACAGCACCTCTATAATCTCTCTAGGAAAATGGGGACTCATTTGATTTTCTCATTTCCTCTGTGATGGTCCATCCTGACATGACGTACCTGAGATGTTCTCTTACTTCCAGCCCTGTCTGACGTGGAGATCACAGCCCAGTCAATTATCTTTATTTTTGCTGGCTATGAAACTACCAGCAGCACACTTTCCTTTGCCCTGTATTCCCTGGCCACTCATCCTGATATCCAGAAGAAACTGCAGGAGGAGATCGATAGGGCTTTGCCCAATAAGGTGAGCGGTTGGTGTAGGAGGGAATAGGTGAAGCCTCAAGAAGGACACACTCTTGTCACCCACAGTATTTTGGGGTGTGTGTGTGTGTGTGTGTGTGTGTGTGAGAGAGAGAGAGAGAGAGAGAGACAGAGACAGAGACAGAGAGTGAGTAAGGGTTAGTGTCTGTGTGTGTGTGAATGTGTGTGTGAGTGAGTGTGAGTATGCATTCACACCACTGAACCGTCTTTCCAATTTTGGTGATTTTTCTTTTAACATTTTTGGATGTTTGTATGTAGTTATATATGTATGTAAATATGCATGTACACGTGTACAGACTTATGTATGTATATGAGTTTATATGTGTATGTGGGCATGTGTGTAGAGTTCAAAGGACAACCTGAAGGAATTTGTTCTCTCTTTCTACTACATGAGTTTTAAGGGTCCAAATCATGTCAGTAGGCTCAGTGGCAGGTGCCTTTGCTCACTGAGATGTCTCAGCATCCCTTGATAATTTGTCACCAGAGCACAAGCAGTGCTTTACCCCAGCACTGTTTAGAAATTATTACAAAAGGGCCCTAGAAGGAGAAATGGCCATAAATTTTCTCATGGCAAGAGAAGGTTGTTGTGACACAGGGCTGGGTCTGGTATGTCTGTGATCTAGGAACACAAGAGTACCAAGTAAGCGACATGAACACTACCCGTGTGATGTTAAAGATACGCACTTAGCATACAGCTCTCCGTATGGTTCAATGATATTTCTGGATCTGCTGTGTCCCTGCACCGGGAGAGCCTAGCCTTGGCCTTCACTGTGCTGCATGGGTTGCCTCATCTCTGTGCTATGATTCCTCCTGTCTATTTATAGTTAATGGAGAAGAAGCCAAGGTGTGAGCCTTGGTGTCTAAATCATGAGCTAAATTCCTCTCCCTCTCTCTCAGTGTGCACATGTGTGTGTGTGTATCTGTGGGTGTAGGTCATAGATCTACATTGTGTATATTTCTAAATCACTGTCCACATTGTTTTATGATACAGGCTCTCTTACCAAACCTGGAGCTTATTGATTAGGTTAGGTTGTCTAGCCAGTGAGAACCAGGCATGCCCTGACTCAGTCTACCTGCTACTGGGATTATAGATGGGCACCACTCTGTGAGACTTTAGAAATGATTTGTATCTGAAGTCTTCATTCTCAGGCTTGCATAGTAGATAGACCCTTCAGTAACTGAGCATCTTCCAGGCACCAAGTGATAGTTATTTCACTTTGTAAGGAGCTTGAGACTTGGCACAATAGTTAAGAGCCCTTGCTAGTCTTCCATGGGATCCATCCATGTTTTGAATCTCAGCATGAAAATGGCAGCTCTCAACAGCTCTAAACCTAGTTACAGGAAATCTGGTACCCTCTGTTGGCTTCTCTTGGCATTGTACTCATATGGTGTATGCAAACATGTAAGCAAAAGATCTATATGTATGAGATAAAGCAATTTTAAAAACCTTTAAAATGTATTGTAAGTACTAACTGAGGTCATTTGAGCTACTGAGCTTGACTTTGGGAAGGTTGAGAATTCAACGCTAGACACTGAAAGTTAATCTACAATCTCAGCACAAATTTTTTTTATTCCTAGGCACCTCCCACCTATGATATTGTGATGGAAATGGAATACCTGGATATGGTGGTGAATGAAACCCTCAGAGTATATCCAATTGCTAATAGACTTGAGAGAATCTGTAAAAAAGATTTTGAAATCAATGGCGTGTTTGTCCCCAAAGGGTCAGTAGTGATGGTTCCAGTTTATGCTCTTCACCATGACCCACAGCACTGGCCAGAGCCTGAGGAATTCCGCCCTGAAAGGTACCAGAACCCCAGGAGCAGGAACCCACTCTACACTATGCAGGCCTGTGCATGTTATGACGTCGCTTATAGGAAGATTTTCTAAGTGTGATTTTTACATCCACTTGTATTCTGTGAGGAGAATGGCAGTGAAAGGGAAGAAAAGAGAGGAGAGTGGAAGTGAGATAGGAAGGAAACATGACCACTAAATACAGAGTGTATTCCTCCTTCTTCCTCAAATCGTTAATGACCCACTTGAATGTGGGTCAGGAACCCACATTACTTGCATTCCAAATGAAATGTGCTTTTCAGAGACGGAACTCAGCATGATCCTGAATGGATTTTTAGTGTTTAAGGATGTAGTTCCTTTCTTGTTCCTTTTTATTTTTTTGACAATCACATGAATGGATTGAATTCTGGTCATTTTCACCTCACACTGCCCTGTCTCTTCTACCCACTCATGTGGAATTCCTGTCTATTTCCAAGAAGTCTTATGCCTGTTTTTATGTTTTTTTTTTTGTGACTTGTGAGTTTACTTAGGGTTGCTTGCATAAGCATAAATGAAGGCAATAAAAACTGGAGAATGGTCAACTGTCCATTGGTTGTACCATTGAAGAAAAACTTCTTCCTTCTTGCCGACATCTCTTTATGGAGGTGGCATTTCATGGACTCCCTTCCCTATTCATGATGGAATGACAATGTGTCTAGGCTTCTGTAGGTATTGACAGCTGCTGTGAGTTAATGAGTGCAATGTACGTGTCATGTTCAGAAGATAGTACTTCACAGAACCCATTTGATGTCCCGACTCTTACATTCTTTCGGACCTTTCTTCTGTGATGTTCAGAGAGGCTGAGAACTCTGCAAGTGCTTATTCTCAACACTATGAGCAGTCATAAGTTTCTGCACCAAATGTCTCCCATTGTGAACTGAAGTTTTGCTGACCACGGCTCAGATCAGCACTGGTTTTTTTGTGTAATCATAAATATTTAGAAGATATTTTGATACCTTGTCTACTTAGCAAAATATTGTCATCTAGTGCCTATGATGTCTGTAGCCACGGGATTTTGACCAGATTTACAGTACCAGACATTAATTTCCTTTGTGATTTGGGTCTCCAATCCAATCAGAAAATGGTTGCTTCCTCCTGCCCCATATCACCACTGTTATACTAGTGTGTGCCCACAAAAGGATGCATTTTTAAAAAAACAGTATTTATCTTATTTCAACCATATGGAGACTCTTACAAGGAAAGGGGAATGGAAAGGACCTTGAGTGTAAAAATTTCAGATCCAAATACCTGCAAGGAGAAGTTCATGAGTCTTTCCCAAACTACCTATGTGTACTGATTAGATGTCAAAAGTCAACTTCACATGTGTTGGTCTGATGCTTTTACCGTTTGTTAACTTGTCATCTACTGTTGTGTCTCCAGATTCAGCAAGGAGAACAAGGGTAACATTGATCCTTATCTATATGTGCCCTTTGGAAATGGACCCAGAAACTGCATTGGCATGAGGTTTGCTCTCATGAATATGAAACTTGCTCTCACTAAAATTCTGCAGAACTTCTCCTTCCAGCCTTGTAAGGAAACTCAGGTGAGGGAGAAAGCTATCTCTACAAATAATGTTTTATGTGAGGCATTTTTCCAATGGAAGGCTCTGTGTATAAAAATGGTTAGGCATGTTTGAGGTTCAATAATCTGTTTTCTTGCCACCTGGGCTATTTGTATCCAGGTATTAGCTAAGGGTCCTCTTGTTCTCTGTCTGTATAGAATAGAACCTAGCATTATGAAGAGTCAGTGTAGGCCAATATGACTGGATTCCATGCATTTTGTTTGAAATTCTAGTCATGTACATTGGAGATAGGTTATGTCATTTGTCATCCAGAGGTGCAATGGTCATGTTTTCAATGTTTATTTGCACCACTAAAACTTCCAGTTTTAAAAAAATGTTTGTTCTCTATGTATTGAAGGATATCCCCTTTCTTTTGTATATCACCTCATATTATTCCTTTCAGAAAGTTCAAATGGTTCTTTTTTTTTTTTTTTAATTTCTCGAGACAGGGTTTCTCTGTGTAGCCCTGGCTGTCCTGGAACTCACTCTGTAGACCAGGCTGGCCTTGAACTCAGAAATCTGCCTGCCTCTGCCTCCAGAGTGCTAGGATTAAAGGCGGGTGCCACCATGGCCCGGCTTTCAAATGGTTCTTTGAGGAGAGTTTTCCCATTGAAAACCTTTCATAAATATTTGAAAGCTGGCTTTCAGTTATAATTTTCTTTCATAAAACCCTCAATTAAAAATTAACACTACCATTTATATAAATATTTATATGTACATCTTTTTGTATACCTCCATCAAAATCATGTGTGCAATATTTAAAATTATAAAAGAGTAAAATAAGACATTTAGAAAAAGCATTAATGTTGCATTTTTTGTAAAACTTGGTCTTGTTTCATGTAAAGGGTTGGGTGAAATGTATAGGCCTTGTGTATTTAGAGTGCAACTTCTTTATATTAATGAGTTTTTTCTGGACAGAGAGACAGATGTGTTTATTCTTTGATCTGTTCCTTAAGGCAGATGTATAGCTTTATCCACACACACCTTCACTTCATTTAGTACTTTATCACTAAAGCATTTAAAGTATGTACAAGGATTTAGACATAAAACAAGGTTCTAGTTTTGAGACCCAATGTCACACCTGGAATGGGGCAGATGCTCTTTAAGCTCCCATCATCATAAATTTGACACTTTTTTGTCTCCATGACAACTTTGTTCCCTTTCCTTTTCCTGTGAGTAGAAGGTTTCTCCATTCACCACTGAAGAGCATGAGGTTAAATCATTATTGAAAAATCTTGTAGAATTAGAGTTTCCCATTCATCCTATCCTTGGAAGCCAAGAATAGGTGCTAGAATACCTAGCAAAGTATCAGTCCTCCAGAAGACTTGCCCTGTGTATGGTGAAGTGTAGTGGTGAGATATGATCTGGGGGTTGGGGACTTTTAATAAATTTGGAAAGCGTCCTCTAATGGTTATCTTGCAAATTTCAAAACCAAAAATAATTTCCATGACTTAAAAAATTAATTTGTCATAAAAACTAAGAATAAGGTTAAAAATGTGAAATTTATCTGTTTTATTCTAAATCAGCACAAAACATAAGTAGTATAAAGAAGCATGAATTTGTCTCAGGCCCTGAATACAGTAGATTCTCAACCACCATTTTACATAATGCACATTGAGATGCAAGCTCTCAACACCTAATTGACACAACCCCTAGAATAAGGGAGAATTGATATCAGATTACATGATTTTAAATTCATCTTTTTGGTTCTGCAAACCATTATTGTCCCAAACAATTTTTTTTTTTTTTTTTTTACTTTTCTTCTTGGGTTTTTATTGGTTCACTCATTGCTTCTCAATATTTTTCTTCCCCTGTTGCAGATACCTCTGAAAATAAGCAGACGAGCATTTCTTCAACCAGAAAAACCCATTGTTCTAAAGGTTGTGCCACGGGATGCAGTCATAACTGGAGCTTGAATATCCCTCAAGAAATTCTATTGGGTTCTTCAGAAAGGTGGTGTCCAAGAACATTGGACCCTTTAATTTACCACATGAATCAATTCCAGATAAAAACGGGGCTTACTTGACTGGTCTTGAAGCATGGTTATAGATTCAGTACATCCATTGATTTTCCTCAGTGTCTACACAAAGTACCATCTAATATAAAGCAAATGACAAGTCAGTGACAGAACAGGAAAGTCACCTTCACTGGTCCTCATGGGACCATCTTCATCCACATCTAGTTGTCTCTGTTAATTTCTTTTGAGCTCTTTTGATAGTAAGCATTTCTCTGCAGTTTGATCAATAATTTGCTGAGGAAAAGGTAACTATTGTGATAACTCTAATTGTAGAATTGGTATCAGATGTTTAAGTTACAATATTCTATGAAAAATGCTACATAAAATATAAATAAATATCTCTTTAAAAATATTCATTTTCAATTTTTTTGTATTCTTTGAGAGCTTCTTTGAATGAATTTGATCATCTTAATTCCTTTCCTCTGACTCTTCCCAGATTCTATCCCATCTTCTATCCCACCAACTTTATATTCTCTCACACAATTTCAAAACAAAACAAAAACTATTGAGTTCTGTTTGTGTTAGATAGCTCTTCCTGGGTGTGAGGCCTGCCCTGGAGTGTAGTTCATACACCCAGTGTCAACCCATTGAAGAAACCTGACCTTTCCTTTCTCAGGAGCTCTCAGCTTACAATGTCTCCTTTGCTAGAGGGAGGTGTTTGAACTTCTCACCACTAGGATTTTTGTCTTGTTTGAACTTGTGAAGACTGTGTGAATTCTGTCACAGTCTCTGTGAGTTCATATGGACATCTGCATGTTGTGACTGGGAATGTTATTTCCTTCAAGTCATCTTTTAAATCCTGATCTTACAATCTTTTTTCTTTCCATTTTACATAGATCTTTGATCTTTGGAGACTTATGCTTTAGACAGCCTACCTAGTTAGAGATGAGCATTTCAACATCTCTTCATCTTCACAAGTTTTAGGTTTTCTCACTAACTATTGACTATTACATAAAGAAATTTCTCTATTGTGGGTTGAGTGATGCACTATTCTATGGCTATGGCAGTATTTTATTAGGAATCTTTTTTATTGCTACATTCATTTAATAGCTTAATAGTAGTAGATTTTTTTCTTAGAACTCATAACACATCTAGTCTTTTTTATTTTATTTTATTTTGTTTTATTTTGGTGGTCCTTTTTTTCTCTCTCCTTTTTAAAAAATTTATTTTTATTTTTTTAATTGAATATTTTGTTTATATTTCAAATGTTATACCCATATCAGTTTTCCCCTTCTTGGAAACCCACTATTCCATCCCCATTCCCTCTGCTTCTATAAGGGTGTTCCTACACCCACCCACCCACTTCCGACTCCCCACCCTCTATTCCCTTACACTGGGGCATCTATCGAGCCTTCATAGGACCGAGGACCTCTCCTCCCACTGATGCCTGACAAGGCCATCCTCTGCTACATATGCAGCTGTAGCCATGTGTACTCCTTGGTTGGTGACTTAGTCCCTGGGAGCTCTAGGTTTTCTGGTTGGTTGATATTGTTATTCTTCCTATGAGGTTGCAAACCCCTTCAGCTCCTTCAGTCCTTTCTCTAACTTCTCCCTTGGGAACCCCACACTCAGACCAACGGTTGGCTGCAATCATCTGCCTCTGTATTTGTAAGGATCTGGCAGGGCCTCTCAGGAGACAGCTATATCAGACTCCTTTCAGCAAGCATTTCTTGGCATCCACAGTAGTTTTGGAGTTTGGTGACTGTATATGGGTTGAATTGTTGGATGGGACAGTCTCTGGATGGCCTTTTCTTCAGTCTCTTCTCTACACTTTGTCTCCACATTTGCTCCCATGAGTATATTGTTACTCTTTCTTTTTTTTTTTATTTATTTATTTATTTTTTGATATTTTATTTACATTTCCGATGATCCCCCTTTTCTTTAGAAACCCCGTGTCCCCTCCCCCTCCCCGCCTCTGTGAGGGAATTCCTCCTCCCACCTACCCGCCCACCCATTCCCATATTCCCACCTTGACATTCCCTTTTACTGGTGCCCCTAGCACCCTCAGG
>CM052721.1:81786-98645 GCA_028551405.1 Uromys caudimaculatus | reverse complement strand
ATCAATGGGCCTGACCCTCCCCCTGGTCATCCTCTAGTTCAGACCACTAACCAAAGAACACACATCTATTGACTCATGATTTGGACTACATATGAGGCAGAAGAATCACCTCGATGGCCACCAGGGAGAAAGGAGAGGACTTTGGGCCTGAGGGTGCTAGTGGCCCCAGTAAAAGGGAATGTCAAGGTGGGAATATGGGAATGGGTGGGCGGGTAGGTGGGAGGAGGAATTCCCTAGGAGAGGCGGGGAGGGGGAGGGGACACGGGGTTTCCAAAGAAAAGGGGAATCATCGGAAATGTAAATAAAGTATCAAAAAAAATAAAAAAATAAAAACAAGAAAAAAAAATAAAATAAAATAAAAAGAATTTATCTCAAAAAAAAAAAAAAGAAAAAAGAAAAGAAAAGAAAAAGAAACAAGCTCAAAGATAGGTAACCAAAAAGCAGGAAGAATGAAAAATCACATACTCTCCCTCACTTCCAGGTTCTAGCTTATATGAATAAATATGTGAACAGGGCTAAGTGTAGATATCATACAATGTTTAAAGGCCTATAGAGTCGCTGTCTAATCTCCCATAGGAGGCCTCTCTGTGCTTCCAGTCATGACCGCCAACAAGCCCAAGTTCAAACCTGCCTCTAGACATCAAGCCAAAGACTCTCTCCACTGGACCAGCCAGATCTCTCCACTCCCCCACCCCCACTCCAGGGTAGATCCATCCTGCAGGACTCTGACTTCTTTCTCAGTTCTTCCAAAGGTTAGATGTCCAAGAAGCTGAGATCCAGATGGCCCTGAACTCCTTGCAGGCTTGGGGAAGCCCTCAAGCCAGCTCTACTGTCCCGCACCTCAGACTGTGCTTTCCCACACCCAGAGTGGTATCGCAGGGCTTCCTACAACCCATCACCCACCCAGCAACAGTGTAGGGAAAGCAAGGTCAACTTCCCACATCCTGACTCCCGAAGCAGCCGTGCCCTATGTCAGAGTGGACATGGGAACCCCATAAGCCTATACGTGCCCATGCCCATGTGTGCTCATGTGCAGTCCAAAGGTCAGTCATCTTTCTCTATAACCCTCTATGGCATTTTTGTTGCAAGGTCTCTCTGAGAGTCTAGAAGGCCTGATTTGGCTAGAGTCTCTAGCAAACAAGCCCATGGATCTACCTGTTTCAACATCCATCTCTAGAGTCACACATGGATGCTGTTCTGCCCATCTTTTTGTGGATACTGAGGATCCAAATTCAGATCCTTTACCCACTGATCAAGTCATCTTCCTAGGCCTGTGACACTTAAAGGATTTGATATTTAGATTTTTAAAAGATTATTTTACTATTGTATGGGTTTGGCCTAATGTTGCGTGTGTCATGTTAACTGCTTATAGGAGCATCTGAACATATGACACTGAGGGACCCTGCCCCCAGTTGGCTCCAATTGATAAATAAAGATGCCAGCAGCCAATGCATGGGCAGGACAGACAGAGGCGAGATTCCCAGGCTTCGGAGAGAGAGGAAGAGGCAGAATCACCATGAGAGGGGCATAGGACAGACCAGCCATGTATGGATTCAGGTAAGTGGCTTTAGTGGCCACGTTCCTGACTGGGTCAGCAGTAGCAGAGATGAAATATAGATTTCAAAAAATGTTAATTCTGGAATACCAGAGTGGAGTGTTTTACAGCCTGAGGAAATATTAGAAGTGTCCAATCATTAAGCTAGTCAAGACATATTAACATTAACTGGAGTGTTTTCATGTGTCTGTCTGTCTGTTTGTCTGTCTCTGTGTCTCTCTGTGTCTGTGTGTGTATTGTGTCTCTGTGTGTGTCTGTCTTTCTCTGTTGTCTGTCTCTATGCAGGTGTCTTTGTATGTCTTATATACCTGTCTCTGTGTGTCTCTGCGTGTATTTGTTTCTGTATGTAGGTCTGTCAGTATGTATATGTCTGTCTGTGGGTGGGAGTGTTTTGTGTGTCTTTGTCCTCATCTGTCTCTCTATATGAGTCTCTCTCTGCCAGTGTGTGTGTATGCGTGTGTGTGCGGATGTGTATGTGTGTGTGTGTGTGTGTGTGTGTGTGTGTGTATTTCTGTGTGTGTATCTCTCTGTGCATGAGTGTACACATGAATGATAGTGCACATGCCCATGTGTGCTCATGTGGAGACCAGAGTTCAGCCATCTTTCTCTATAATTCTCTATGGTATTTTTGAGACAAGGTCTCCCCTTGACTCTAGAAGGCTCTGGTTTGGCTAGAGTACCTAGCAAGCAAGCCCTTAGGAGACAAATGGATGGAACTAGAAAATATTGAAGTAACCCACACCCAAAAAGACTCGCATGCTATGTACTCATTTACGTGTGTATGTTAGACACGAAATACAGGGTAACCATGCTATAATCCACAGACCAAAGAAACTAAGAAATAAGGAAGGCCCAAGGAAGGAAGCATGAATCTCACTCATAAGAGGAAACAAAATAGACATGGGAGGTGGAGGGAGGGAGGGACCTGGATGGAGAGGGAGTAGGGATGGGGATGAAGATGAGGATCAGGTGTGGGGGTTAGAGAGGGCTGGGGGAGATGACAGGAATCAGTGTGGGACATCTCTGGGATAGCCAGAAACCTGGGATAAAGGAGGTTCTGAGAACCTTTCGGGGTAACCCTAGCTAAGACTCCTAGTAGCTGACAATATGGAGCCTGGAGTGGCTAGCTCCTGAAGCCAGGAAGGTCTTCCAGAAGAGGGAGGAACTGACCGACCTGAGAACCATACAATGTGAGACACTGAATGAGACTGTGCTAGGCTTTCAGAAAGGGACCTAGCATAACTGACTCCTGGGGGCTTCATCCAGCAACAGATGGAAACAGATGGGGAAACCCTCAGCCAAACATCAGGCAGAACTTGGGGAGACATGTGGAGGAGTCAGGGATAGGGATTGAGTAAGCCAGAAGGGTCATGGACCCCACAACAGACCACAGAGTCAACTAACCTGGGACCATGGGGCTCAGAGAGACTGAATCATCAACCAAAGTACTTACAGTGACTGGATTTAAGCTCCCTGCACATCTGTAGCAGATGTGCAGATTGGTCTTTGTATGCATTCCCTAATAATTGAGAGTGTCTCTGAATGGTTGCCTGACATTGGATCTCCGTCCATCTAGCTGGACTGCCTGGTTGGGCCTCACTGAGAGAGAATGCTCTTAATCCTGAAGCTACTGTATGTCCCAAAGCAAGGTGGTACACAAGGGGAACTTCCCCATCTCTGAGTAGAAGGGGACAAGGCTGTGGTGGGAGGGATCAATAAGGGTGGGACTGGGAGTAAAGAAGGGAGGGGAGCTGTGATCAGGATGTAAAATGAATAAATATATTAATGACTGAAAAGACAATGTGACTTACCCGCCGGTTTGTGAAGAGAGAAAAACATTCCTTCACTAGCACATTCTTAATCATCTCTGAGTCCGTGATGGCAAACACAGGTGTTGCACCATCAAACAACCTGTGTGGGGAAGAAAGCTGATGAACTAGGTTCTGATGTGAAAGCCACACCCAGACTTTGATCCTAGTGATGCAGGACCGTCACTCTGCTTATACAATGCTTGGTCACAGAAATTCCCAGTTCGGCTAAGGGATTCTGACCATGGACAAAATGGAGTCTTTGTAAAGGGATAGGTAATGTCATTCAAGATGCAATGAGTCACTTAAAGACAAAACACCTCTGTAGAGCAACACACTTAGAAATAACAAGTGGAAATTTTAAAAGTCTAGAGGGGTACATGCAGGAATTGCCTATGCCATTTCTATAAATTTTCATATTTGAATTATTGCAAGGGGCTGGAGAGTTTGCTCCACAGTTAAGAACACATCTTGCTCTTGTAGATGACCCCAGTTGGGTTTCTAACACCCACATTGGGTAGCTCACAACCACGTTTAACACCAGCTCCAGGGATATCCAATACTTCTGGAGTATACTGGAGTCAGAGGCAGGCAGATCTCTGTGAGTTCAAGGCCAGCCTGGTTTACAAAGCAAGTCCAGGAAAACCTGGGCTACATACAGAAGAACTCTGACTTGAAAAAGAAAAAAATAATCTTAAAAATACTAGAATATGTCAACATCTGTTGTTGGGATGCAGCTCAGTCTTAGGATCCCTGCCTAGAGTGCAGAAGCTGATTTTGATACATTAATATGAAAACACAGATTTTAACTGAGATGCCTCTGTTTACTTTTCCAAGGCTCAGGTAGTCTGGAAGACATGGCAGGAAGAGGATGAAAGCCAGAAAGCAGAGGGGAGATCTGCATAGACTGTCTTCAGTGCTCCTGAATTCACTAGAGCTGGGATCACCTCTACATGCCCTGTGCATGACTGTCAACATTCTGGCAGAAGGTTTAAGGTCCTGACCCTGCCTGAAGATTTGTACACAGCGAGTTCCTGGACGAGGAAAGCAAAATGGTCCAAGGCAGAGCCACCTGATGACATCAGCTCATTCCCTGGGGCCTATGTGGTAGGAAGAGAGAACTGACTGGCACAAGCTATCATTTAATACACACTTTTACCAAAAATCTTGGCAGAGTCGGAGGAGCTGGCACAAAGATAAAGGCACCTGGCCAAGCCTGATGACCTGAGTTCAATCTCCTGGAAGTAAAGAACTAACTTTCACAAGTTATCTTCTGACCTACATATATGCACCAGGATACATGTCTACATTCCAGGAAAAGAAAGTTGATTTATAATAAAATATAGACAACAACAAAGTCTCCGTATGCACAGAGGAATTTTTTAAAGGGTAAGCATGAATCATTTACAAGCCCTTAACTAAGTGATCATTCCCCCAGCCCCCTGCTATCAAATGACATAATAAAGTCAATAATGAAGTGAAGGAATATGGGCTTCTATAGGAAAATGGGCCAAGGTGGCAAGGAGATAGAACAAGACATTTGCCACAGCCGATCAGAGGGACCTGAAGCAACACAGCTCACGTCAGGAAAAAGGAAGGTTAAGAGGAGAAAACAAATTAGAAGAGGACACTAAATAAATTTTGAGGTCTGGGTGGATACCCATGGGCTCTACACTCTCAGAGGATGGGGGAGAAGGAAACTGTGAAGGGCATGGGGTTGGGGGTAGTGTCCAGGTTGTAAAGTGAATGAATAAATGATTAACAGGAAAAAAGAAAAACCTAGAGTCCATGGAACATCAAATCCTGTCAGGAAGCCACAGTGTGCAGTGTTTTCATGTCAATTAGACCTTTGAACCCTGGCACTTAATGGCATGCAGTATCATCTTTACACAAAGAGGTGCATGGCTACAATACATTGTCCTTGCACAAGTGGAATGCCTCCTCCTAAAAACAGTCAACTCCATGGAACGTTCCAGAATACTCACCCCCACATTTTTCCATACTTTTTATAGCACTCCCAGTCATATTTCCATAAGCCCTGGAATGAGAAATAGCACAAAATCCATTATTGTCCTGTATGTGCTGACCATTCTGTAGCAAGAGCAACAAAACCCACAAATCCCATGAAGGCAGATTTATTGTCTCTGAAACAGAAAAGCTCTTATACAGAAATTTTGACATGTCAAGAGCAGGACATATCAGTGGGAAAAGACAGAATGAGAGAACAGGACACATGACAGCTTCCTGTGGCTTTTTGATCCCAGCTCACAGACATAGACATGTACACAGACAACACATGCACACCACATGCACTAACAATAATAATGATTATGATTATGATGATGATTAACACAATTGCTTTAAAGAATGTTCAAGTTAAGCACAGATTCTGTAGGAAGATAATCTTGAACAGACAGCAGCCCAAGCATTGCCATTCATCCTCTGGGTGTGAGCTTGGGAATGTCTGTCTAGGGGACTGACCATGGGCCAGGTATCAAAGCAGGCTCATCAAAAACAGTGACCTAGACTTAGAGCCTATATGGCACATAACATTCTCATTACTCAATTTTCTAATAATTTTGTTAAATAGTCCTTTCCCTAGTGCCTTTTCTTATAACAAACCTTTAAAAGAAAAGAAGAAAATAAAAAACACATTATTTAGATAAGAATCTAAGGTGACTGACAACCATCATCCTGTCTCAGATATTCTCACTTGCTACTCAGACTCATGTAGAAGATTGCCACCTTTATAGGAAGAAAGGCGGGTGTAGGTGCATTTCAGCACGTACAATACCAATGTTTCACTAGCATGTGTAAGGGCCTGAATGCCATAATCAGCACCAAGAAAAATAAAGTAAGCTTAAAATATGTCACTAGGCCTGGAGATGTGGCACAACACTTAAGGTTAAGAGCACTGGTTGACCTTGAAGAAGGTCCAAGTCCATTCCCAGAAGCCCCTTCCTGCATCTCACTTCCATCTGTTAACTCTAGCTCCAGGGAATTCACCACCCTCTTCTGTCCTCTATAGGTACTGCACTCACGTGCACAAACACACACATACACAACCCAATACACATAAAATCTTTCTAAATGAAGTAGTCACTAACCAGGATCCCAGTAACTAAATGAAGATAGAATATAAATGCTCTAGTTCTGAAGAACATGAATAATACATGCTGGTTCTACTGCCATAGAAAAACCTTCGTGGGATCAAAGATTAAGCAGAGAAATCAAGTATATGAAAAGCCTCCCGAATATTGGGGGTGGGGACCTGTGATAAGCTGATGCGTCAGAAATATTCAGAAAAACAAAAATGAAAGTGTTGCTCAAAAGACCTCTTACAAAGTGATTTTAATCTGGTAAATATGAATTGGTGTCCTAGAAGTTGGGAACTCCTTCATTATCTCCAAATAACTACAGTGTTCCTTCCCAGGCTCTGCACCATGCAAGATACAACTCTTCTTTATTGCTCAAAAGGTCAGAGCATCATTTTCTTAGTATCAAGACTGAATGACATAGAGATCTGGGCATTTTCCTCAAGGTGAATTTCAATAAACTGACACTAGGGATGGTGACATAGCTCCGAATGGAAGAGAACTTGCCACCAAGCCTGATACCCTGAGCTCCATTTCAAGTTCTAAGATGATTGTAATAGAAAATTGACTCCCACAAACTGTCCTCTAACCTACACATGCCTGCTGTGGCATATACACACCCTCACCCAAAAATGAATAAATGGGCGGTGAAAATTAATGGGAGCTATGGAGATGCTTCAGTGGGAAAAGCCCCCTGTGAAAACAAGAACTTGACTCCCCAGGATCTGTGTAAATTAATACCTGGCAGGAGGTAATAGAACTATCTTGCAAGAGTCAGAGACAAGGGGAACGAAGAGCAAGCTGGCTAGCTAAACTATTCAAGTGAGAGAGAGAGCCAGGTCAAAGTGAGAGACTCAGCCTCAAAGAACAAAGTACAGAGCAATCAAGAAGACACCAAGTGTTAAC
Organism: Uromys caudimaculatus; assembly: GCA_028551405.1. NCBI lineage: Eukaryota > Metazoa > Chordata > Mammalia > Rodentia > Muridae > Uromys > Uromys caudimaculatus. The sequence goes on along the minus strand of CM052721.1, from coordinate 91,281 downwards.
CTCTGAACTCCACATATACACGCAGACATGCATATGCCCCTGCACACACATATGGGTACTCACACACATGCAAATTTCTATATACAAACTATAAAAAGACACACACACACACACATACACACACACACACAAATTTCTTATTGAGTTTTAATATGGCAAACAAAATCCCAGAGGACACTTGGACTTTCTCTGGAATCATGAGAACACATAGTATGAGGGCCTGATGTCTCAGGGTTTCCTCATAAGGAGCAGTTAATAGAACGAAGCTATTATTGGACATAAGCAGAAGCCATACGAAAATCTCAGTCAACATTGACCTTCTAGAAAATCAGCACAGTGACTAAAAAAGGCAGAGGTTTGGGCCCAAGAATTCCCTGTTTCTTAAAAATTCCATGTGTACGGGTCCCATATTTATAAAGGGAAACAGAAAGACTTACAGCCACACACACAGAAGGGAGGAGACAAGCACGACCATCATCAAAAACTGACACAAACCAACAACTTGGCTGCCCCTCCAGTTCCCAGAGAGTTTTGGTGAGGGGGCCAATATGCATGTCAGCCCAGTGCTGAGTTCTGGTGGATCTAGGGGTAACTGAAACTCATTTGAACCATACTTACCCTAAATCTTATCTGTAAACCTCAGCAAGAGTGAGTGGAAGAAGAGAAGGTGTTGTGGTGGCCAGAAGATATGTGCAACATTTGTACAAACTTTAAGAGTTAGCACACTGGGGCTACAGCTCAGAAGTAAAGGGTTTGCCTAATATATATGCATACATATGTACACAGACAATATATATATATTCATTCTCTGGCTTGATCCCCCAAACTGCCAAAATGTTAAAATGTAAAATGAACTCAGTCGTCATTTCATTTGGGGCCTTTGATATGACTCCACATGTAAAAGCACTGGCTGCTAATATTGAAAATCTGAGTTGGTCCTCAGGGACTTCAGGATAAGAGAGAATCGCCTCCCCATATTGTCCTTTGACCTACAGCTACATGCACACACATACACTGTCGGGCATGCTGCCACTAACCTTAATAAATTAAAAACATGAAATTTTAAACTGTGTTTACAAGAGTTAAATTCAAGGTCTACTATCATTTTTTCAATTTAATTCCAATGCCTCTGGAAGGCATCAGATCCCCTGGAGCTGTTAGTTACAGATGATTGTGAGCTACATGTGAATGTGGAGTTTTAAACCAATGCCCTTAACCACTAAGCTATGATCTCTCCAACTCCTGCTTTTGACATCATTTTTATTTTCCAAATAATAACAGAATAGAGGTCTGAGTATCACCTCAAACCCAAGGACCTGGTTTTAGGGAGGAACTTTGGAGATCACTCACTGGTACAGGAGCACCTCGCTGATTGCCAGGAACACCCAGGTTTCCAATGAGAGAGCTGAAAACAGGTTCATCCCTGCTTCTCTGTCAGCAATTTACTCCTCTGTGTTCTCCCTCCAGCTGTGGGTGTGACCCTCCACAGGGCTTCTCTTCTGCCCACTCTGCTGCACTGAGGACAGCCTGCAGTACTTATATGCTGGGAAAATGGGTGGCACCAGGGATCCAGGCAGTACATGGATCACGTCTGCCTCCCCTGGACTTTGGTACCCTTAGAGAGTTCATAAATTTCATCCAAAGCCTATTTTGACCTGCTTTGAGCTAACATTCTGTGTGGCATCGGTAAACAACAGTGCCATATGGGTAAGATCAAAGGTTCTTAGTTTCTATCAGAAGTCAAGGAAATTCAACAACATGATATACCCTCTCACCAAGGCTGAATTCATTCAAAAATACATGAATGGAAGTAAAAATTGTGTCATCTGCACACCTTTACAGAATGTCGTTATCCTTCACCATAAATTTCCAAAGCTCCCAAAGGACCTGGACCTCCAATGTGATACCTGGGAGCCAAACACCAGTCCTCCAAAAGAGCAGCAAACCTGCTTAAGCACTGAGGCATTTCTCCAGCACCATGATGAATGTTTGTTTATTTTTGTTTGTTTGTTTATTTGTGAAAATGGGCAGGGGAGTGTGGGGTAGTGGTCTGTGACAGGCAATCTGGCACCTGGTTGAGAAAAGGCTGAAAATTCTGGGAGACCCCATGAAATATTCATGAGGGATCAAATTATATTTATAGCCAACGCTCCCGGGAGACTCCTGTAAAATCAGCCACAGCTCTCACAACCCCTGTATAGAGAGAGGCATGCCATGTGAGATTTGCTTGTAGAAAGCAAGTATGACCCCTCCCATAAGCAAATGTTGCACTAGAGAGCCCCCAGACCTAGCCAATAGAAAGTACCGGTTGCCAATCCTCTGAATCCTCCAAAACAGTATATCAGATTGTCCAACCTGTATAGATCTCTTTGTGCCTGCCTGCTCTCTGCACTGCTCTCCACCTGCCCCTGCCCACCAGCCTGCTCCGTTCCTTCTTCCCCCCATGTCCGCCGCCTACCATCCAGAGGAATAAAAGTGCAAAACTACTTTGGTGTCTGAGAACTTTGTCTAAGGACTGTAACAGTTTTGGGCCACGAAGAGATCCACTCTCGGGCCTAGCAGTGGGGCATCCGCCGATAGCACCTGTGGGTCTCATGGGAACCACCAGAAGTCTCCTGCACTCCATAGGCTAGCAGGCCTCTCACAAGTTTAGCCCTGGGCCAACTCAGCATGGGCAGCTGAGCAGGCTCAGACCAACAGGGAATGCTAGGAGTAGTGATAGGATCAGTTGTTGGAGAGACAGCCAGTTTAGCAATTAAAAAATTCTGACTCTGTCCCAGGACCACATGATGGGTAGTACACTTCTGCAGTACCTGCACTAAGAAAGAAGATGCAGAGGATCAGAAATTCAAAGACAAAGTTCAAAGTCACATTGAGTGTTTTAGACCAGCCTGAGATATGGGAGACCACACCTCAAAAAAATTCCTCTAATATATCTATCCATCAAAATTCAACACCTGCCATCCCTTGACTATGGTGCAAGTGAGAAAGAGACAGGCCCTGCCACTCACTGCTGCCTATTGAAGGAGGAAGGAATTGTACTGAGTGGTGAACCCACTGGTGGCTGGTGACGCAGAGGCTCTAATGGACGGTTCCAAGCCCACATGGTACTAGATGAAGTCTTCAGGACAGAAAACAAGTCATAAATATGGGAAGAAGATTTGCAGGGAAGAAGTGAGGCTGACAAGGTGGGGTAAAGCAAGGGGGAAGTTTAACCAGAGTGTATCTTACAGAGAGAGAGAGAGAGAGAGAGAGAGAGAGAGAGAGAGAGAGAGAGACAGAGAGACAGAGAGACAGAGAGACAGAGAGAGACAGAGACAGAGAGAGACAGAGAGAAAAAGATACAAAGAGAGACAGAGGGACAGAGAGGGACAGAGAGAGAGAGGAGAGAGAGAGATTTAATGAAAAAAAATAGCTACTGGAATGCAGCCAGCCAAGTCAAACATCAGGGGAAGCTCAAAGCATTCTGTGAAACAGTGGGGGATAGGATTGAGCAAGATGGAAATGGCAAGAAAACCACAAGAAGACATACAAGGTCAACTAACCTGGAACACATGGGGCTCACAAAGACTGAACCACCAACCAAAGAGCATGCAGGGGCTGGACCTACAGCCCCTACACATATATAGCACATGTACAGCTTGGTCTTCATGAGGGCCCCCCAAAATTGCAGCAGTGACTGTTTCTGAATATGGCCTGCCATGGATCCCCTTCCCCTAACTGGACTGCCTGGTTGCCCCTCAGTGGGAGAGAATGCACACAGTCTGCAGAGACTTGTTGTCCCATGGTAGACATGCAAGGAGAGGCTTCAACTTCTCTTAGGAGAAGAGTAGGGGGTAATGGGGGAAGGACTTGTGGTGAGGCCTGGAAGGCAATGCTCTGAGAGTGTGGGGACAAAGTAGTGGACATGGCAGAAGAAAAAAACCAAGCACTTGTTACAGGTAAATGTTCAGTGAATGTGTCTATGGAGTAAGACATAGGACAGATGGAGAGAACTCTGAAAAATGAGAAGAAAGCTCAGAAATAAGTAAAGGATGGAAATGGTCATTTGGTTTTTGTACCAATGTTTGAAAAATTGTTTCATACCCATAAGGCTAACGTAGGGTAACAGCAATTGCATAACTTTTTAGATTTTGTAGAGAAGGTTTGATGAAATGTATGTAAACACTTTTAGTCTCTAGACTTTAATTAGAAATAACTTAGATCCTAGACACAAGATGGTGGGAGGGAGGGAGGGAAAGAGGGAGGGAGGGAGGGAGGAGTTGGAGGGAGAAAGAAAGATGTGTTTTATAAAATTAAAGAGAGAAGGAATATGTTTGGTGATGAGGCATCTTTCCCCCTGAAGGACCAGACACACGATGGTATAGTATAGAATAGAGTTTATTCAAGGCATGGGGAGGGGAGTTGAGAGGGTAGTTGAGAAGGCAGAGAGTAGAGGAGTAGAGGCCAGCCTTGAGCATGCAGAGAGAGCATGGGGGTGTGGGAAATGGAGGGGGGAAGAGGCAAGAGGACAGAGCGAGAGCAAGAAAGCAAGAGAGCAAGAGAGAGGAGGGGGCAAGCAACCCCTTTTATAGTGAGTCAGGCATAGCTGTTTGTTATGGGGCAGAGTTTTAGACAAAATGTTAACACACACACACATGCAGATAGAGAGGTGGGGTGGATGGAGGTGGAGATGTGGGTTTAAGGGAGTCAGCCCTCATGGGGATGCTTCAACAAAGGAGTAAGAAAATTAAACTAAGCCATCTGCTCTTGCAGTACACCTGGTTAACACATGGCCATAGTTAGAGCTGCTATTATCAGAGGAGGAAGAGGACGAGGAGGAGGAGGAGGAGGAGGAGGAGGAGGAGGAGGAGGAGGAGGAGGAGGAGGAGGAGGAGGAGGAGGAGGAGGAGGACGACGACGACGAGGAGGAGGAGGAGGAGGAGGAGGACGAGGAGGAGGACGAGGAGGAGGACGAGGAGGAGGAGGACGAGGACGAGGACGAGGACGAGGAGGACAAGGAGGACGAGTGTTTGGGAGATGAAATTCAGATCACATTTGGAAAGTCATGTAGAATATCAATGGATTGTATTCCTAAACGTATAATGAAAACCAGCTAGGTTGGGACTGGGTATGTGTGCATCTTAAAGGTATTTGGCATGATGCTAACATTTCCATGGACCCAATTCAATTGCATCTAGAAAGTGCGACTCTAATAGATATTAAACCCCTACAATTCAATGCTGCAAAGGTAGCCTCTGAATATTTAGAGCAATTAAGAAAGACCATGCCTTCCTGGTCTTCGTTTGCTATTTTGTCCTTCTCAGTATACTTGCCTTGGGTACTGTAATGGTTATAGGATTATGCCTGTTATCCCTTGTGATTAAGTGTACCTTCCATTCCTTTTTAAATATCTGTGCAGATCTCCATCATATTCGGCCCAAAACTGTAACCTAATGGGCTACATCCCCCATTGTAGAGGATCATAGTCAAAGACAGGTGAGATTCTCTCAGAGGTGGATCAACCTAAGATAGGGCATGAATGCCAGGATTCACATTTCAGAGTAGTGATAGGATCAGTTGTTGGAGAGACAGCCAGTTTAGCAATTAAAAAATTCTGACTCTGTCCCAGGACCACATGATGGGTAGTACACTTCTGCAGTACCTGCACTCAGAAAGCAGATGCAGGAGGATCAGAAATTCAAAGACAAAGTTCAAAGCCACATTGAGTGTTTGAGACCAGCCTGAGATATGGGAGACCATGGCTCAAAAAAATTCCTCTAATGTATCTATCCATCAAAATTCAACACCTGCCATCCCTTGACTATGGTGCAAGTGAGAAAGAGACAGGCCCTGCCACTCACTGCTGCCTATTGAGAGAGGGAGGAATTGTACTGAGTGGTGAACCCACTGGTGGCTGGTGCTGCATAGGCTCTAATGGACGGGTCCAAGCCCACATGGCACTAGATGAAGTCTTCAGGACACAGAACAAGACATGAATATGGGAAGAAGATTTACAGGGAAGAAGTGAGGCTGACAGGGTGCGGTAAGTGCGAGGGGGAAGTTTAACCACAGTGTAACCTACAGAGAGAGAGAGAGAGAGAGAGAGAGAGAGAGAGAGAGAGAGAGAGAGGCAGACACAGACAGGAACCGAGAAAGAGAGAGAGAGAGAGAGAGAGAGAGAGAGAGAGAGAGAGAGAGATTTAATTAAAAAAATAGCTACTGCAATGCAGCCAGCCGAGTCAAACATCAGGGGAAGCTCAAAGTGTTCTGTGAAACAGTGGGGGATAGGATTGAGCAAGATGGAAATGTCAAGCACACCACAAGAAGACCTACAAGGTCAACTAACCTGGAACACATGGGGCTCACAATGACTGAACCATCAACCAAAGAGTGTTCAGGGGCTGGACCTATGGCCCCTACACATATACAGCACATGTGCAGCTTGGTCTTCATGAGGGTCCCCCAACAATTGCAGTAGTGACTGCCTCTGACTGTTGCCTGCTATGGATCCCCTTCCCCTAACTGTGCTGCCTGGTTGTCCCTCAGTGGGAGAGAATGCACACAGTCCTGCAGAGACTTGGTGTCCCAGGGTAGACATGCAAGGAGAGGCTTCAACTTCTCTGAGGAGAAGAGGAGGGGGTAATGGGCGAGGGATTTGTGGTGAAGCCTGGCAGGCAATCCTAGAGAGTGTGGGGACAAAGTGGTGGACACTGCAGAAGAAAAAAACCAAGCACTTGTTACAGTTAAAGGTTCAGTGAAGGTGTCTCCAGAATAAGACATAGGAAAGATGGAGAGAACTCTGAAAAAAGAGAAGAAAGCGCAGAAATAAGTAAGAGATGGAAATGGTTGTATGCTTTTTGTACAAATGTTTTAAAAATTGCTTCATACCCATAATACTAAAGTAGGGTAGCAGCAATTGCATAACTTTTTAGATTTTGTAGAGAAGGTTTGATGAAATGTATGTAGACAGTTTTAGTCTCTAGATTTTAATTAGAGATAGCTTAGATCATAGACACGAGAGGGAGGGAATGAGGGAGGGAGGAAGTGATGGAGGGAGGAGGACTGGGAAAGAGAGAGAGAGATGTGTTTTATAAAATTAAAGAGAGAAGGAATATGTTTGGTGATGAGGCATCCTTTCACCCTGAGGGACCAGACACACGATGGTATAATATAGAATAGAGTTTATTCAGGGCATGGGGAGGGGAATTGAGAGAGTAGTAGAGACAGAAAAAGACAGAGAGAGTAGAGAAGTAGAGGCCGGCCTTAATCATGCATAGAGAGCCTGGGGGTGTGGAGAATGTGGGTGAGGAGGCAAGAGGACAGAGTGAGAGCAAGAAGGCAAGAGAACAAGAGAGAGGAGGGGGCAAACAGCCCCTTTTATAGTGAGTCAGGCATAGCTATTTGTTGTGGGGCAGAGTTTAAGACAAAATGTTAACACACACACACACACACACACACACAAGCACACATGCAGAGAGAGAGGTGTGGTGGAGGGAGGTAGAGAGGTGAGTTTCAGGGAGTCAGCCCTAATAGGGGATGCTTCCACAAAGGAGTAAGAAAATTAAACTGAGCCATCTGCTCTTGCAGTAGAGCTGGTAAACACGGAGCCAGAAATAGAGCTGCTATATTCGGAACAGGAGGAGGAGGAGGAGGAGGAGGAGGAGGAGGAGGAGGAGGAGGAGGAGGAGGAGGAGGAGGAGGAGGAGGAGGAGGAGGAGGAGGAGGAGACAACTCTAGATATGAGAGACTGAGCAGCCAGAAGAGGAATCTACTAGATATCATAGAGAGGAGAGATCTTTGCTGTTTGCTGCCTTGGAAGAACTTGATGATCCAAGAACAAGTTAGTTACAGAGAAGTTACAGCAGCTGCAAAAAGCTTTTACTTCACTGTCTGTGAAATGCAGAAAGTACAGGTACAAGAGGCTCAAGGGGACATCTTAGGACCATCAGACTGGATTCCTAGGGCGAGAGCACCTGAAACCCCAGGAGTCATTGCTGGACTGGACCCTCTTCAGAGGTGGAGGTGGAGTCACCAGTTGGAGAAGTGGGTAGAAACCCTGGGAAACAGAGTTCTCAGAGGCTCTACATGTGACCTTGAAAGAAGCTACCAGGAGAGGCAGGGTCCAGATGAGTTGATTCAAGATATTGTGACAGACTGCAATAAGACTTATAGGGGATACTGAGGCAGCATGGATAAAGTTTAATTATTTTATTCAAATATCTAAATATTTTTAAATATATTATTTATTTTTAAAGAAAAATTTTGTTTTAACATTTATTATATTAATTTTTAAGTTTTATATCACATATCTATAACAATAATTAATGAATGTTCACACATACATTATAAACTAATTCTATCATAAATTAATATATAAAAATAAGTAGATATTTATAAAATAAGAATTTATTAATAAGTAAGATACATAATAATATATACATACTTTAAATCCACAAGGAGAGGAAATTGTGGAATGAGCCCATGGAGCTCTAAAAAAATCAGCTACATAAAAATTTTTTTAAAGGGGGAGTTGTATACACCTTCAGCACAAACATTTATTTTAAATTTTTTAACCTTGGATGCAAAGGACTCTCTGCTGCTCAGCATCTATGGCATCCTATATTAGGCAAACTTATGATGAGGTGAAATGGAAGGGCCTGCTTGCTAGCATATGGCATGGTCCTGATCCAGTGTAATATGGGAAAGAGGACATGTTTGCAATTTTCCACAGGACGCTCAAAGTGCCAGGCGACTTCCAGAGAGCTTGGTTTGCCGTGAGGAAAAAGCATTGACCAGACCAATGATGCCCATGCTGGTTCCAATGCTGGTGCCCATGCTGGTGCCCATGCTAATGAGCTACTTCCCTATGACAACTCAAGGAGAGTTATCAGGTAGGACAAAAAAAGACAGTCTTCAAACAAACTCAGATGACTGGCAAAACAGACTGTTTAGAGGTCTTTGATGGTCAGACACAGGATCACCACAGACATACATTTGGGAGATGTTAGGCCGACTGATACAGGTACGAACAGAGATGGAACACTGGGTTCAGATTGATGTTGTGGGAAATGTACTTGCCTGTGTTTCCCCAGCATCTATGTTGTTGGTAGGGAAAATTAACATTACTAGATATGGGCATAGATTCAATGGAACTTGCTATGGCTGTAACTTAATGACCTTTATATCTGACATTGTACAAGAAATTTCAGTTATGGAACTTCATCAAACTGTATAGCAATGCTTCCACTCAAAGTTTTGGAACCTTGGTATGTACATAGAGGTTTTCAAGTGTTGGATGAAATTCAAAAAGCTTTGAGTAGACCTAAAAGAATGGTTCGATTGATCATTGCTGGAATTCTTGCTATAGTGGTCTCTTATGGCTACTGCTGCTACTACTGCAGAAATGTTGTCTCAACCTGTTCAAAGTGTTCATTTTGTTAATGAATTGTCTAAGAATGACACCTTAGCCTTAGAAATGAAAGAAAAATATAGATAGTAAGTAAAAACAAAAGA
>CM052721.1:64111-75831 GCA_028551405.1 Uromys caudimaculatus | reverse complement strand
TTTGAGACAGGGTCTTACTCTGTAGCTCTAGCTGGTTCTAGAAATGGCTTTGTATGCAAGGGTGGCATTGAACTTACAATGATCTCTCTACCTCTACCTCCTGAGGGCTGGGAATACAGTGTGTACCTGTGAGTCCTGGTTTCATTTTAGAACTTCATTTGTATAAACACACATTTGTATAAATACAAATTTGACTCTCTATAAATGCAGAACTCTCCATGGATGCAAGATCATACAGGTATGCCGTTTGTCTCAATTATACCCACCACTAACTCTTTCTTCCATCATCACTTAGACACCCCAACACATCTTTCTCCCAATTTCCTGTTCCTTTCTCTGCTTTGGTAGCTGTTTGAGCCCATTCATTGCTGACTGCTAGGATTCTGACCCATATTATTGGCTTGATCTAATGCAGGCGGTCAGTTCAGGAGACAGCTATGCCATGTCCTGGATATGGGATTTTACACTACTCATTCCTGCCTCTGACTTTATTTTCACACTCTCCTTCATGATGTTCCTTGAGCTTTATGGGTGTGGATGCTGCTATAGATGCTCCATTTACGGCTCAGCACTCAACAGCCCCTTATTCTCAGCACTCTGATCTCTTAGGAATCAGCCCACCTGGCCCATTACCAATGTCAGTCATAGAGGATGTTGTTCTGTGACAGGCCTCTTTAATCTAGCACAATATTAAAGAATCAATCATCGCTACATCCTGTGTCTATGAGCAAATTATGCTCCCTATCTGTTGATGGACATTGCTGTTAGTCTCACATGTTTGCCATGAATTTCACTGCAATGAGCCTTCATATACAAGGTTATGTTTAAATATTTGGTTTTATGTTTTGGGGGTTATATTCAGAATCAGCATTGCTGAGTTAAAAAGTAGCTGAATTTTTAACATATTAAGCAACTGAACATACATTGCCTATAGTAGCTGTGGCTACTGTACATATAAATGTCTTCCAGAAATGCAGGATTTAGATGTTTTAATGTATGATTTTATATCAGCTTCTTCCTCTCTCTCTCTCTCTCTCTCTCTCTCTCTCTCTCTCTCTCTCTCTCTCTCCCTTCTCTCTCTCCCTCTCTCTCTTTCAATTTTTAGGGTCAGGGTTTTCCCGCCTATCTTTGGGTACCCCAGAACTCACTTTGTAGACTAGGCTGGTCTTGAACTCACCTAGCTCAACATGCCCTTTTCTTCTGAGTGCAGATATTAAAGGCATGCACCACCACTGGCTGGCTAGACGTTCTCTTATATGCATAGGTGTTTTGCCAGCATGCATGAAGTGCTTAAAGAGCCTTAATGGGGTCTTGAATCTCTTTGAACTGGAGTTACAGGTTGTGAGAGAAAGCATGTGGATGTTGGGAATCAAACCTGGCTCTTCTGGCAGTGCTAACTGGTTTTTTTTTTGTTTGTATATATTCTGGGTACAATTAACCATAGTGTGTCATTTGGGGTTTAATACTGTCCCCGTCCATTATATTTCGATTCACAGCTCATGTGTCCCTATGCCCACACTCCATCCTTGTCACATATATTATCCTCTGTGTCTGCTTTAAGCACTGTATGATATCTACACTTAGCCCTGTTCACATATTTATTCATATAAGCTAGAACCTGGAAGTGAGGGAGAGTATGTGATTTTTCATTCTTCCTGCTTTTTGGTTACCTATCTTTGAGCTTGCTTCTTTTTCTTTTCTTTTTCTTTTTGAGGCAGAGTTTTCTGTGTAGCCTTGTCTGTTCTTTGTGTCTGAATGATTTGGTGTTTGTTGGGTATGTGTAGATCAGAGGACAACTTAGAGCAATACGTTCTTTCTTTCACAGAGTGGGATCCAGGGATCAAACTCAGGTTGTTAGACTTGTATGCAGGAATATTTAGCTGTTGAATCATCTTATCAGCCTCTGTATTTTCTCTCTGAATCCACATAAACTCTAGGAACAGAGTTAAATTTAAGAGTCAGGTTGCAGCTTTGGCTACTTCAAAGTGCAGAAGGAGAGGTATGCTACTGCCCCAGTGTGAGAAAGGTCACAGAGAGAATGGCTTCTGGTTGAGACACTGGTGACTAATTCTAGGGATTGCTTTATGATTTTTTAAAAATGAAACTTGCATTTCCACTAAAACTCATATTTTTTGTTTTTCCAGTACTCTTCCCATTCCTCACCCCAGTATATGAGATGTTAAATATCTCCATGTTCCCAAAGGATTCAATAGAATTTTTCAAAAACTTTGTGAACAGAATGAAGGAAAATCGCTTGGAAGTTAAGCAGAAGGTAGGATGTGGTGGCTTTATGAGAGGTTCACAGTTTGAAACATGTTGGGCTGTGAATATGTGATCTGTGTGCTAATGGCAGGTAGAGAAGGCTTGATTTAGAGAGAGAACGAATATATTTTCTAGGAGAGGAGAAATTGTATTTTTAAAAAGTTGTTTGAGAATAAGCCAGAAAATACCTCTTAGCAATAGGAATGAAAACTACAATATCATGTATAAGAAATGAAAAATAATTTGCATGGCACAAGACCTGAACAAGATCAAGAGTGTCAAAACTCCAGCTCAGATCAGCCAGGATCTCTCCAAACTCAGCCCTTGCTGAGGAAAAATTGGTAGTTGTTTTCTATGGAGGGAGGGTGTGGACACTGGTTTCCCCTTCAGCAGTGGATGGCCCCCAATCCATGCACATGTAAGCAGTACTACTTGGATACAGTAGGTGATTAAGAAGAGGGCATAGAGGGTGGAGGAAAAAAATGTTACAGATGATGTAGAAGCAATTTGATTGGGGAAACAGTTGGATGGAGATGACCATATTTGATTGTGTGCATGTATGAACTTCTCCAATAACAAATAAAAATGATGAAATTCTCTCCTTCAAAAATAATTCCAAAAAATAAAAGTGATTGTTTAAAATTGTATTCATCATAATTTAAGGTAACAGTGGTTGATGTGGAAACTAGAATCTTCCTAGTGTAGCCACTCTTGCTTTTGAACCTTGATGACTCAAGCAACCAGAGCCACAGTTGTGAATTTAAGAAAACGATGGCTCAGAAAGGAGAGAATTAAGGTTCTGCATCTAACTCTGACGTCTGACCTTACCCTTGACCTTCCATTTTTGCAACTTCTCTTTCTGCTTCTAGCACCGAGTGGACTTTCTTCAACTGATGATGAATGCTCATAATAACTCCAAAGACAAAGAGTCTTATAAAGGTAAGCCAACCCTTCCTGATCTGTGGACAAGGAAACTCTCAGGGAGTGTGGGTTGCTCAGGAAATAAGCAAGGAGGCTTTTCTAGTAGAGGGATACCATTGTTGTTGTGTTGCTGAAAGACAGCTGTGGCTATTATCAACATGGAATTTTCTGGATGCACATGGGCAAAAGTTTGCTGCTACCATTAAGCGTGGCCACCATGGATAGCTCCAGTTGTCTGTGTGTTACCTGTGTGAGCACAGGTGGTTTTTGCATCTTTCCCAGCATGCACTCTCAGAATTCTGCCTAGACATCTGTATCTAATAATCCTGCCAGGGTGTATGTACCCAAATGGTGGTGAAGCTCTCTGGGAGCCCCTGTTGAACATGTGTTCTCTAGCCTACTCCATGGTAAAGATATACCTTTCCTTTGTGTGATGTGTAAGTAGCTTCTTTGTACAAATGCATTGGTCTTTTTCATTCTTTTATGTACTTAAAACTTACTCATAGCTGCGGAGTTGTGAAGCATGCCTTTAATCCTTGCACTTGCCAGGCAGAGGCAAGTGGATCTCTGAGTTCAATGCCAGCCAGGTCTACTTCATAGATTCCAGGCCAGCAGGGTTATACAGAGCAACCCTGTTTTGAAAAACCATAAAAAATTGCTTACAGATTTTTATCTTCTTTGTGTAGTAGATGCATGTACAGGAGTATGTGCACTTGTGCATACCCCTAGGTGTGGGTACAGATAACAGATAAAGGCACCCAATGTCTTGCTCCATCCCTCTCTGCCCTCTATGCCTTATTTCTTCAAGACAGGGTCTTTTATTAAACCTGGGGTTAGGCTGGAAGCCAGAAGGACCCAAGGATGCAGAATGTTGTGGTTACATGGGTGTGCTGCCCCACCTGGCTTTTTACATGAGAAATGAGGATCACTTAGTGCATCAGTAGCTAATAGAAAGGGAGTTTTCCATTCTTTCCTATTTGGTTACTTCCCACACACACATGCTTATATGTAGCATTATGATTCTGGGTCCCCACATTTACTGTTTAAAGTCATCATGGACTTTGTGTTTTAGGTCCTTTCCTGTTTGCTCACTTGAAACCTTTTCATGTGATCAGCTAACTTCAAATTCTTCTATGCCTCCTCCTGCATTTCACACAGGCTCCTAGGTATCCCAATATGACCCACATTCATGATATGCGTGAAAATGACCTTTAACTCCTGAGACTATAGGCATGTGCTACCATGCAGCAGAGTTTTAGCAGAACTTTTGCATCTGGCATCAATGTGGAGGGATGGCACCTCAGCTTCGAAGTAGCCTTCTCTCAGTGACTGTTATGTGAGATTTTCTGATGTTCTTGGAAGTATTCCCAGAGCCTTAGCATAACTGAGTCTGGAGGCATGCCTGGCAAACCAGGAAGTCTCCTATGGCTGAGAAGTGCTTAGGTGATGGGACTTTCAAACAAACCCTCTTTCAAATAAGAGGTTTTGTGTATGGAAATTGACTTGCTAAACCTGCCTTCTGTGTAACAATAAAAAGAGCTTCTAGGAAACTGTCAGTATTCAGTCCTTGTGGGGCAGATCCCCTCATTTCTGAGAAGCAGAATTCATGCAGCTCTGGCCCTCTTCTCTCCAGTCAATCTTCCAGTGTAACTCAGATGAGAGACATTACCATGCCTGGTTTATACAGTGCTGGAGACTGAACCCAGGGCTTCATAGCCCCATCTACTGTGCTGCATATCCTCAGCCCTTCTGTTTCATTTTTGATTGCTAAAATAAATATTAATTTTAAGGATAGCTGATTGTGGTTTTATAGTCCAGTTTCAGTTTAGTAGCAAGTACTTACACTAACTGGGAGAAAGAATTTACCAACAACTTAATCACAGCATTCTTCTGGCCTCCATGGGCACCTGTACAAACACACATAAACAAATTAAAGTAAAAATCTTCCTAAGCTAAAGCAGGGACCTTCTATTACTGTTTGTCCAGGGAATTTGATGGGCACTTCTGACCTCCATGGGCACCCTCCCCACGTATATGGTACCCTGGACATACCAAAATACTCATAAATAAAAATAAAATTTACAGACAAGAAAATTCTTGTCTTGAAGCGGCCCATTGGGAATGGTGAGGAACAGCAGATACAATGAGACAAAGTTCAAGAAGCGTTCTTCTCTGGATGTGTCATATTGCTGTCATGGTGATGACAGAGTGACTAGACAGCATCTCTATAACCTCTCTAGGAAAATGGGGGCTCATTAGATTTTCTCCTCGTTTCCTCTGTGATGGTCCATCCTGACATGCCTTACCTGAGATGTTCTCTTACTTCCAGCCCTGTCCGATGTGGAGATCACAGCCCAGTCAATTATCTTTATTTTTGCTGGCTATGAAACTACCAGCAGCACACTTTCCTTTGCCCTGTATTCCCTGGCCACTCATCCTGATATCCAGAAGAAACTGCAGGAGGAGATCGATAGGGCTTTGCCCAATAAGGTGAGTGGTTGGTGCAGGAGTTAATAGGTGAAGCCTCAACAAGGACACACTTTTGTCACCCGCAGTATTTTATGTGTCTGTGTGTGTGTGTGTGTGTGTATGTGTGTGTGTGAGAGAGAGAGAGACAGAGACAGAGAAAGAGAAAGAGAGAGAGTGAGAGAGAGAAAGAGAGAGAGAGAGAGAAAGAGAGAGACAGACACAGACAGACAGACAGTGAGTAAGGGTTAGTGTGTGTGTGAATGTGTGTGTGAGTGAGTGTGAGCATGCATTCAAACCACTGAACCATCTCTCCAATTCTGGTGATTTTTCTTTTAACATTTTTGGATGATTTTATGTATTGATATATATGTAAATATGCATGTACAAGTGTACAGACTTATGTATGTATATGATTTTATATATGTGGGTGGGCATGTGTGCTGCCGCATGTGTGTGGAAGTCAAAGGGCAACCTGAAGGAATTTGTTTCCTCTTTCTACTACATGAATTTTAAGGGTCCAAAGCATGTCAGTAGGCTCAGTGGCAGGTGACTTTGCTCACTGAGATTTCTGAGCATCCCTTGATAATTTGTAATCAGAGCACAAGCACTGCCTTTTCCTAGCACTGTTTAGAAATTATTACAAAAGGGCCACAGAAGGAGAAATGGGCCATAAATCTTCTCATGGCAACAGAAGGTTGTTTTGACACAGGGCTGGGTCTGGTACGTTTGTGATCTAGGACCAGAAGAGTACCAAGTAAGCAACATGAACACTACCCTGTGATGTTAAAGATACGCACTTAGCATACAGCTCTCCATATGGTTCAATGATATTGCTGGAACTGCTGTGTCCCTGCACCGAGATAGCCTAGCCTTGGCCTTCACTGAGCTGCATGGCAGCTCTCAACAGCTCTAAACCTAGTTACAGGAAATCTGGTGCCCTCTGTTGTCTTCTGTTGGCATTGTAATCATATGGTGTATGCAAACATGTAAGCAAAAGATCTATATGTATGAAATAAAGCAATTTTTAAAACCTTTAAAATGTATTGTAAGTACTAACTAATGTCCTTTGAGCTTTGCAGCTTGACTTTGGGAAAGAGAATTCATCACTAAAAACAGTTGAATGTTAATCTACACTCTCAGCACAAATCTTTTTCTTTATTCCTAGGCACCTCCCACCTATGATATTGTGATGGAAATTGAATACCTGCATATGGTGTTGAATGAAACCCTCAGATTATATCCAGTTACTAGTAGACTTCAGAGAGCCTGTAAAAAAGATGTTGAAATAAATGATGTGTTTATACCCAAAGGGTCAATAGTGATGATTCCAAATTATGCTCTTCACCATGACCCACAGCACTGGCCAGAGCCTGAGGAATTCCGCCCTGAAAGGTACCAGAACCCCAGGAGCAGGTACCCACTCTACATTATGCAGGCCCGTGTATGCTATGATGTCTCTTATAGGAAGATGTTCTAAGTATGATTTTACATCCATGTGCATTCTGTGAGGATAATGGCAGTGAAAGGAAGAAAGGAGAGGAGAGTGGAAGTGAGATAGGAAAGAAATATGAACACTTTAATACAGAGTGTTTTCCTCCTTCTTCCTCAAGTCGTTAATGACCCACTTAAATGTGGATCGGGAACCCACATTACTTGCATTCCAAATGAAATGTGCTTTTCAGAGACAGAACTCAGCATCATCTTGAATGGATTTTTAGTGTTTAAGGATGTAGTTCATTTCTTGTTCCTTTTTTTTTTTCTGACAATCACATGAATGGATTGATTTCTGGTCATTTTCACCTCACACTGTCCTGTCTCTTCTCCTACCCATTCATGTGGAATTCCTGTCTTTTTCCAAGAAATCTTCTGCCTGTTTTTATGGGTTTTTTTTGGTGACTTGTGAGTTTACTTAGGGTTGCTTGCATAAGCATAAATGAAGGCATTAAAAACTGGAGAATGGTCGACTCTCCATTGGTTGCACCACTGAAGAAAAACTTCTTCCTTCTACCAACATCTCTTTATGGAGGTGGCATTTCATGGACTCCCTTCCCTACTCATGATGGAATGACAATGAGTCTAGTCTTCTGTAGGTATTGACAGCTGCTGTGAGTTAATGAGTGCGATGTACGTGTCATGTTCAGAAGATAGTACTTCACAAAACCCATTTCATGCCCTGACGCTTACATTCTTTCTGACCTTTCTTCTGTGATGTTTCCTGAGCTTCGGAGGGGCTGAGAACTCCACAAGTGCTTATTTTCAACACTATGAGCAGTCATAAGTTTCTGCATTAAATGTCTCCCATTGCAAACTGAAGTTATGCTGACCACGGCTCAGATCATCCCTAATTTTTTTGTGCAATCGTAAATATTTAGAAGATATTTTGATACCTTGTCCACTTACCAAAATATTGTCATCTAGTGCTTATGATGACTGTAGTCATTGGGATTTTGAACAGATTTACAGTACCATACATTAATTTCCTTTGGGATTTGTATCTGCACTGCAATCAGAATATGGTTGCTTCCTCTTACCCCATAGCACCACTGTTATACTAGTGTGTGCCCACAAAAGGATGTATTTTTAAAAAACAGTATTTATCTTATTTCAGCCATATGGAGACTCTTACAAGGGAAGGGGGATGGAAAGGACCTTTAGTGTAAAATATTCAGATCCAAATACCTAAAAGCAGAATTCCATGAAGCTTTCCCAAACTCCCTATGTGTACTGATTAGATGTCAAAAGTCGACTTCACATGTGTTGGTCTTATGCTTTTACCATTTGTTAACTTGTCATCTACTGTTGTGTCTCCAGATTCAGCAAGGAGAACAAGGGCAACATTGATCCCTATCTATATGTGCCCTTTGGAAATGGACCCAGAAGCTGCATTGGCATGAGGTTTGCTCTCATGAATATGAAACTTGCTCTCACTAAAATTCTGCAGAACTTCTCCTTCCAGCCTTGTAAGGAAACACAGGTGAGGGAGAAAGTTATCGCTACAAATAATGGTTTATGTGAGGCATTTTTCCAATGGAAGGCTCTGTGTATAGTAATGGTTAGGCATGTTTGAGGCATAATCTGTTTTCTTGCCACCTGAGATATTTTTATCCAGGTATTAGCTAAGGGTCCTCTTGTTCTCTGTCTGTACAGAATAGAACCTAGCATTATGAAGAGTCAGTGTAGGCAAATATGACTGGATTCCATGCATTTTGTTTGAAATTCTAGTCATGTACATTGGAGATTCGTATATCATGTGCCATCCAGAGGGGCAATGGTCATGTTTTCAATGTTTGGTGTATGTTGTACTCTTCAGAACTTACAGCAGCTCTCTTCTCACAGTCTTTTCAACCAGTGGATGTACATTAGAATTACAGAGGAGCTTTAAAACTCATACATGAGGTCTGGAATCTTTTTCAGTAAGCAAAATTCTTACCTATTATGCACAAATCTCTGGTTCTAAATCCCAGAACTACATGAACAAGCTATAATGGTACATGCCTATAATCCCTGCACTCAGGAGTTAAAAGCTAGAGGATCTAGTAATCTTTGGCCACTTAGTGAATTTGAAGCCAACATGGGCTATGTGTCTTAAAAAGAAACCAGAAACTGAAGATGCCTGGTCTTTGTTGACATCCTAAGACAACTCACCCAGAGTGTGGCTTTAAAAGATCATCTGTGATTTCCAATGTCATGCCAAGTTGAGAATAATTATTTGGAAAGCCAATTGGTAGGATTCATGAGGTTGCTATGTTATTAAGAACACTTTCTGCTCTTGGAAAGGAATTAAGTTAAGCTTCTAGTACCCACATGGCAGCTCACAATCATTTCTATATACTGTACCAGTGCTTCTGTTGGCTCACTCTGCCTTCTCTTGAGACTTCCTACTTGTAGTATATGTGTAATGTGCAGAAAAATCACTCTTGTCCATAAATGATAAGTCTTTAGAAAGTTGCATGTTACAATAAATTTCAATCTTTTGGAACATCTTGATGATTCCAGCTCATTTCTCAGGAGCTGTGCTCTAGAAGATAGGTAGTTGTAATATTTCCATAAAGTATGTGGCTTTATTCCCCTTCTTATTCTGATCTCATACTTCAAGTTACTGTCCATTCTCTAAATGAATATTCCTCTTACGTTTCTGTTCTTATTTACGCCATGTTCTACTTTTGGCTCCTGCAGGTTATTTTCACTCTCTATGCACCATTAAAACTTCCAGTTTTTAAAAAATGTTTCTTCTCTATGTATTAAAGGATATCCCCTCTCTTTTGTATATCACCTCATATTATTCCTTTCAGAAACTTCAAATGGTTCTTTGAGAAGAGTTTTCCCATTGAAAACCTTTCATTAATGTTTGAAAGCCTGGCTTACAGCTATAATTTTCTTTCATGAACCCTTATTAAAAATTAACAGTACCATTTATGTAAATATTTATATGTACATCTTTTTGTATACCTCCATCAAAATCATGTGTGCTATATTTAAAATTATAAAATTGTCATGAGACATTTAGAAAAAGCATTAATGGTGCATTTTTTGTATAACTTGGTCTTGTTTCACGTAAAGTGTTGGGTGAAATGTATAGGCCTTGTGTATTTAGAGTGCAGCTTCTTTATTTTAATGAGTTTTTCTGGACAGAGAGACAGATGTGTTTACTCTTTGATCTGTTCCTTAAGGTGGTTGTATAGCCTTATCCACACACACCTTCACTTCATTTAGTACTTTACCACTAAAGCATTTAAAGTATGTACAAGGATTTAGACATAAAACAAGGTTCTAGTTTTGAGACCCAAAGTCACACCTGGAATGGGGCAGATGCTCTTTAAGCTCCCATCATTTTAAATTTGACACTTTTTTTGTCTCCATGACTTTTTCCCCTTCCTTTTCCTGTGAGTAGAAGGTTTCTCCATGAGGCTAAATCATTATTGAAAAATCTTGTAGAATTAGAGTTTCCCATTCATCCCATCCTTGGAAGCCAAGAATAGGTGCTAGAATACATAGCAAAGTACCTGTCTTCCAGAAGACTTGCCCTTAATATGCTGAAGTGTAGTGGTGATATATGATCTGGGGTTAGGAACCATTAATAAATTTGGAATACATCTTCTAATGGTTATCTTGCAAATTTCAAAACCAAAAATAACTTTCCATGACTTAAAAAATTAATTTGACATAAAAACTAAGAATAAGGTTTAAAATGTGAAACTTATCTGTTTTATTCTAAATCAGCACAAAACATAAGTAGCATAAAACAGCATGAATTTGTCTCAGGTCCTGAATACTGTAGATTCTCAACCACCATTTTACATAATGCACATTGACATGCAAGCTCCCAACATCTAATTGACACAGCCCCTAGTATAAGGGAGAATTGATATCAGATTACATGGTTTTAAATTCATCTTTTTGGTTCTGCAAAGCATTATTATCCCAAATACTTTTTTTTTACTTTTCTTCTTGGGTTTTTATTGGTTCACTCATTGCTTCTCAATATTTATCTTCCCCTGTTGCAGATACCTCTGAAAATAAGCAGACAAGCACTTCTTCAACCAGCACAACCCATTGTTCTAAAGGTTGTGTCACAGGATGCAGTCATAACTGGAGCTTGAATTTCCCTCAAGAAATTCTATCAGGTTCTTCAGAAAGGTGGTGTCCAAGAACATTGGACCCTTTAATTCAGCACATGAATGAATTCCAGATAAAAAAGGGGGCTTCCTTGACTGGTCTTGAAGCATGGTTATAGATTCAGTACATCCATTGATTTTTCTCTGTGTCTACACAATGTACTCTCTAATATAAAGGAAATGACAAGTCAGTGACAGAACAGGAAAGTCACCTTCACTGGTCCTCATGGGACCATCTTCATCCACATCTAGTTGTCTCTGTTAATTTCTTTTGAGCTCTTTTGATAGTAAGCATTTCTCTGCAATTTGATCAATAATTTGTTGAGGAAAAGGTAACTATTGTGATAACTCTAATTGTAGAATTGGTATCAGATGTTTTTGTTACAATATATTATGACAAATGCTACATAAAATATAAATAAATATCTCTTTAAAAATATTTATTTTAAAAGT
>CM052721.1:43795-63611 GCA_028551405.1 Uromys caudimaculatus | reverse complement strand
TTTTTTTTTTTTTTTTTTTTTTTTTTTTTTTTTTTTTTTTTTTTTTTTTTTTTTTTTTTTTTTTTTTTTTTTTTTTTTTTTTTTTTGCTTTTTCGAGACAGAGTTTCTCTGTGTAGCCTTGGCTGTCCTGGAACTCCCTCTGTAGACCAGGCTGGCCTTGAACTTAGAAATCCGCCTGCCTCTGCCTCCGAGTGCTGGGTTTAAAGGCGTGCGCCACCACTGCCTGGCCATTTTTAACTTTTATATCGTATATCTATAACAATAATTAATGAATGTTCAGACAAACATTATAAACTAATTCTATCGTAAATTAATATAAAAACAAATAAATATTTATAAAATAAAAATTTATTCACAAGTTAGATACTTAATAATATACATACTTTAAATCCACAAGGACAGGAAATTGTGGAATGAGACCATGGAGCTCTAAGAAAAAGCAGCTACATAATGTTTTTTAAAAGGGGGAGTTGTATATACCTTCAGCACAAACATTTATTTTAAATTTTTAAACTTGGATGCCAAGGACTCTCTGCTGCTCAGCATCTATGGCATCCTATAACTCAGCAAACTTATGATGAGGTGAAATGGAAGGGCCTGCTTGCTAGCATATGGCACAGTCGTGATCCAGTGTTATTATGGGAAAGAGAACATGTCTGTAATTTTCAACAGGATGCTGAAAGTGCCGGGCGACTTCCAGAGAGTTTGGTTTGCAGTGAGGGAAAAACATTGACCAGACCAATGATGCCCATGCGGGTGCCCATGCTGGTGCCCATGCTGGTGCCCATGCTCATCCTCGTTCTCATGCTGATGCCCATGCTCATGGTGGTGCCCATGCTCATGCTAGTTCTCATGCTGGTGCCCATGCTGGTGCCCATGCTGATGAGCCACTTCCCTTGACAACTCAAGGAGAGTTATCAGATAGGAGCATCAAGGACAGTCTTCAGAGAAACTCAGATGATTGCCAAAATGTAAAATTTAGAGGTCTTTGGTGGTCAGACACAGGACCACCACAGACATATATTTGGGAGATATTACGCCAACTAATACAGGTACGAACAGAGATGGAACACTGGGTTCAGATGGATGTCGTGGGAAATGTACTTGCCTGTGTTTCCTCACTATCTATGTTGTTGGTAGGGAAAATTAGCATTGCTAGGTATGGGCTTAGATTCAATGGAACTTGCTATGGCTGTAACTTAATGAACTGTGTATCTGACATTGTACAAGAAATTTCAGTTTTGGAACTTCATCAACCTTTATAGCAATGCTTCCACTCAAAGTTTTTTTTTGGAACCTTGGTATGTAGATAGAGGTTTGCAAGTGTTGGATGAAATTCAAAAAGCTTTGAGTAGACCTAAAAGAATGGTTGGATTGATCATTGATGGAATTCTTGCTATAGTGGTCTCTTATGGCTACTGCTTTTACTACTGCAGTAATGTTGTCTCAAACTGTACAAATGTTCATTTGTTAATGATTTGTCAAAGAATGTCACCTTAGCCTTAAAAATGAAAGAAAATATAGTTAGTAAGTTAAAACAAAAGATTAATGTGTTGTATGAAGTAGCGAAGTGTTTGCAAGATGAAGTTCATTGGCTAAAGGTCAAATCACATTTGGAATGTCATGTAGAATATCAATGGACTGTATTACTCCTAAAGGTAAAATGAAAACCAGCTAGGTTGGGACTGGGTATGTGTGCATCTTAAAGGTATTTGGCATGATGCTAACATTTCCATGGATCTAATTCAATTGCACCAAGAAAATGTGAATCTAAAAGATATTAAACCCATACAATTCAATGCTGCATAGGTAGCCTCTGAATGGTTAGAGCAATGAAGAAAGAGCATGCCTTCCTGGTCTTCCTGTGCTCATTTGACCCTCTCAGTATACTTGCCTTGGTTACTTTAATGGCTATAGGATTATGCCTGTTATCCCTTGTGATTAAGTGTACCTTCTGTTCCTTATTAAATATCTGTGCATATCTCCTTCATATTCGGCTCAAAACTGTATCCTAATGGTTTATATCCCCCATTATAGGGGATCATGGTCAAACACAGGTGAGATACTCTTAGAGGTGGATCAACCTAAGATAGGGCATGAATGCCAGAATTCACATTTCAGAAGATAGGTAAGATTCACAGCTCTTAAGGGACACACACTCTTTCTGCCCCAGTAGCTGGGACAGCTTTGGCTTATATAAAATATAAACAATGAGATGTCAGAAGCCATTTTGCCTGCTTCTGGGACAGCCTGCCTATCAAGCAGAGCCAAGTCAGTCCAGGGTCTGCTGACAGATTTCCTGGCCTGATGACACATAGAAGGATAAGAGGGAATATACTAGAAGCTCAAGGCAAGGGGATAAATGTTTTGTTATTCGTCAAGGAAAGAAAAAGATGAATAGGGTGACCAAGCCAGCCTAGTCAGTCAATAGGTTCTCCAGGGAGGGAGCAAGGATTAAAAACAAAAGACAATCAGAAAAAAGACAATTAGACAATGCTGAAGCGTGATCCTAGGTAGTTCAGAACCTCAAACAGGTCTGTGAATTATATCATAGCAGTGATGTTTTGTTTTGCTTATTTTGTTTAAGATGCATTGATTTTATATATACATATAAACTGTAGTTGTGTTCAGACACCTCATAAAATTGAAAAGCATCTGTAGGGCAAAGGATACTGACAATAGGACAAAATGGCAACCAACAGATTTGGATAAGACCTTTATTAATCCCACATCCAATAGAGGGGTAATATCCAAGATGTACAAAGAACTCAAGAAGTTAGACTCCAGAGAATCACATAAGCCTGTTAAAAAATGTGGTACAGAGTAAAACGGACTATTTTTAACCAAGGAATATCGAATGGCTGAGAAGCACCTAAAGAAATGTACAACATCCTTAGTCATCAGGGAAATGCAAATCAAAACAACCCTGAGATTCTACCTCACTCCAGTCAGAATGGTTAAGGTCAAAAACCCAGGTGATAGCAGATGCTGGCAAGGATGTAGAGAAAGAGGAAAACTCTTCCATTGTTGGTGGGATTGAAAGCTGGTACAACCACGCTGGAAATCAGTCTGGAAGTTCCTTAGGAAAATGGAAATACTATTACCTGAGGACACACCTATACCACTACTGAGCATATACCCAAAAGATCTTGAACCTATAACAAGGACACATGTTCCACTATATTTATAGAAATTGTATTTATAATAGCCAGAAGCTGGAAAGAACCCAAATGTCCTTCAACAGAGAAATAGATACAGATAATGTGGCACATTTACACATTGGAGCACTACTCATCTATTAAAAACAATGAATTCATGAAATATTTAGGGAAATGGAACTAGAAAATATCATCCTGAGTGAGGTAACCCAAACACAAAAGAACGCACATGGTATGTACTCACTGATAAGTGGATATTAGTACAAAAGCTCTGAATACCCATGATACAATTCACATACTACATGAAGCTCAAAAGAAGGAAAACCAAAGTGTGTATGCTTTGGTCCTCAGAAAGAGGAACAAAATACTCATGGGGGCAAATGTGTCGACAAAGTGTAGAGCAGAGACTGAAGGACAGGCCATCCAGAGACTGTCCCACCTGACGATTCATCCCATATACAGTCACCAAGCTCCAAAACTGCTATGGATGCCAAGAAATGCTTCCTGAAATAAGCCCGATATAGCTGTGTCCTGAGAGGCCCAGCCAGAGCCTTACAAATAGAGGCGGATGCTTGCAGCCAACCATTGGTCTGAATGTCGGGTTCCCAAAAGAGAAGTTAGAGAAAGAACTGATGGAACTGAAGGGGTTTGCAACCTCATAGGAAGACTAACCATATCAACCAACCAGACCCGCACCCAGAGCTCCCAGGAACTAAGCCACCACCTAAGAAGTACACACAGCTACAGCTGCATATGTAGCAGAGGATGGCCTTGTCAGGCATCAATGGGAGAGGAGGTCCTTGATCCCATGAAGGCTTCATAGATATCCCAGTGTAGGGGAAAAGAAGGCGGGGAATTGGAAGTGGGTAGGAGGGTGTAGGAGCACCCTTATAGAAGCAGGGGGAAGGGGAATGGGGTATGGGGTTTCCAGGAAAGGGAAAACTGATATGGGGATAACATTTGAAATATAAACAAAGAAAATATCCAATTAAAAAAAATAAAAATAAATTTTAAATAAAGAGGATAAAAAGGACCAACAAAATAAAAAAAAAAGACAATATACGTCATGAGTTCTAAGAGAAAATCTACTATTAAGCTATTAAATGAATGTGGCAATAAAAAAGATTCCTGATAAAATACTGCCATAGACATAGAATATTGCATCACTCAACCCTCAATAGAGAAATTTCTTTATGCAATAGTCAATAGTTAGTGAGAAATCCTAAAACTTGTGAAGATGAAGAGATGTTGAAATGCTCAACTCTAATTAGGTAGGCTGTCTAAAGCATAAGTTTCCCCTCAAAGAGCAAAGTTCTATGTAAAATGGAAAGAAAAAAGATTGTAAGACCAGGATTTAATAGATGAGTTGAAGGAAATAGCATTCCCAGACACGACATGCAGATGTACATATGAACTCACAGAGACTGTGACAGAATTCAAACAGTCTTCACAAGTTCAAACAAGACAAAAATCCTAGTGGCGAGAAGTTCAAGCACCTCCCTCTAGCAAAGGAGACATTGTAAGCTGAGAACTCCTGAGAAAGGAAAGGTCAGGTTTCTTCAATGGGGTGACACTGGGTATATGAACTACACTCCAGGGCAGGCCTCACACCCAGGAAGAGGTATGTGACACAAACAAAACTCAATTGTTTTTGTTTTGTTTTGAAATAGTGTGAGAGAATATGAAGTGGGTGGGGAAGGAGTTGGGATAGAATCTGGGAAGAGTCAGAAGAAGAGAATTAATATGATCAAAATACATTCAAAGAAGCTCTCAAAGAATATAAAAACCTCTAAAATAAATATTTTAAAGAGATATTTATTCATATTTTATGTAGTATTTTTCATAGAATGTTGTAACGAAAACATCTGATACCAATTCTACAATTAGAGTTATCAGAATAGTTACCTTTTCCTCAACAAATTATTGATCAAATTGCAGAGAAATGCTTACTATCAAAAGAGCTCAAAAGAAATTAACAGAGTCAACTAGATGTGGATGAAGATGGTCCCATGAGTACCAGTGAAGGTGACTTTCCTCTTCTGTCACTGACTTCTAATCTCCTTTATATTAGATGGTTCTTTGTGTAGACACTGAGAAAAACCTATGGATGTACTGAATCTATAACCATGGTTCAAGACCAGTCAAGTAAGCCCCATTTTTATCTGGAATTCATTCCTGTGGTAAATTTAAGGGTCCAATGTTCATGGCCACCACATTTCTGAAGAACCCAATAGAATTTCTTGAGGGAAATTCATGCTCCAGTTATCACTCCATTCTTTGGCACAACCTTTAGAACAATGGGGTTTGATGGTTGAAGAAGTGCTTGTCTGCTTAATTTCAGAGGTATCTGCAATAGGGTAAGAAAATATTGAGAAGCAATGAGTGAACCAATAAAAACCCCAGAAGAAAAGTTAAAAACAAAAGTGTTTGGGATAATAATGCTTTGCAGAACCAAAATCATGCATTTAAAATCATGTAATGTGACATTAATTCTCCCTTATTCTAAAAGATTTGTCAAATACATGTTGAGAGCTTGCATCTCAATGTGCATTATGTAAAACGGTGGTTGAGAATCTACTTTATTCAGGGTCGGAGACAAATTCATGCTGGTTTATACTACATATGTTTTGTGCTGCTTTAGAATAAAACAGGTAAGTTTCACATTTTTACACTATTCTTAGTTTTTATGTCAAATTAATTTTTTAAGTCATGGAAAGTTATTTTTTGTTTTTAAATTTGCTAGATAACTGTGAGAGTACACATTTCAATTTTATTAACAGTCCCAAACTCCCAGATCATATCTCACCACTGCACTTCAGCATATTCAGGGCAAGTCTTCTGGAGGACAGATACTTTGATAGTTATCCTACTACCTATTCTTGGCTTCCAAGAATGGGATGAATGGAAAACTCTAATTCTACAAGATTTTTCAATAATGATTTAGCCTCATGCTCTTCAGTGGTGAATGGAGGAAAAGGAAGGGGTACAAAATCATCAAGGATACAGAAACGTGTCAAACCCAAAATGACTGAGGCTTGAAAGAGCATCTGACCCATGCCAGGTGTACCATTGGGTCTCAAAACTAGAACCGTGTTTTATATGTCTAAATTCTTGCACATAATTTTAATGCTTTAGTGAGAAAGGACTAAATTAAGTGAAGGTGTGTGTGGATAAAGCTATACAACTGCCTTAAGGAACAGATCAAAGAACAAACACATCTGTCTCTCTGTCCAGAAAAAACTCATTAATATGAAGAAGCTGCACTCTAAAAACACAAGTCATGTAAATTTTTTCTTTTTTTTTTAATTTTTATTTTTTGATACTTTATTTGCATTTCAAATGCTTACCCCTTTCCATGTCTCCACTTTGGAAACCCCAATCCCCTTCACCCTCCCCCTGCCTCTATGAGTGTATTCCCCCATACACCCACCCTCCCACCCAATCCCATCTTCTCACCTTGGCATTCCCCTATACTCGGGCCTCTAACACCCTCAGACCCAATGGCCTCTCCTCCCACTGAAGGCCAAAAAGGCCCTTCTCTGCCACATATGTGGACAGCACCATATGTCCCTCCATGTGTGTTCTTTGGTTGGTGATCCAGTCTCCAGGAGCACCGGGGTGTCAGGCCAGCTGACATTGTTGCTCCCTCCATGGGGCTGCAAAGTTCCTCAGGTCCTTCAGTCCCTTCTCCAACTCCTCCATCTGGGAACTCACACTCAGCCCAACAGTTACTGTGAAGTGAAACTTGGGTATTCCGAACTTTTGGGCTAATATCTACTTATCAGTGAGTATATACCATGTTTGTTCTTTTGTGACTGAGTTACCTCACTCAGGATGATATTTTCAAGTTCCATCCATCTGCCTGAGAATTTCATGAAGTCATTGTTTTTAATAGCTGAGTAGTATTCCATTGTGTAAATATACCACATTTTCTGTATCCATGCTTTGCTGAGGGACATCTGGGTTGTTTCCACCTTCTGACTATTATAAATATGGCTGCTATGAACATAGTGGAGCATGTGTCTTTATTACATGTTGGAGAATCTTCTGAGTATATACCCAGGAATGGTATAGCTGGTCCTCAGGTAGTATTCTGTTCATTTTTCTGAGTGTTCACCAAACTGATTTCCAGAGTGGTTGTACCAGTTTGCAATCCTACTACCAATGGAGGAGTGTCCATCTTTCTCCAGATCCTTGCCAGCATCTGCTCTCTCCAGAGTTTTTGATCTTAGCCCTTCTGATTAGTGTGAGGTGGAATCTCAGAGTTGTTATAATGTGCACTTCCCTGATGACTAAGGATGTTGAACATTTCTTAAGGTGCTTCTCAGCCCTGCGAATTTCCTCAGTTGAAAATTCTCCGTTTAGCTCTTTTTCCCATTTTTTGATAGGATTCTTTGGTTCTCTGGAGTCTAACTTCTTCATTTCTTCGTATATTTTGGATAATAGTCCTCTATCGGACGTAGGAAGCCTACTTGATCATGATGAGTGATCCTTTTGATGTATTCTTGGATTCGGTTTGTGAGAATTTTATTTAGCATTTTTGCATTGATATTCATAAGGGAAATTGGTCTGAAGTTTTCTTTGTTTGGTCTTTGTGAGGTTTTGGTGGCAGTGTAACTGTGGCTTCATAGAAGAATTGAGTAGTATTCCTTCTGTTTCTGTTTTGTGGAATAGATGGAAGAGTATTGGTGTTAGGTTTTCTTTGAAGATCTGATAGAATTCTGCAGTGAACCCATCTGGTCCTGGGGTTTTTGGGGTTGGGAAACGTTTAATGACTGCTTCTATTTCTTTAGGCATTATGGGACTGTTTAGATAGTTTATCTGATCCTTACTTAACTTTGGTGTTTGGTATCTGTCTAGAAAAGTGTCCATTTCATCCAGATTTTGCAGTTTTGTTGAGTACAGGCTTTTGTAGTAGGAACTGATGTTTTTTTGAATTTCCACAGAACTTGTTGTTATATCTCCCTTTTCATTTCTAATTTTGTTCATTTGAATATTGTCTCTGTGCCTTCTGGTTAGTCTGGCTAAGGGTTTATCTATCTGGTTGATTTTCCCAAAGAATCACTTCCTGGTTTTGTTGATTCTTTGTATAGTTCTTTTAGTTTCTACTTGGTTGATTTCAGCCCTGAGTTTGATTATTTCCTGCCTTCTACTCTTGGGTTTATTGGCTTCTTTTTGTTCTAGACCTTTCAGGTGTGCTTTTAGGCTGCTAGTGTATGCTCTCTCCCGTTTCCTTTTGGAGGACTCAAAGCTATGTGTTTTCCTCTTAACACTGCTTTCATTGTGTCCCCTAAATTGGGTATGTTGTACTTTCATTTTCTTTAAGTTCTAGGAAATCTTTAATTTCTTTCTTTATTTCCTCCTTGACCAAGTTATCATTGAGTAGAGCATTGTTCAGCTTCCATGTGTATGTGGTCTTTCTGTTGTTAATGTTGCCATTGAAAACCAGCCTTAATCTGTAGTGATCTGATAGGAGGCATGGGATTATTTCAATCTTCTTATATCTGTTGAGGTTTGATTTGTGACTGATTATAGGGTCAGTTTTGGAGAAGGTACCATAAGGTGCTGAGAAGAAGCTATATTCTTTAGATTTAGGATGAAATGTTCTATAGATATCTGTTAAATTCATTTGGTTCATAACATCTGTTAGTTTCACTGTGTCTCTGTTTAGTTTGTGTTTCCAAGATGTGTCCATTGCTGCAAGTGGGGTGTTGAAGTGTCCCATTATTATTGTGTGAGGTGCAATGTGTGCTTTGAGCTTTAGTAAAGTTTCTTTTATGAATGTGGGTGCCCATGCATTTGGAACATAGATGTTCAGAATTGAGAGTTCTTCTTGGTAGATTTTTACTTTGATGAGTATGAAGTGTCCTTCCTTTTCTTTTTTGATGTCTTTTCGGTCAAAGTCGATTTTATCCAATATTAGAAACGCAATTCCAGCCTGTTTCTTGGGACCATTTGCATGGAAAATTATTTTCCAGTCCTTTACTCTGAGGTAGTGTTTGTCTTTATCATGGAGGTGCATTTCCTGGATTCAGCAAAATGCTAGGTCCCCTTTATTGATCCTGTCTGTCAGTCTATGTCTTTTTATTGGGCAATTGAGTGCATCGATGTTAAGAGATATTAAGGAATAGGGATTGTTGGTTCCTGTTGTTTTCAAAATTATTTTTATGTTTGTGTGGCTATATTCTTTTGAGTTTGTTGAAAGATTATTTTCTTGCTTTTTCTAGGATGTATTTTCCCTCCATGAATTGATGTTTTCTGTCTATTATCCTTTGTAGGTTTGGGCTTGTGAAATCATATTGTGTAAATTTGGTTTTGTCATAGAATATTTTGCTTTCACCATCTATGGTAATTGAGAGTTTTGCTGGGTATAGCAACCTGGATTGGCAGTTGTGTTCTCCTAGGGTCTGTATGAGTTCTGCTCAGAATCTGCAAGCTTTCATAGTCTCTGGTGAGAAGTCTGGTGTAATTCTGATAGGTCTTCCTTTATATGCTATTTGACATTTTTCCTTTGCTGCTTTTAATATTCTTTCCTTGTTTAGTGTATTTTTTGTCTTCACTATAATGTGATGGGAGGAATTTCTTTTCTTTTGGAGTGCTGCAGCCTTCTTATATATTTATGTTCATCTATTTCTTTAGGTTAGCAAAGTTTTCTTCTATAATTTTGTTGAAGATATTTACTGATCCTTTAAGTTGGAAATCTTCGCTCTCTTCTATATCTATTATCCTTTAGTTCTGTCTTCTCATTTTGTCCTGGATTTCATGGATGTTTTGGGTTAGGAGCTTTTTGCATTTTGCATTTTTTTTAACTTTTGTTTCAGTGTAGTCTATGGTATCTTCCGCACCTGATATTCTCTCTTCTATCTCTTGTATTCTGTTGGTGATGCTTGCATCAATGACTCCTGATCTCTTTCCTAGGTTTTCTAACTCCAGGGTTGTCTCCCTTTGTGATTTCTTTATTATTTCTATTTCTAATTTTAGTTCCATAATGGTTTTGTTCATTTCCTTCTTGAGTTTGATTGTGTTTTACTGTAATTCTTTAAGGATTTTGTGTTTCCTCTTAAGGGTTTCTAGTTGTTTACCTGTGTTCTCTTGTATTTCTTTAAGGGAGTTATTTATTTCCTTCTTAAAGTCTTGTATCATCATCTGGAGAACAGATTTTAAATCTGATTCTTGCTTTTCTGGTGTGATGGGGTATCCAAGGCTTACTGTGGTGGAAGAGCTGGGTTCTGATGATGCAAAGTAGCCTTGGTTTCTTTTCCTTATGCTCTTTCTTTTGCCTTTTTCCATCATGAGTACTCTGATGTTAGCTGGTCTTACTCTGTCTGGCTGTAACTTGTCCCTCCTCCAGGGCTATGTATCAATAGTCCTTGAAGATGAGCTCACTCTGAGAGGTATTTGCTTTTGGAGAGCTATGGCACACGGTCATCTCTGGGTTGCAAACAAAACCAGAAGGATCTTGTCCCCAGCTGTCCCTTGGTCCCTGTGTCCTGATGGCTCTGCAAGGGTCCCTCTTGATCCAGTGAATTTGAATAGAAATGGTGGTCTTGCCTGTCCTCGAAGGTATGTCAGCACTCCTGGGATACCAGATCTCCCCTGGCACTATTTTATGGAGACTTGCATCACAGAATCAGCTCCCCAGTCTTGGAAAGAAACCAGAAGAACACTCCTCAGTCACTGTGTACTGGGATTCCAGGTGGGACCCTCTGAACAGACAAGCTTGTCCACACTCCTTGGCATCTACCTTTCTCCTGGCACTATTTAGCTATGGAGCCCTGTGGCACAGGCTGAGGTCCCCAGTCACAGTTGGAAACCAGAAAGCTCCTGTCCCAAGCTTTTCTCAGTCCCTGTGTCCCAAGGGCCTGGGAGGCTAGCTTTTTCCTGGCGCTACATAGCTATGGAGCCCTGATGGCCCAGGCAGAGGTCTCCCACCACAGATGCAAAATGGAAAACTCTTGCTCCAGGCTTCTCCTCAGTCCATATGTTTTGAGGGCCTGGGAAGCTAGCTTGCCTATCCTGTATATTTTATCCATCCCTATACATGAAACAAGACTAAGTTATTAAAGAAAATGCAATATTAATGCTTTTCTAAATGTCTTATTTTACTCTTTTATAATTTTAGTATTGCACTCATGATTTTGATGGAGGTATACAAAAAGATGTACATATAAATATTTACATAAATGGTACTCTTAATTTTTAATTAAGGTTTTTATGAAAGAAAATTATAACTCTAAGCCAGGCTTTCATACATTTATGAAAGATTTTCAATGAGAAAACTCTACTCAAAGAACAATTTGGAGTTTCTGAAAGGAATAATATGAGGCGATATACGAAAGAGAGGGGGATATCCTTCAATACATAGAGAACAAACATTTTAAAAGAAACTGGAAGTCTTAATGATGCATAGAGAGTGAAAATTACCTGTAGGAGCCAAAAATAGAAAACGGAGTAAATGAGAACAGAAGCCTAAGGGGAATATTCATTTAGAGAGTGAACAGGAACTTGAAATATGAGAGCAGAATAAGAAGGGGAATAAAATACATACTTTATGGAGATATTACAACTACCTATTTTCTAGAGCCAACTCCTGAGAAATGAGTCAGAATCACCAAGATCTTCCATAAGATTGAAATTTATCCTAACATGCAACTTTCTAAAGATTTATAGATTATGTACAGGAGTGTTTTTCCTTTACATTACATATATACTACAAGTGAGAAGTCTCAAGAGAAGCCAGAGTGGGCCAACTCAGACCATGGAACTGGACAAAGAAATGGTTATGAGGCATCATGTGGTTACTAGAAGCTAAACTCAATTCCTTTCCAATGGCAGCAAGTGCTCTTAACAACTGAGCCACCCATGAGTACCACCAACTGTCTTTCAAAGTAATGATTCTCAACATGGCATGACATAGGAAATCAGAGATGAGCTTTTAAAGCCACACTCTCGGTGAGTTGTCTTAGGATTTCAAAAAAAGAGCAGTCATCTTGAGTTTCTGGTTTCTTTGTGAAACACATAACCCATGTTGTCTTCAAATTCACTAAGTGGCCAAAAATTACTTGAAATTCTGGTCCTAAATCTTCTAACCCCTGAGTGTAGGAATTATAGACATGTACCACCACAGCTTGTTCATGTATTTCTGGGGATTAGAACCAGAGATTTGTGCATGATAGGTAAGCATTTTGCCAACTAAAAATGATCCCAGACACCATGTATGAGTTTTAAAGTTCCTCTATAATTCTAATGTACATCCACTAGTTGAAAACACTGTGAGAAGAGGGCTTCTGTAAGCTCTGGACGAAGAGTGCAACATGCAACAAACATTGAAAATGTGACAATTGCACGTCTGGATGACACATGACATACCCAATCTCCAATGTACATGACTAGAATTTCAAAAATGCATGGAATCCTGTCATTTTGACCTACACTGATTCTTCATAATGCTAAGTTCTATGCTATACAGACAGAGAACAAAGGGACCCTTAGCTAATACCTGGAAACAAATAGCTCAGGTGGCAAGAAAACAAATTATTAAACCTCAAAAATGCATAATCATTTTTATACACAAAACCTTCCACTGGAAATAATGCCTCACATAAAACACTATTTATGCTGGGTGGAGACTTCAACCTGAGTCATCAGGAGTCCAGGGTCAACGAGTGCTGGAGAAAGCTACCCTCCCAGGAGCTTGGAAAAGCCCTGAGTGGGGTTAAGGGGGACAACACCTCTCACCCAGACCCGACCGGATCCGCCGGTTTCCAGGGCCTGATAACTCAAGGACACAAAACCTCTGAACCTTCCGGTTTCCACCTGTGGGTGGAGACCTCTGCCTGGGCCACCAGGAGTCCATAGCACACAAGCGCTGGAGAAAGCTGCACTCCCAGGAGCTTGGAAAAGCCGTGAGTGGGTTTAAGGGGAGCAACACCTCTCACCCAGACCCACCCGGATCTGCCAGGATCCAGGGCCTAGGAACCCGGGGACACAAAACCTCTGAACCTTCCAGTTTCAACTGTGGGTGGAGACCTCTGTCTGGGCCACCAGGGGTCTGTGCCTGGGGACCTCAGCCTGGGCCAGAGGGCTCCAGGAGAGAGTGGGTATCCCAGGAGTGCTGACACACCTTTGAGCACAGGCAAAACCACCACTTATGTTCAAACTCACTGGATCAAGAGGGACCATTGCAGAGCCATCAGGACATAGGAACCAAGAGAGAGCTGGGGACAAGATCCTTCTGATTTCTCTCTGCACCCCAGAGCTGACCCTGTGCCACAGCACTCCAAACCCAAACACCTCTCAGAGAGAGTTGGTCTTCAAGGAGTACTGACACAGAGGCCTGCAGGAGGGGCAAGCCACAACCAGACAGAGTAAGATCAGGTAAAATCAGAGTTAACAAAATGGCAAAAGGCAAGGATAAGAACATAAAGAACAGAAATCAAGAGTACTCTGCACTATCAGAACCCAGCTTTCCCACCATATCAAGCCCTGAATACCCCAACACACCAAAAAGCAAGACTCAGATTTTATTTCATTTCTCATGATGATGATAGAAGACATTAAGAAAGAAATGAATAACACCCTTAAAGAAATACAAGAGGACAGAGATAAACAACTAGAAGCCTTTCAAGAGGTAATACAAAAATCCATTAAGGAATTACAGGAAAACACAATCAAACAGGCAGAATAGCAAGAAAACACAATCAAACAGACAAAGAAATGCACAAAACTATCCAGGAGCTAAATATAGAATTAGAATCAATAAAGAAATCACAAAGGGAGAAATCACTGGAGTTAGACAACCTAGGAAAGAGATCAGGAATCATTGATGTAAGCATCACCAACAGAATAGAAGAAATAGAAGAGAGAATCTCAGGACTAGAAGATACCATAGATAACACTGACACAACAGTAAAAGAAAATGCAAAATACAAAAAAACTTCTAACCCAAAACATCTCTGAAATCCAGGACACAATGAGAAGACAGAACCTAAGGATAATAGGTATAGAAGAGATTGAAGATTCCCAACTTAAAGGACCAGCAAATATCTACAACAAAATGATAGAGGAAAACTTCCCTAACCTAAAGAAAGAGATGAACATAAATATACAAGAAGCTTACAGAACTCCAAACAGATTGGACCAGAAAAGAAATTTGTCCTGTCACATGATAGTGAAAACACCAAATACACAAAACAAAGAAAGAATATTAAAAGCAGTAAGGGAAAAAGGTCAAGTAACATATAAAGGCAGACCTATCAACTTTACACCCGATTTCTCACCAGAGGCTATGAAAGCTAGAAGATCCTGGGCAGAATTCATACAGACCGTAAGAGAACACAACTGCCAACCCAGGCTGCTATACCCAGCCAAACTGTCAATTAACAAAGATGGTGAAACCAAAATATTCCATGACAAAACAAAATTTACACAATATGTTTCCACAAATCCTGCCCTACAAAGGATACTAAATGGTAAACGTCAACTCAATGAGGGAAACCACACTCTAGAAAACACAAGAAAGTAATCTTTCAAAAAACTGAAAAGTAGATAGCCACACAAACCTAAAAGTAACATTGAAATTAACAGGAACCAACAGTCACTATTCCTTAATATCTCTTAAAATCAATGGACTCAATTCCCCAATAAAAAGACATAGACTGAAAATCTGGATCCATGAAGAGGACCCAGCATTTTGCTGCATTCAGGAAACACACCTCCGGGATAAAGACAAACACTACCTCAGAGTAAAAGGCTGGAAAACAAGATTCCAGACACATGGTCCCAAAAAACAGGTGGGAGTAACCATTCTCATAACGGATAAAATTGACTTTCACCCAAAAGTCATCGAAAAAGATAAGGAAGGACACTTCATAATCATCCCATGAAAAATCTACCAAGAAGAACTCTCAATACTGAACATCTATACTCCAAATGCAAGAGCACCCGCATTCATAAAAGAAACCTTACTAAAGCTCAAAGCACACATGACACTTCACACAATAATAGTAGGAGACTTCAACACTCCACTATCATCAATGGACAGATCTTGGAATCACAAACTAAACAGAGACACAGTGAAACTAACAGAAGTTATGAACAAAATGGATTTAGCAGATATTTATAGAACATTTCATCCTAAATCAAAAGAATATTCCTTCTTCTCAGCACCTCATGGTACCTTCTCCAAAACTGACCACATAATCTGTCACAAAACAAACCTCTACAGATACAAGAAGATTGAAATAATCCCATGCCTCCTATCAGATTACTACGTTTTAAGACTGTTCTTTAATGGCAACAATAACAACAGAAAGTCCATATACACATGGAAGCTGAACAATGCTCTACTCAGTGACAACTTGGTCAAGGAAGAAATAAAGAAAGAAATTAAAGACTTCCTTGAATTTAATGAAAATTAAAGTACAACATACCCAAACTTATGGGACACATTGAAAGCAGTGCTAAGAGGAAAACTCATAGCTTTGAGTGCCTCCAAAAGGAAACTGGAGAGTGCATACACTATCAGCTTAACAACACACCTGAAAGTCCTAGAAAAAAAATAAGCTAATACACCCAAGAGGAGTAGAAGGCAGGAAATAATCAAACTCAGGGCTGAAATCAACCAAATAGAAACAAAAAGAACTATACAGAGGATCAACAAAACCAGGAGTTGGTTCTTTGAGAAAATCAACAAGATAAATAAACTCCTAGCCAGACTAACCAGAGGGCACAGAGACAGAATCCAAATTAACAAAATTAGAAATGAAAAGGGAGACATAACAACAGATTCTGAAGAAATTCAAAAAATCATCAGATCCTACTACAAAAGCCTATACTCAACAAAACTGCAAAATTTAGATGAAATGGACAATTTAGTAGACAGATATCAAATACCAAAGCTAAGTCATGATCTGATAAACCATCTAAACAGTCCCATAATGCCTAAAGAAATAGAGGCAATCATTAAAAGTCTCCCATCCAAAAAAAGCCCAGTTCCAGATGGGTTCACTGCAGAATTCTATCAGACCTTCAAAGAAGACCTAATACCAATACTCTTCAATCTATTCCACAAAATAGAAACAGAAGAAACATTACCCAATTCCTTCTGTGAAGCCACAATCACACTGATACCAAAACCTCACAAAGACCCAACAAAGAAAGAAAACTTCAGACCAATTTCCCTTATGAATATAAATGCAAAAATACTCAATAAAATTCTTGCAAACCGAATCCAAGAACACATCAAAACGATCATTCATCATGATCAAGTAGGCTTCATCCCAGGAATTCAGGGATGGTTCAATACCCGGAAATCCATCAATGTAATTCACTACGTAAACAAACTCAAAGAAAAAAAACACATGGCCATTTCCTTAGGTGCTGAAAAAGCATTTGACAAAATTCAACATCCCTTCATGATAAAAGTCTTGGAAAGATCAGGAATTCAAGGCCCCTTACCTAAACATAGTAAAAGCAATATACAGCAAACCAGTTGCCAACATCAAACTAAATGGAAAGAAACTTGAAGCAAACCCACTAAGATCAAGGACTAAACCAGGCTGACCTCTCTCTCTCCCTATCTATTCAATATAGTAATTGAAGTTCTAGCTAGAGCAATTAGACAACAAAAGGAGGTCAAAGTGATACAAATTAGTAAGGAAGAAATCAAATTATCACTATTTGCAGATGATATGATCGTATACCTAATTGACTCGAAAAACTCCACCAGAGAACTCCTGCAGCGGATAAACAATTTCAGCAAAGGGGCCGGATATAAAATGAACTCAAACAAATCAGTAGCCTTCCTATACTCAAAGGATAAACAGGCTGAGAAAGAAATTAGGGAAATGACACCCTTCACAATTGTCACAAACAATATAAAGTATCTTGGTGTGACTCTAACCAAACAAGTGAAAGATCTGTATGACAAGAACTTCAAGTTTCTGTAGAAAGAAATCAAAGAAGACCTCAGGAGATGGAAAGATCTGCCATGCTCATGGATGGGAAGGATTATTATAGTAAAAATGGCCATCCTGCCAAAAGCAATCTACAGATTCAATGCAATCCCCATCAAAATCCCAACTCAATTCTTCATGGACTTAGAAAGAGGATTTCTCAAATTCATTTGAAACAATAGAAAACCCAGGATAGCAAAAGCTATCTTTAACAACAAAAGAACTTCTGGGGGAATCAGCATCCCTGATCTCAAACTGTACTACAGAGCAGTAGTGATAAAAACTACATGGTATTGGTCCAGTGACAGGCAGGTAGATCAATGGAATAGAATTGAGGACCCAGAAGTGAACCCACACACATAAGGTCACTTGATTTCCGACAAAGGAGCTAAAACCACTCAGTGGAAAAAAGACACCATTTTCAACAAATGGTGCTGGTTCAACTGGCGGTCTACATGTAGAAGAATCCAAATTGATCCATTCCTATCTCCTTGTACAAAGCTCAAGTCCAAGTGGATCAAGGACCTCCACATAAAACCAGATACACTGAATCTAATAGAAGAGATAGTGGGGAAAACTCTCGAACAGCTGGGTACAGGGGAAAATTCCTGAACAGAACACCAGTGGCTTATGCTCTAAGGTCTAGAATAGACAAATGGAACCTCATGAACTTGCAAAGCTTCTGTAAGCCAAAGACACTGTTTTATTTTAGAACTCTTTCATTTGTATAAATACACATTCGTATAAATACAAATTTGAATCTCTGTAAATGCAGAACTCTCCATGGTTGCAAGATCATACAGGTATGCCATTTGTCTTGATTATACCTACTTCTAACTCTTTCTTCCCCCATCACTTAGACACCCCAACACATCTTTCTCCCATTTGCCTTTCCCTTTCTCTGCTTTGGTAGCTGTTTGAGCCCATTCAGTGCTGACTGCTAGGATTCTGACCCATATTATTGGCTTGATCTAATGCAGGTGGTCAGTTCAGGAGACGGCCATGCCATGTCCTGGATATGGGATTTTACACTCCTCATTCCTACCTCTGACTTTATTTCCACACTCTCTTTCATGATGTTCCTTGAGCCTTGATGGGTGTGGATGCTGATATAGATGCTCCATTTAGGGCTCAGCACTCAACAGCCCCTTATTCTCAGCACTCTGATCTCTTAGGAATCAGCCCACCTGGCCCATTACCAATGTCAGTCATAGAGGACTTTGTTCTGTGACAGGCCTCTTTCATCTAGCACAATATTAAAGAAAATCATCGCTACGTCCTGTGTCTATGAGCAAATTATGCTCCCTATCTGTTGATGGACATTGCTGTTAGTCTCACATGTTTACCATGAATTTCACTGCTATAAGCCTTCATATACAAGGTTATGTTTAAATATTTCGTTTTATGTTTTGGGGGTTATATTCAGAATCAGCCTTTCTGAGTTAAAAAGTAACTGAATTTTTAACATATTAAACAACTGCAAATACATTGTCTATAGTAGCTGTGGCTACTATGCATATAAATGTCTTCCAGAAATGCAGGATTAAGATATTTTAATCTATGATTTTAGATCAGCTTCTCTCTCTCTCTCTCTCTCTCTCTCTCTCTCTCTCTCTCTCTCTCTCTCTCTTTCTCTCTCTCTTCCTCTCTCTTTCAATTTTTAGGGTCAGGGTTTTACCGTCTATCTTTGGGTACCCCCGAACTCACTCTGTAGACTAGGCTGGTCTTGAACTCACCTAGCTCAACCTACCGTTGTCTTCTGAGTGCAGGGATTAAAGGCATGTATCACCACTGGCCGACTAGATTTTCTCTTACATGAGTGGGTGTTTTGTCGGCATGCATGAAGTGCCTAAATAGCCACAATGGGTTCTTGAATTTCTTTAAAATGGAGTTACAGGTTTTGAGAGCAAGCATCTGGATTCTGGGAAGCAAACCTGGCTCTTCTGGTAGTGCTAACGATTTGTGTGTGTGTGTATGTGTGTGTGTGTGTGTGTGTGTGTGTTTGTGTGTGTGTGTGTGTATTCTGCGTACAATTAAACATAGTGTGTCATTGGGGTTTTAATACTGTTCCTGTCCATTATATTTCGACTCACAGCTCATGTGTCCCTATGCCTACATTCCACCTAATATTATCCTCTGTGTCTCCTTTAAGCACTGTATGATATCTACACTTAGCACTGTTCACATATTTATTCATATAAGCTAGAACGTGGAAGTGATGGAGAGTATGTGATTTTTCATTCTTCCTGCTTTTTGTTTACCTATCTTTGAGTTTGTTTCTTTTTCTTTTCTTTTTCTTTTTGAGGCAGGGTTCTCTCTGTTGCCTTGGCTGTTCTTTGTGTCTAAATGATTTGGTGTTTGTGTAGCATGTGTAGATCAGAGGACAACTTAGAGCATTTGGTTCTTTCTTTCACAGAGTGGGATCCAGGGATCAAACTCAGGTTGTTAGACTTGTCTGCAGTAACATTTAGCTGTTGATCCATCTTATCGGCCTCTGTATTTTCTTTCTGAATCCACATGAACTCCTGGAACAGAGTTAAATTTAAGAATCAGGTTGCAGCTTTGGCTACTTCAAAGTGCAGAAGGAGAAGTATGCTGCTGCCCCAGTGTGAGAAAGGTCACAGATAATGGCCTCTGGTTGAGACACTGGTGACTTATTCTAGGGATTGCTTTATGATTTTTAAAAATGAAACTTGCATTTCC
>CM052721.1:17198-31135 GCA_028551405.1 Uromys caudimaculatus | reverse complement strand
TTATTTGTAGAGATAGTTTTCTCCCTCACCTGTGTTTCCTTACAAGGCTGGAAGGAGAAGTTCTGCAGAATTTTAGTGAGAGCAAGTTTCATATTCATGAGAGCAAACCTCATGCCAATGCAGCTTCTGGGTCCATTTCCAAAGGGCACATATAGATAAGGATCAATATTGCCCTTGTTCTCCTTGCTGACCCTGGAAATACAACAGTAGATGACAAGTTAACAAACGGTAAAAGCATAAGACCAACACATGTGAAGTTGACTCTTGACATAGAATCAGCACACATAGGTAGTTTGGGAAAGACTCATTGAACTTTTCCTTGCAGGTATTTGGATCTGAAAATTTTACACTAAAGGTCCTTTCCATCCCCCTTCCCTTGTAAGAGTCTCCGTATGGTTGAAATAAGATAAATACTGTTTTTAAAAAAATACATCCTTTTATGGGCACACACTAGTATAACACTGGTTCTATGGGGTAGGAGGAAGCAACCATTTTCTGATTGGATTGGAGATCCAAATCACAAAAGAAATTAATGTATGATACTGCAAATCTGGTCAAAATCCCATGGGAACAGACATCATAGGCACTAGATGACAATATTTTGCTAAGTGGACAAGGTATCAAAATATCTTCTAAATATTTATGATTGCACACATACACTCAAAAAGAATTAGTGCTGATCTGAGCCGTGGTCAGCAAAACTTCAGTTTACAATGGGAGACATTTAATGCAGAAACTTATGACTGGTCATAGTGTTGAGAATAAGCACTTGTGGAGTTCTCAGCCCTTCTGAAGCTCAGGAAACCTCACAGAAGAAAGGTCAGAAATAATGTAAGCGTCGGGGCATGAAAAAGATTCTGTGAAGTACTATCTTCTGAACATGACACGTACATTGCACTCATTAACTGACAGCAGCTGTCAATACCTACAGAAGACTAGACAAATTGTCATTCCATCATGAATAGGGAAGGGAGTCCATGAAATGCCACCTCCAAAAAGAGATGTTGGCAAGAAGGAAGAAGTTTTTCTTCAATGGTGCAACCAATGAAGAGTTGACCATTCTCCAGTTTTTAATGCCTTCATTTATGCTTATGCAAGCAACCCTAAGTAAACTCACAAGTCACCAAAAAAACCCATAAAAGCAGGCAGAAGACTTCTTGGAAATAGACAGGAATTACACATGAGTGGGTAGGAGAAGAGAAAGGGCAGTGTGAGGTGAAAATGACCAGAATTCAATCCATTCATGTGATTTAAAAAAAAAAAAACGAACAAGAAAGGAACTACATCCTTAAACACTAAAAATCCATTCAGGATAATGCTGAGTTCCGTCTCCGAAAAGCACATTTCATTTGGAATGCAAGTAATGTCGGTTCCTGACCCACATTTAAGTGGGTCATTAACGACTTGAGGAAGAAAGAGGAAAACACTCTGTATTTAAATGGTCGTGTTTCCTTCCTATCTCACTTCCACTCTCCTTTCTTTTCTTCCCTTTCACTGCCATTCTCCTCACAGAATGCAAGTGGATGTAAAATCATACTTAGAACATCTTCCTTTAGACGACATCATAGCATAGAAAGGCCTGCATAGTGTAGATTAGTGTCCCTGCTCCTGGTGTTCTGGTACCTTTCAGGGCAGAATTCCTCAGACTCTGGCGAGTGCTGTGGGTCATGGTGGAGAGCATAAACTGGAATCATCACTACTGACCCTTTGGGGATAAACACACCTTTGATTTCAACATCTTTTTTTAAAGGTTCTCTCAAGTCTATTAGTAACTGGATATAGTCTCAGGGATTCATTCACCACCATATCCAGGTATTCCATTTTCATCACAATATCATAGGTGGGAGGTACTTAGGAATAAAGAAAAAGATTTGTGCTGAGATTGTAGATTAACATTCAACTGTTTCTAGTGTTGAATTCTCAACATTCCCAAAGTCAAGCTCAGAAGCTCAAAGGACCTTAGTTAGTACTTACAATACATTTTAAAGGTTTTAAAAATTGCTTTATTTTGGTGGGTGGAGACCTCTACCTGGGCCACCAGGAGTCTGTAGCCAATGAGTGCCGGAGAAAGGTAACATCCCAGGAGCTTGGAAAAGCTGTGAGTGGGGTTAAAGGGAGCAACACCTCTCACTCAGAGCTGCCCGGTTCTGCCAGGATCCAGGGCCTGATAACCCTGGGCCGGGAAACCTCTGAACCTTCCGGTTTCCACATGTGGGTCGAGAACTCTGCCTGGGCCACCAGGGTCCTGTGCCTGGGGACCTCAGCCAGGGCCACAAGGCTCCAGGAGAGAGTGGGTATCCCAGGAGTGCTGACACACCTATGAGCACAGGCAAAACCACCACTTCTGTTCAAACTCACTGGATCAAGAGGGACCCTTGCAGAGCCTTCATGCCATAGGAAAACTGGGGACAAGATCCTTCTGATTTCATTCTGCCCCCCCAGAGCGTACTCTGTGCCTAAGCTCTCCAAAGACAAACACCTCTCAAAGAGAG
This sequence comes from Uromys caudimaculatus, assembly GCA_028551405.1. Classification (NCBI taxonomy): domain Eukaryota; kingdom Metazoa; phylum Chordata; class Mammalia; order Rodentia; family Muridae; genus Uromys; species Uromys caudimaculatus. The sequence goes on along the minus strand of CM052721.1, from coordinate 28,643 downwards.
CTGGTCTTCAAGGAGTACTGACACAGAGGCCTGCAGGAGGGGCTAGCCACAAGCAGAAAGAGTAAGATCAGCTAACATCAGAGTCAACAAGATGTCAAAAGGCAATGGTAAGAACTTAAAGAACAGAAACCAAGAGTACTCGGCACAATCAGAACCCAGCTCTCCCACCACAGCAAGCCCTGGATACCCCAACACACCAGAAAAGCAAGATTCAGATTTTAAATCATTTCTCATGATGATGACAGAAGACGTGAAGAAAGAAATGAATAACACCCTTAAAGAAATACAAGGGAACAGAGATAAACAACTAGAAGCCTTTCAAGAGGAAATACAAAAATCCTTTAAAGAATTATAGGAAAACTCAATCAAACAGGCAGAATTTCAAGAAAACACAATCAAACAGACAAAGGAAATGCACAAAACTATCCAGGAGCTAAAACTGGAAATAGAAACAATAAAGAAATCACACAGGGGGACAACCCTGGAGCTAGAAAACCTAGGAAAGAGATCAGGAATCATTGATGTAGGCATCACCAATAGAATACTAGAAATAGAAGAGAGAATCTCAGGAGCTGAAGATACCATAGATAACATCGACACAACAGTAATAGAAAATGCAAAATGCAAAAGGCTTCTAACCCAAAACATCCATGAAATCTAGGACACAATGAGAAGACAGAACCTAAGGATAATCGGTATAGAAGAGAGTGAAGATTCCCAACTTAAAGGACCAGCAAATGTCTTCGTCAAAATTATACAGGAAAACTTCCCCAACCCAAAGAAAGAGATGAACATAAATATACAAGAATCTTACAGAACTCCAAACATTTAGGACCAGAAAAGAAATTTGTCCCATCATTTTATAGTGAAAACACCAAATACATAAAACAAAGAAAAAATATTAAAAGCAGTAAGGGAAAATGGTCAAGTAACATATAAAGGCAGACCCATCAGAATTACACCTCACTTTTCACCAGAGACTATGAAAACTAGAAGATCCTGGGAAGAACTCATACAGACCCTAAGAGAACAGAACTGCCAACTCAGGCTGCTATACCCAGCAAAACTCTCAATTACCATAGATGGTGAAACCAAAATATTCCATGACAAAACCAAATTTACACAATATGTTTCCACAAACCCTGCCCTACAAAGGATATTAAATCGTAAACGTCAAATCAACGAGGGAAACCACACTCTAGAAAACACAAGAAAGTAATCTTTCAACAAACTGAAAAGAAGAGAGCCACACAAACCTAAAAGTAACATTGAAAATAACAGGAACCAACACTCACTATTCCTTAATATCTCTTAACATCAATGGACTCAATTCCCCAATAAAAATACATAGACTGACAGACTGGATCCATAAAGAGGACCCAGAATTTTGCTGCATTCAAGAAACAAAACTCCGTGATAAAGACAAATACTACCTCGGAGTAAAGGGCTGGAAAACAAGTTTCCAGGCAAATGGTCCCAAGAAACAGGCTGGGGTACCCATTCTAATATCAGATAAAATCGACTTTCACCTAACAGTCATCAAAAAAGATAAGGAAGGACACTTCAGACTCATCAAAGGAAAAATCTACCAAGAAGAACTCTCAATTCTGAACATCTATGCTCCAAATGCAAGAGCACCCACATTCATAAAAGAAACTTTACTGAAGCTCAAAGCACACATCGCACCTCACACAATAGTAGTAGTAGATTTCAACACTCCACTATCATCAATGGACAGATCTTGGAATCACAAATTAAACAGAGACACATTGAAATTAACAGAGGTTATGAACCAAATGAATTTAACAGATATCTATAGAACATTTCATCCTAAATCAAAAGAATATTCCTTCTTCTCAGCACCTCATGGTACCTTGTCCAAAATTGACCATATAATCGGTCACAAAACAAACCTCTACAGATACAAGAAGATTGGAATAATCCCATGCCTCCTGTCAGATCACTACTGTTTAAGACAGGTCTTCAATGGCAACAATAACAAGAGAAAGCCCACATACACATAGAAGCTGAACAATGCTCTACTCTTGGATAACTCGGTCAAGGAAGAAATAAAGATAGAAATTAAAGACTTCCTAAAATTTAATGAAAATGAAAGTACAACATACTCAAACTTACGGGACAAATTGAAAAAAGTGTTAAGATGAAAACTCATAGCCATGAGGGCCTCCAGAAAGAAACTGGAGAGAGCATACACTAAATACTTAACAGCACACCTGAATACTCTAGAACAAAAAGAAGCTAATGCACCCAAGAGGAATAGAAGGCAGGAAATAATCAAACTCAGGGCTGAAATCAACCAAGTAGAAACAAAAAGAACTATACAAAGGATCAACAAAACCAAGAGTTGGTTCTTTGAGAAAATTAACAAGATAGATAAACCCTTAGCCAGACTAACAAGAGGGCACAGAGAAAGAATTGAAATTAACAAAGTTAGAAATGAAAAAGGAGACATAACAACAGATTCTGAGGAAATTAAAAAAAATTCATCAGATCCGACTACAAAAGCCTATACTCAACAAAACTGCAAAATCTGGAAGAAATGGACAATTTTCTAGACAGATACCAAATACCAAAGCTAAGCCAGGATCAGATAAACCATCTAAACAGTCTCATAATGCCTAAGGAAATAGAAGCAGTCATTAAAAGTCTCCCAACCAAAAAAATCCCAAGACCAGATGGGTTCACTGCAAAATTCTATCAAACTTTCAAAGAAGACCTAATACCAATACTCTTCAATCTATTCCACATTATAGAAAACAGAAGGAACACTACCCAATTCCTTCTATGAGGCCACAATCACACTGATACCAAAGCCTCACAAAGACCCAACAAAGAAAGAAAACTTCAGGCCAATTTCCCTTATGAATATCAATGCAAAAATACTCAATAAAATTCTCGCAAACCGAATTCAAGAACACATCAAAACGATCATTCATCATGATCAAGTAGGCTTCATCCCAGGGATGCAGGGATGGTTCAATACCTGGAAATCCATCAATGTAATTCACTATGTAAAAAAACTCAAAGAAAAAAACCACACGGTCATTTCCTTAGATGCTTAAAAAGCATTTGACAAAATTCAACACCCCTTCATGATAAAAGTCTTTGAAAGATCAGGAATTCAAGGCCCATACCTAAACATAGTAAAAAGCAATATACAGCAAAGTAGTAGCCAACATCAAACTAAATGGAGAGAAACTCAAAGCAGTCCCACTAAAATCAGGGACTAAACAAGGCTGCCCTCTCTCTCCCTATCTATTCAATATAGTAATTGAAGTTCTAGCTAGAGCAATTAGACAGCAAAAGGAAGTCAAATGGATACAAATTGGAAATGAAGAATTCAAAATATCACTCTTTGCAGATGATATGATCGTATACTTAAGTGACCCGAAAACCTCCACCAGAGAACTCCTGCAGCTGATAAACAACTTCAGCAAAGTGGCCGGACATAAAATTAACTCAAACAAATCAATAGCCTTCCTATACTTGAAGGACAAACAGGCTGAGAAATTAATTAGGGAAATGACACCCTTCACAATTGTTACAAACAATATAAAGTATCTTGGTGTGACTCTAACCAAACAATGAAAGATCTGTATGTCAAGAACTTCAAGTCTCTGAAGAAAGAAATCGAAGAAGACCTCAGAAGATGGAAAGCTCTCCCGTGCTCATGGATTGGCTGGATTAATATAGTAAAAATGGCCATCCTGCCAAAAGCAATCCCCATCTAAATTCCAACTCAATTCAATGCTGATGCCCATGCTGGTGCCCATGCTCATGGTGGTGTCCATGCTCATGCTATTTCCCATGCTGGTGCCCATGCTGGTGCCCATGCTGATGAGCCACTTCCCATGACAACTCAAGGAGAGTTATCAGATAGGAGCAACAAGGACAATCTTCGGAGAAACTAGGATGACTGCCAAAATGGACTGTTTAGAGGTCTTTGGTGGCCAGACACAGGATCACCACAGAGATATATTTGGGAGATATTAGGCCAACTAATACAGGTATGAGCAGAGATGGAACACTGGGTTCAGATAGATGTGGAAAATGTACTTGCCTGTGTTTCCCCACTATCTATGTTGTTGGTAGGGAAAATTAACATTGCTAGGTATGGGCTTAGATTCAATGGAACTTGCTATGGCTGTAACTTAATGAACTGTGTATCTGACATTGTACAAGAAATTCCAGTTTTGGAACTTCATCAACCTTTATAGCAATGCTTCCACTCAAAGTTTTGGAACCTTGGTATGTAGATAGAGGGTTGCAAGTGTTGGATGAAATTCAAAAAGCGTTGAGTAGACTTAAAAGAATGTTTGGATTGATCATTGATGGAATTCTTGCTATAGTGGTCTCTTATGGCTACTGCTGCTACTACTGCAGTAATGTTGTCTCAATCTGTACAAAGTGTTCATTTGTTAATGATTTGTCAAAGAATGTCACCTTAGCCTTGGAAATGAAACAAAATATAGATAGTAAGTTAAAACAAAAGATAAATGTGTTGTATGAAGTAGCGAAGTGTTTGGGAGATGAAGTTCATAGGCTAAAGGTCAGATCACATTTGGAATGTCATGTAGAATATCAATGGACTGTATTACTCCTAAATGTATAATGAAAACCACCTAGGTTGGGACTGGGTATGTGTGCATCTTAAAGGTATTTGGCATGATGCTAACATTTCCATGGATCAAATTGCACCAAAAAATGTGAATCTAAAAGATATTAAACCCTTACAATTCAATGTTGCAAAGGTAGTCTCTGAATGGTTAGAGCAATTAAGAAAGAGCATGCCTTCCTGGTCTTCCTGTGCTCATTTGACCCTCTCAGTATACTTGCCTTGGGTACTTTAATGGTTATAGGATTATGCCTGTTATCCCTTGTGATTAAGTGTACCTTCCATTCCTTTTTAAATATCCATGCATATCTCCTTCATATTCGGCTCAAAACTGTAACCTAATGGGTTATATCCCCCATTATAGAGGGTCATAGTCAAAGACAGGTGAGATTCTCTCAGAGGTGGATCAACCTAAGATAGGGCACGAATGCCAAAATTCACATTTCAGAAGACAGGTAAGATTCACAGCTCTTAAGGGACACACACTCTTTCTGCCCCAGTAGCTGGGACAGCTTTGGCTTATATAAAATATTAACCTTATGAGATCTCAGAAGTCATTTTGTCTGCTTCTGGGACAGCCTGCCTATCAGGCAGAGTCAAGTCAGTCCAGGGTCTGCTGGCAGATTTCCTGGCCTGATGACACATGGAAGGATAAGAGGGAATATACTTGAAGCTCAAGGCAAGGGGATAAATGTTTTGTTAATCATGAAGGAAGGAAAAAGATGAATAGTTTGACCAAGCCAGCCTAGTCAGTCAATAGATTCTCTAGGGAGGGAGCAAGGATTAAAAAGAAAAGACATTTAGTAAAAAGACAATTAGGCAATGCTGAAGCATGATCCTAGCCAGTTCTGAACCTCAAACTGGTCTGTGAATTGTATCTTAGCAGTGGTATTTTGTTTTGTTTATTTTGTTTAAGATGCATTGATTTTATATATACAGTTGTATTCAGACACCTCATAAAATTTAAAAGCATCTGTAGGGCAATGGATACTGACAATAGGACAAAATGGCATCCAACAGATTGGGAAAAGACCTTTATTAAACCAAAAGATGTGTAATATCTAAGATTTACAATGAACTCAAGAAGTTAGACTCCAGAGAATCACATAAGCCTGTTAAAAAATGGGATACAGAGTAAAAAGGACTATTTTTGACCAAGGAATATTGAATGGCCGAGAAGCACCTAAAGAAATGTACAACATTCTTAGTCATCAGCGAAATGCAAATCAAAACAACCCTGAGATTCTACCTCACTCCAGTCAAAATGGTTAAGGTCAAAAACCCAGGTGATAGCAGATGCTGGCAAGGATGTGGAGAAAGAGGAACACTCTTCCAATGCGGGTGAGATTGAAAGCTGGTACAACCACGCTGGAAATCAGTCTGGCAATTCCTCAGGAAAATGGAAATAGGATTACCTGAGGACACACCTATACCACTACTGAGCATATACTCAGAAGGTCTTGAACCTATATCAAGGACACATGCTCCACTATATTCATAGCAATTGTATTTATAATAGCCAGAAGCTGGAAAGAACCCAAATGTCCTTCAACAGAGAAATAGATACAGATAATGTGGTACATTTACACATTGGAGTACTACTTATCTATTAAAAACAATGAATTCATGAAATATTTAGGCAAATGGAACTAGAAAATATCATCCTGAGTGAGGTAACCCAATCACAAAAGAACGCATATGGTATATACTCACTGATAAGTGGATATTAGCCCAAAAGTTCTGAATACCCATGATACAATTCACATACCACATGAAGCTCAAAAGAAGGAAGACCAAAGTGTGCATGCTTTGCTCCTCAGAAAGAGGAACAAAATACTCATGGGAGCAAATGTAGAGACAAAGTATAGAGCAGAGACTGAAGGACAGGCCATCCAGAGACTGTCCCACCTGACCCTTCATCCCATATACAGTCACCAAACTCCCAAACTGCTGTGGATGCCAGGAAATGCTTGCTGAAAGGAGCCCGATATAGCTGTGTCCTGAGAGGCCCAGTCAGAGCCTTACAAATAGAGGTGGATGCTTGCAGCCATCCGTTGGTCTGAATGTGGGGTTCCCAAAAGAGAAGTTAGAGAAAGGACTGAAGGAGCTGAAGGGGTTTGCAACCTCATAGGAAGAATAACAATATCAGCCAACCAGACCCACCCCCAGAGCTCCCAGGAACTAAGCCACCATCCAAGAAGTACACATGGCTACAGCTGCATATGTAGCAGAGGATGGCCTTGTCAGTCATCAATGGGAGGGGAGGTCCTTGATCCTATGAAAGCTCGATAGATACCCCAGTGTAGGGGAAAAGAAGGTGGGAGTCAAAAGTGGGTTGGTGGGTGTAGGAACACCCTTATAGAAGCAGGGGGAAGGGGAATGGGGTGTGGGGTTTCTAGGAAAGTGAAAACTGATATGGGGATAACATTTGAAATATAAACAAAGAAAATGTCCAATTAAAAAATAAAAATAAAAATAAATTTTAAATAAAGAGGATAAAAAGTACCAACAAAATGAAAAAAAAGACAACATAAGTCATGAGTTCTAAGAGAAATTTTACTACCATTAAGCTATTAAATGAATGTAGCAATAAAAAAGATTCCTGATAAAATACTGCCATAGACATAGAATATTGCATCACTCAAACCCCAGTAGAGAAATTTCTTTATGCAATGGTCAATAGTTACTGAGAAATCCTAAAACTTGTGATGATGAAGAGATGTTGAAATGCTCAACTCTAACTAGGTAGGCTGTCTAAAGCATAAGTTTCCCCTCAAAGATCAAATATCTATGTAAAATGGAAAGAGAAAAGATTGTAAGAGCAGGATTTAATAGATGACTTGAAGGAAATAGCATTCCCAGATACAAAATGCAGATGTGTATATGAACTCAGAGAGACTGTGTCAGAATTCAAATAGTCTTCACAAGTTCAAACAAGACAAAAATCCTAGTGGCAACAAGTTCAAACACCTCCCTCTAGCAAAGGAGACATTGTAAGCTGAGCACTCCTGACAAAGGAAAGGTCAAGTTTCTTCAATGGGGTGACACTGGGTTTATGAACTACACTCCAAGGCAGGCCTCACACCCAGGAAGAGGTATCTGACACAAACAGAACTCAATAGTTTTTGTTTTATTTTGAAATAGTGTGAGAGAATATGAAGTGGGTGGGGGAAGGAGTTGGGATAGAATCTGGAAAGAGTCAGAAGAAGAGAATTAATATGATCAAAATACATTCAAAGAAGCTCTCAAAGAATATAAAACCTTTTAAAATAAATATTTTAAAGAGATATTTATTCATATTTTATGTAGCATTTTTTCATAGAATATTGTAACGAAAACATCTGATACCAATTCTACAATTAGAGTTCTCACAATAGTTACCTTTTCCTCAACAAATTATTGATCAAATTGTAGAGAAATGCTTACTATCAAAAGATCTCAAAAGAAATTAACAGAGACAACTAGATGTGGATGAATATGGTCCCATGAGGAAGAGTGAAGGTGACTTTCCTGTTCTGTCACTGACTTGTCATCTGCTTTATATTAGATGGTATTTTGTGTAGACACTGTGAAAAATCAATGGATGTACTGAATCTATAAACATGCTTCAAGACCAGTCAGGTAAGCCCCATTTTTATCTGGAATTCATTCATGTGGTAAATTAAAGGGTCCAATGTTCTTGGCCACCACCTTTCTGAAGAACCCAATAGAATTTCTTGAGGGAAATTCATGCTCCAGTTATGACTGCATCCCATGGCACAACATTTAGAACAATGTGTTTTGCTAGTTGGAGAAGTGCTTGTCTGCTTAATTCCAGAGTTATCTGCAATAGGGGAAGAAAAATATTGAGATGCAATGAGTGAACCAATAAAAACCCCAGAAGAAAAGTTAAAAACAAAAGTGTTTGGGATAATAATGCTTTGCAGAACCAAAATCATGCATTTAAAATCATGTAATGTTACATTAAGTCTCCCTTATTCTAAAAGCTGTGTCAAATACATGTTGAGAGCTTGCATCTCAATGTGCATTATGTAAAACGGTGGTTGAGAATCTACTTTATTCAGGGCCTGAGACAAATTCATGCTGATTTATACTACGTATGTTTTGTGCTGCTTTAGAATAAAACAGGTAAGTTTCACATTTTTACACTATTCTTAGTTTTTATGTCAAATTAATTTTTTAAGTCATGGAAAGTTATTTTTGGTTTTGAAATTTGCTAGATAACTGTGAGAGTACACATTTCAATTTTATTAACAGTCCCAAACTCCCAGATCATATCTCACCACTACACTTCAGCATATTCAGGGCAAGTCTTCTGGAGGACAGATACTTTGATAGTTATCCTACTACCTATTCTTGGCTTCCAAGAATGGGATGGATGGGAAACTCTAATTCTACAAGATTTTTCAATAATGATTTAGCCTCATGCTCTTCAGTGGTGAATGGAGAAAAAGGAAGGGGTACAAAGTCATCAAGGATACAGAAACGTGTCAAACCCAAAATGACTGAGGCTTGAAAGAGCATCTGACCCATGCCAGGTGTACCATTGGGTCTCAAAACTAGAACCGTGTTTTATATGTCTAAATCCTTGCACATAATTTTAATGCTTTAGTGATAAAGGATTAAATTAAGTGAAGATGTGTGTGGATAAAGCTATACAACTGCCTTAAGGAAGAGATCAAAGAATAAACACATCTGTCTCTCTGCCAAAAAAAACCTCATTAATATGAAGAAGCTGCACTCTAAATACACAAGTCATGTACATTTTTTTCTTTTTTTTAATTTTTATTTTTTGATAATTTATTTACATTTCAAATGTTTACCCCTTTCCAGGTCTCCACTTTGGAAACTCCTATCCCCTTCGCCCTCCTTCTGCCTCTAAGAGTGTATTCCCCCCCACACCCAACCACCTACCCAATTTCATCTTCTCACCTTGGCATTCCCCTATACTCGGGCCTCTAACACCCTCAGCCTCAATGGCCTCTGCTCCCACTGATGGCCAACAAGGCCCCTCTCTGCCACATATGTGGACAGCACCATGGGTTAGTGATCCAGTCTCCAGGAAAACTGGGGTGTCAGGCCAGCTGACACTGTTGCTCCCTCCATGGGGCTGCAAACTCCCTCAGCTTCTTCAGTCCCTTCTCCAACTCCTCCATCTGGGACCTCACACTCAGTCCAATGGTGACTGTGAAGTGAAACTTGGGTATTCCGAACTTTTGGGCTAATATCCACTTATCAGTGAGTATATACCATGTTCGTTCTTTTGTGACTGAGTTACCTCACTCAGGATGATATTTTCAAGTTCCATCCATCTGCCTGAGAATTTCATGAAGTCATTGTTTTTAATAGCTGAGTAGTATTCCATTGTGTAAATCTACCACATTTTCTGTATCCATGCTCTACTGAGGGATATCTGGGTTGTTTCCAGCTTCTGACTATTATAAATATGGCTGCTATGAACATAGTGGAGAATGTCTTTATTACATGTTGGAGAATCTTCTGATTATATATCCAGGAATGGTATAGCTGGGTCCTCAGGTACTATTTTGTTCATTTTTCTGAGTGTTCACCAAACTGATTTCCAGAGTGGTTGTACCAGTTTGCAATCCTACTAGCAATGGAGGAGTGTTCATCTTTCTCCACATCCTCGCCAGCATCTGCTGTCTCCTGAGTTTTTGATCTTAGCCATTTTAATTAGTGTGAGGTGGAATCTCAGAGTTGTTATGATGTGCACTTCCCTGAGGACTAAAGATGCTGAACATTTCTTTAGGTGCTTCTCAGTCCTGAGAATTTCCTCAGTTGAAAATTCTCTGTTTAGCTCTGTTTCCCATTTTTTGATAGGGTTCTTCGGCTCTCTGGAGTCTAACTTCTTGAGTTCTTTGTATATATTGGATATTAGCCCTCTATCGGATGTAGGATTGGTAAAGATCTTTTCCCAATCTGTTGGTTGCCATTTTGTCCTATTGACAGTGTTCTTTGCCTTACAGAAGCTTTGCAACTTCATGAGATCCCATTTGTCGATTCTTGATCTTAGAGCATAGGCCATTGGTGTTCTGTTCAGGAACTTTTCCCCTGTACCCATGTGTTCGAGAATTTCCCCCACTTTCTCTTCAATTAGATTCAGTGTAGCTGGTTTTAAGTGGAGGTCCTTGATCCACTTGGACTCAAGGTTTGTACAGGGAGATAGGAATGGATCAATTCTCATTCTCCTACATGTTGACTGCCAGTTGAACCAGCACTATTTGTTGAAAACACTGTCTTTTTTCCTCTGGGTAGTTTTAGCTCCTTTCTTGAATATCAGGTGACCCTAGTAGGTGTTTGGGTTCATTTCTGGGTCTTCAATTCTATTCAATTGATTTACCTGCCTGTCATTCCACCAATACCCTGCAGTTTTATCACGACTGCTCTGTAGTACAGATTGAGGTCAGGGATGCTGATTCCCCCAGAAGTTCTTTTGTTGTTGAGAATAGTTTTTGCTATCCTGGGTTTTTTGTTATTGCAAATGAATTTGAGAATTGCTCTTTCTATGACTATGAATAATTGAGTTAGAATTTTGATGGGGATTGCATTGAATCTGTAGATTGCTTTTGGCAGGATGGCCATTTTTACTATATTAATTCTGCCAGTCCATGAGCATTGGAGATTGTTCTAACTTCTGAGGTCCTACTTGATTTCTTTCTTCAGAAACTTGAAGTTCTTCTCATACAGATCTTTAACTTGTTTGGTTAGAGTCACAACAAAATACTTTATATTGTTTGTGACAATTGTGAAGGGTATGATTTCCTAATTTTTTTCTCAGCCTGTTTATC
>CM052721.1:0-16698 GCA_028551405.1 Uromys caudimaculatus | reverse complement strand
GTATTCTGTTGGTGATGTTTACATCAACGGTTCCTGATCTCTTTCCTAGATTTTATAACTCCAGGGTTGTCTCCCTTTGTGATTTCTTTATTGTTTCTATTTCTATTTTTAGCTCCTGGATAGTTTTTTGCATTTCCTTTGTCTGTTTGATTGTGTTTTCTTGAAATTCTGCCTGTTTGATTGTGTTTTCCTGTAATTCTTTTATGGATTTTTGTGTTTCCTCTTGAAAGGCTTCCAGTTGTTTATCTCTGTTTGCTTGTGTTTCTTTAAGGGTGTTAATTTCTTCCTTCATGTCTTCTATCATCATCATGAGAAATGATTTTAAATCTATGTCTTGCTTTCTGGTGTGTTGGGGTATCCAGTGCTTGCTGTGGTGGAAGAGCTGTGTTCTGATGGTGCTGAGTACTCTTGGTTTCTCTTCTTTATGTTTTTAACCTTTCCTTTTGCCATCTTGTTAACTCTGATGTTTGCTGATCTTACTCTGTCTGGTTGTGGCTTGCCCCTCCTGCAGGCCTCTGTGTCAGTACTCCTTGAAGACCAGCTCTCTCTGAGAGGTGTTTGGGTTTGGAGAGCTGTGGCACAGGCTCTGCTCAGGGGCCCAGAAAGAAATCAGAAGGATCTTGTCCCCAGTGGTCCCTTGGTTCCTATGCCCTGAGGGCTCTGCAAGGGTCCCTCTTGATCCAGTGAGCTTGAACAGAATTGGTGGTTTTGCCTGTGGTCAAAGGTGTGTCAGTACTCCTGGGATACCCACTCTCTCCTGGAGCCTTGTGGCCCAGGCTAGGGTCCCCAGGCACAGGCACCTGGTGGCCCAGGCAGAGGTCTCCACCCACAGGTAGAAACTGGAAGGTTCAGAGGTTTTGTGTCCCTGGGTTCTCAGGCCCTGGATCCCGGCGAATCTGGGCAGGTCTGGGTGAGAGGTGTTGCTCCCCTTAACCCCACTTATGGCTTTTCCAAGCTCCTGGGAGTGTAGCTCTCTCCGGCGCTGGTTGGCTATGGACTCCTGGTGGCCCAGGCAGAGGTCTCCACCCACAGGTGGAAACCAGAAGGTTTAGAGGGTTTTTGTCCCCGAGTTCACAGGCCCTGGATCCCGGCAGATCCGGGTGGGTATGGGTGAGAGGTGTTACTCCCGTTAACCCCACTCACGGCTTTTCTAAGCACCTGGGAGGGTAGCTTTCTCCGGAGCTCGTTGGCTATGTCCTCCTCGTGGCCCAGGCAGAGGTCTCCCCCTCTTTATTTTCATTTCTAAGGCTAAGGTGACATTCTTTGACAAATCATTAACAAAATGAACACTTTGAATGTACTGAGGCAACATTATTGCAGTAGTAGCAGCAGCAGCCATAATAGACCATTGTAGGAAGAATTCCAGCAATGATCAATCCAGCCATTCTTTAGGTATACTCAAAGCTTTTTGAATTTCATCCAACACTTGCAAACCTCTATCTACATACCAAGGTTCCAAAACATTGTGTGGAAGCATTGCTATAAAGGTTGATGAAGTTCCATAACTGAAATTTCTTGTACAATATCAGATTCACAGTTCATTAAGTTACAGCCATAGCAAGTTCCACTGAATCTAAGCCCATACCTAGTAATGTTAATTTTCCCTACCAACAACATAGATAGTGGGGAAACACAGGCATGTACATTTCCCACTACATCAATCTGAACCCAGTGTTCCGTCTCTGTTCATACCTGTATTAGTCGGCCTAACATCTCCCAAATACATCTCTGTGGTGATCCTGTTTCTTACCAACAAAGACCTCTAAACAGTCCATTTTGCTAGTCATCTGAGTTTGTCTGAAGACTGTCCTTTGTTGCTCCTACCTGATAACTCTCCCTGAGTTGTCATAGGGAAGTGGCTCATCAGCATGGGCACCAGCGTGGGCACTAGCATGGGCATGGACATCATTGGTCTGGTCAATTGCTCTTTTCTCAAGGCAAACCAAACTCTCTGGTTATCGTCCGGCACTTTCAGCATCCTGTGGAAAATTACAACCATGTCCTCTTCCCATATTACACTGGATCTGGACCATGTCATATGCTTGCAAGCAGATCCTTCCATTTCATGTCATCATAAGTTTGCCGAGTTATAGGATGCCATAGATGCTGAGCAGCAGAAGTTCCTTTGCATCCAAGGTTAAAAAATTTAAAATAAATGTTTGTGCTGAAGGTGTATACAACTCCCCCTTTAAAAAAATTTTTTATGTAGCTGATTTTTTTGGAGCTCCATGGGCTCATTCCACAGTTTCCTGTCCTTGTGGATTTAAAGCATATATATTATTATGTATCTAACTTGTTAATAAATTTTCATTTTATAAATATCTACTCATTTTTATATATTATTTTACGATAGAATTAGTATATAACGTATGTCTGAACTTTCATTAATTATTGTTATAGATATGTGATATAAAACTTAAAAATTAATGATATAAATGTTAAACAAAATTTTTCTTTAAGAATAAATTATATATTTATAAATATTTAGATATTTGAATAAAATAATTAAACTTTATCCATCGTATGAAATGCTGCCTCAGTATCCCCTATAAGTCTGATTGCTGACTGTCACGATATCTTGAATCAACTCATCTGGACCCTGCCTCTCCTGGTAGCCTCTTTCAAGGTCACATGTATAGCCTCTGAGAACTCTGTTTCCCAGGCTTTCTACCCACTTCTCCAACTGGTGACTCCACCCCCACCTCTGGAGGTGGTCCAGTTCAGCAATGACTCCTGGAGTTTCAGGTGCTCTTGCCCTAGGAATCCAGTCTGATGGTCCTAAAATCTCGCCTTGAGCCTCTTGTACCTGTACTTTCTGCATTTCACAGACAGTAAAGTAAAAGTTGTTTGCAGCTGCTGTAACTTCTCTGTATCTAACTTGTTCTTGAGTCATCAAGTTCTTCCAAGGCAGCAAAAAGCAAAGATCTCTCCTCTCTAAGATATCTAGGAGACTCCTCTTCTGGCTGCTCAGTTTCTCATATCTAGATTCTGCTTCTCCTCCTCCTTCTCCTCCTCCTCTTCCTCCTTCTCCTTCTTCTCCTTTTCCTCTTTCTCCTTCTTCTCCTCCTCCTCTGAATATAGCAGCTCTAATTCTGGCTCCGTGTTTTCCAGCTCTACTGCAAGAGCAGATGGCTTAGTTTAATTTTTTTTACTTCTTTGTCGAAGCATCCCCAATGAGGGCTGACTCCCTTAAACTCATCTCTCCAGCTCCCTCCACCCCACCTATCTCTCTCTGCATGTGTGTGTGTTATCATTTTGTCTAAATCTCTGACCCACAACAACCAGCTATGCCTGACTCACTATAAAAGGGGCTGCTTGCCCTCTCCTCTCTCTTGCTCTCTTGCCTTCTTGCTCTCACTCTGTCCTCTTGCCCCTTCCTGCTAATTCCCTGCATCCCTATGCTCTCTCGGCATGCTCAAGGCCAGCCTCTACTCTTCTACTCTCTCTGCATTTTTCTGTCTCTACTGCCCTCTCAACACCCCTCCCCATGCCCTGAATAAACTACATTTTATACTATACAATCGTTTGTCTGGTCCATCAGGGGAAAGGTTGCCTCAGCACCAAACATAATCCTTTTCTCTTTAATTTTATAAAACACAACTCTCTCCCTCCCTTCCACTCCTCCCTCCCTCCCTCCTTCCCTCCCTCCCTCCGTCCCTCTCTCCCTCCCTCTTGTGTCTAGTATCTAAGCTATCTCTAATCAAATTCTAGAGTCTAAAACTGTCTACATACATTTCATCAAAACTTCTCGACAAAATCTAAATAGTTATGCAATTGCTGTTACCCTACATTAGCCTTATGGATATGAAGCAATTTTTAAAACATTTGTACAAAAAGCATACAGCCATTTAAATCCCTTACTTACTTCTGAGCTTTCTTCTCCTTTTTCAGAGTTCTCTCCATCTTTCCTATGTCTTACTCCGTAGACACATTCATTGAACCTTTACCTATAACAAGTTCTTGGTTTTTTTTCTTCTGCCATGTCCACCATTTTTCCCCCACACTCTCTGAGCATTGCGTGCCAGGCTTCACCACAAATCCCTCCCCCATTACCCCCTCCTCTTCTCCTCAGAGAAGTTGAAGCCTCTCCTTGCATGTCTACCCTGGGACACCAATTTTCTGCAGGACTGTGTGCATTCTCCCCCATCAGAGGTACAACCAGGCAGTCCAGTTAGGGGAAGGGGATCCATGGCAGACAACAGTCAGAGACAGTTGCTGCTGCAATTGTTAGTGGCCCCTCATGAAGACCAAGCTCCACAGGTGCTATATATGTGTAGGGGCCATATGTCCAGGCACTGCATGCTCTTTGGTTGGGGGTTCAGTCTTTGTGAGCCCCATGTGTTCCAGGTTAGTTGACCTTGTAGGTCTTCTTGTGGTGTTCTTGCCATTTCCATCTTGCTCAATCCTATCCCTCACTGTTTCACAGAATGCTTTGAGCTTCCCCTGATGTTTGACTTGGCTGGCTGCATTTCAGCAGTTTTTTTTTTAATTAAATTTCTCTTTCCCCCCCCCCTCTCTCTCTCTCTCTCTCTCTCTCTCTCTCTCTCTCTCTCTCTCTCTCTCTGTAGGTTACACCGTGGTTAAACTTCCCCCTCGCTCTTATCCCACCCTGTCAGCCTCACTTCTTCCCTGCCAATCTTCTTCCCATATTCATGTGTTGTTCTGTGTCCTGAAGACTTCATCTAGTGCCAGGTGGGATTCTACCTGTCCATTAGAGCCTGTGCATCACCAGTCACCAGTGGGTTCACCACTCAGTACAATTCCTCCCTCTCTCAATAGGCAGCAGTGGATGGCAGGGCCTGTCTCTTTCTCACTTGCACCATAGTCAAAGGATGACAGGTGTTGAATTTTGATGGATAGATACATTAGAGGAATTTTTTTGAGCCATGGTTTCCCATATCTCAGATGGGTCTCAAACACTCAATGTAGCTTTGAACTTTGTCTTTGATTTTCTGATCCTCCTGCATCTGCTTTCTGAGTGCAGGTACTGCACAAGTGTACTTAGCATCATGTGATGCTGGGGACAGAGTCAGAATTTTTAACTGCTAAGCTGGCTGTCTCTCCACCTACTGATCCTTATCACTACTCCTAGCATCCCCTCATTTTCACAAAAAAACAAACAAACAAAAATAATCAAACATTCATCATGGTGCTGGAGAGAGGCCTCAGCGGTTAAGCAGGTTTGCTGCTCTTCTGGAGGACTGGTGTTTGGTTCCCAGATATCACGTGGGAGTTCCAGGTCCTTGGGCAGCTCCAGAATTTTTTGGTGAAGGATAAAGACATTCTGTAAAGGTGTGTAGATGACACAATTTTTACTTTATTTAATGTATTTTTGAATGAAATCAGCCTTGGTGAGAGGGTATTTCATGTTGCTGAGTTTGCTTGAATTTCTGTAGAATCCAAGAACCCATATGGCACTGCTGTTTACTGATGTCACGCAGAATGTTAGCTCAAAGGAGGTCAAAATAGGCTGTGGATTAGCTTGGTGAACTTTTAGGGGTAGAGAGTACCAATGTCCAGGGGATGCAGAAGTGATCCATCTACTGGATGGATCTCTGGTGCCACCCATCTTCCCAGCATATAAGTACTGCAGGCTGTCCTCAGTACAGCAGAGTGGGAAGAAGAGAAGTCCTGTGGAGGGTCACACCCACAGCTGGAGGGAGAACGCAGAGGAGTAAATTGCTGACAGACACGCATGGATGGATGTGGTTTCATCTCTCTCACTGGAAACCTGGGTGTTTCTGGCAATCAGCGTGGTGCTCCTGTACCGGTGAGTGATCTCCAAAGTTCCTCTCTAAAACCACGTTCTTGGGTTTGAGGTGATATTCAGATCTCTATTCTGTTATTATTTGGAAAATAAAAATGATATCAAAAGCAGTAGCTGGAGAGATCATGGCTCAGTGCTTAAGGGCATTGGTTTGTAACCCCACATTCACATGTAGCTCACAATCATCTGTAACTAACAGCTCCAGGGGATCTGATGCCTTCTAGAGGCATTGGAATTAAATTGAAAAAAATGATAGTAGACCTTGAATTTAACTCTTGTAAACACAGTTAAAATTTTATGTTTTTAATTTATTAAGGTTAGTGGCAGCATGCACGACAGTGTATGTGTTTGCATGTAGCTATAGGTCAAAGGACAATATGGGGAGTCGATTCTCTCTTAGCCTGAAGTTCCTGAGGACCAACTCAGATTTTCAATATTAGCAGCCAGTGTCTTGATATGTGGAGTCATATCAAAGGCCCAAAATGAAATGATGACTGAGTTCATTTTACATTTTAACATTTTGGTAGTTTGGGTGATCAAGCCAGAGAATATATATATTAGGCAAACCCTTTACTTCTGAGTTGTAGTCTCAGTTGTAGTAACTCCTAAAGTTTGTACTAATGTTATACATATCTGCTGGGCACCCCAACACCCTCTCTTCTTCCACTCACTCTTGCTGAGGTTTACAGATAAGATTTAGGATAGGTATGGTACAAATGAGTTTCAGTTACCCCTAGATCCACCAGAACTCAGCACTGGGCTGACTTGCACATTGGCCCCCTCACCAAAACTCTCTGGGAACTGGATGGGCAGCCAAGTTGTTGGTTTGTGTCAGTTTTTGATGATGGTCCTGCTTGTCTCCTCCCTTCTGTGTGTGTGGCCATAAGTCTTTCTGTTTCCCTTTATAAATATGGGACCCGTACACATGGAATTTTTAAGAAACAGGGAATTCCTGGGCCCAAACATCTGCCTTTTTTAGGTACTGTGCTGATTTTCTAGAAGGTCAATGTTGACTGAGATTTTCATATGGCTTCTGCTTATGTCCAATATTAGCTTTGTTCTATTAACTGCTCCTTATGAGGAAACCCTGAGATGTCACGCCCTCATACTGTGTATTCTCATGATTCCAGAGAATGTCCAAGTGTCCTCTGGGATTTTGTTCACCATATTAAAACTCAATAAGAAATGTGTGTGTGTGTGTGTGTGTGTGTGTGTGTGTGTGTGTGTTTGTGTGTGTGTGTGTGCGTGTCTTTTTAAAGTTTGTATATATAGAAATTTGCATGTGTGTGAGTACTCATATGTGTGTGCAGGGGCAAATGCATGTCTATGTGTATACGTGGAGTTCAGAGGTTAACCCTTGGTGTCTTCTTGATTGCTCTATACCTTGTTCTTTGAGGCTGAGTCTCTCACTTTGACCTGGCTCTCTCTCTCACTTGACTAGTTTAGCTTTTGCAAGATAGTTCTATTACCTCCTGCCAGGTATTAGTTTACACAGATCCTGGCAGCCAAGTTCTTGTTTACACAGGAGTTTTCCCACTGAAACATCTCCATAGTGCCCATTAATTTTCACCGCCCATTTATTCATTTTTGGGTGAGGGTGTGTATATGCCAGAGCAGGCATGTGTAGGTTAGAGGACAGTTTGTGGGAGTCAATTTTCTATTACAATCATCTTAGAACTTGGAATGGAGCTCAGGGTATGAGTCTTGGTGGCAAGTTCTCTTCCATTAGGAGCTATGTCACCATCCCTAGTGTCAGTTTATTGAAATTCACCTTGAGGAAAATGCCCAGATCTCCATCTCATTCAAGCTTGATACTGAGAACATGATGCTCTGACCTTGTGTGCAATAAAGAAGAGTTGTATCTTGCATGGTGCAGAGTCTGGGAAGGCACGCTGTAGTTATTTGGAGATAATCTTGAAGGAGTTCCTAACTTGTAGGACACCAATTCATATTTACCAGATTAAAATCTCTTTGTAAGAGGTCTTTTGAGCAACACTTTCATTTTTGTTTTTCTGAATATTTCTGACGCATCAGCTTATCACAGGTCCCCACCCCCAATAATTGGGAGGTTTTCATATACTTGATTTCTCTGTTTAATCTTTGATCCCACAAAGGTTTTTCTATGGCAGTAGAACCAGCATGCATTATTCATGTTCTTCAGAGCTAGAGCATTTATATTATCTCTTCATTTAGTTACTGGGATCCTGGTTAGTGACTACTTCATTTAGGAAGATTTTATGTGTATAGGGTTTTGTGTGTGTGTGTTTTTGCATGTGAGTGCAGTACCTATAGAGGACAGAAGAAGGTGGTGGATTCCCTGGAGCTAGAGTTAAGAGATGGAAGTGAGATGCAGCAAGGGGCTTCTGGCAATGGACTTGGACCTTCTTCAAGCTCAGCCAGTGCTCTTAACCTTAAGTGTTGTGCCACATCTCCAGGCCTAGTGACATATTTTAAGCTTATTTTGTTTTTCTTGGTGCTGATTATGGGATTCAGGCCCTTACACATGCTAGTGAAACATCTGTATTATATGTGCTGAAATGCACTTACATCCACCTTTCTTCCTTTAAAGGTAGCAATCTCCTACATGAGTCTGAGTAGCAAGTGAGAATATCTGAGACAGGATGATGGTTGTCAGTCACCTTAGATCCTTATCTACATAATGTGTTTTTTATTTTCTTCTTTTCTTTTGAAGATCTGTTAAAGAAAAGTCACTAGGGAAAGGACTATTTTACAAAATTATTAGAAAGTTGAGTAATGAGAATGTTATGTGCCATATAGACTCTAAGTCTAGGTGACTCTTTGTTATGAGCCTGCTTTGATACCTGGCCCTTGGTCAATCCCCTAGACAGACAATCCCAAGCTCACACCCAGAGGCTGAATGGCAAAGCTTGGGCTGCTGTCTGTTCAAGATTTTCTTCCTACAGGATCTGTGCTTAACTTGCACATTCTTTAAAGCAATTGTGTTAATCATTATCATTATCATAATCATTATTATTGTTAGTGCATGTGGTGTGCATGTGATGTCTGTGTACATGTCTATGTCTGTGAGTCGGGATCAAAAAGCCACAGGAAGCTGTCACGTGTCCTGTTCTCTCATTCTGTCTTTTCCCACTGATGAGTCCTGCTCTTGACATGTCAAATTTTCTGTATAAGAGCTTTTCTGTTTCAGAGACAATAAATCTGCCTTCATGGGATTTGTGGGATGTGTTGCTTTTGCTACAGAATGGTCAGCACATACAAGACAATAATTGACTTTGTGCTATTTCTCATGCCAGGGCTTATGGAAATATGACTCGGAGTTCTATAAAATGTATGGAAAAATATGGGGGTGAGTATTCTGGAAAGTTCCATGGAGTTGACTGTTTTTAGGAGGAGGCATTCCACTTGTGCAAGGACAATGTATTGTAGCCATGCACCTCTTTGTGTAAAGGTGATACTGCATGCCATTAAGTGCCAGGTTTCATAGGTCTAATTGACATGAAAACATTGCACACTGTGCCTTCCTGACAAGATTTGATGTTCCATGGACTTGAGGTTTTTTTCTTTCCGTTAATCATTTATTTATTCACTTCACAACCTGGTCACTACCCCCAACCCCATGCCCTTCACAGTTTCCTTCTCCCCCATCCTCTGAGAGTGTGGGGCCCATGGCTATCCCTCCGAGATCTCAAAATTTATCCAGTGTCCTCTTTTAATTTAATTTCTCCTCTTAACCTTCCTTTTCCTGACGTGAGCTGTGTAGCTTCAGGTCCCTCTGATCGGCTCTGGCAAATGTTTTGTTCTATCTCCTTGCCACCTTGACCCATTTCCCTAAAGAAGCCCACATTCCTTTACTTCATTATTGACTTTATTATGTCATTTGACAGCAGGGGGCTAGGGGAACGATCACTTAGTTAAGGGCTTGTAAATGATTCATGCTTACCATTTAAAAAATTCCTCTGTGCATACAGAGACTTTGTTGTTGTCTGTATTTTATTATAAATCAACTTTTTTTTCCTGCAATGTGGACATGTATACTGGTGCATATATGTAGGTCAGAAGATAACTTGTGAAAGTTAGTTCTTTACTTCCAGGAGATTGAACTCAGGTCATCAGGATTGGCACAGGTGCCTTCATCTTTGTGCCAGCTCCTCAGACTCTGCCAAGATTTTTGGTAAAAGTGTGTATCAAATGATAGCTTGTGCCAGATCAGTTCTCTCTTCCTACCACATAGACCCTAGGGACTGAGCTGACGACATCAGGTACTTTGGACCATTTTGCTTCTCTCCTCCAGGAAGTAGCTGTATACAAATCTTCAGGCAGGGTCAGGACCTTAAACCTTCTGCCAGAATGTTGACAGTCGTGCACAGGGCATGCAGAGGTGATCCCAGCTCCAGTGAATTCAGGAGCACTGAAGACAGTCTATCCAGCTCTCCCCTCTGCTTTCTGGCTTTCATGCTCTTCCTGCCATGTCTTCCAGACTACCTATGCCTTGAAGAAGTAGACAGAGGCATCTCAGTTAAAATCTGTGTTTTGATATTAATGTATCAGAATCAGCTTCTGTACTCTAGGCAGGAATCCTAAGACTGAGCTGCATCCCAACACCAGATGTTGACATATTCTAGTATTTTTAAAATTATTTTTTTCTTTTTCAAGTCAGAGTTCTTCTGTGTGTAGCCCTGGTTTTCCTGGACTTGCTTTGTAAACCAGGCTGACCTTGAACTCACAGAAATCTGCCTGCCTCTGACTCCAGTATACTCCAGAAGTATTGGATATCCCTGGAGCTGGTGTTAAATGTGGTTTTGAGCTACCCAATGTGGGTGTTAGGAACCCAACTGGGGTCATCGACAAGAACAAGATGTGTTCTTAACTGTGGTGCAATCTCTCCAGCCCCTTGCAATAATTCAAATATGCAAATTTATAGAAGTGGCATAGGCAGTTCCTGCATGCACCCCTCTAGACTTTTAAAATTTCTACTTGTTATTTCTAAGGGTGGTGCGTTACAGAGGTGGTTTGTCTTTAAGTGACTCAATGCATCTTGAATGACATTACCTATCACTTTACAAAGACTCCATTGTGTCCATGGTCAGAATCCCTAAGCCAAACTGGCAATTCCTGTGACCAAGCATTGCATAAGTAGAGTGAGGGTCCTGCATCTCTAGGATCAAAATCTGGGTGTGGCTTTCACATCAGAACCTAGTTCATCAGCTCTCTTCCCCACACAGGTAGTTTGATGGTCCAACACCTGTGTTTTCCATCACGGGATCAGAGGGCATTAAGAATGTGCTAGTGAGGAAATGCTTTTCTCTCTTCACAAACCGGCGGGTAAGTCACATTGTCTTTTCATTCATTAATATATTTATTCATTTTACCTCCTAATCACAGCTCCCGTCCCTCCTTTACTCCCAGTGCAACCCTTATTGATCCCTCCCTCCACACCCTTGTCCCATTCTACTCAGAGATGGTGAAGTTCCCCTTGTGTCTCACCTTGCTTTGGGACGTACAGTAGTATAAGGACTAAGAGCATTCTCCCTCAATGACCCCAACCAGGCAGTCCAGCTAGGTGGCAGAGATCCAATGTCAGGCAACCATTCAGAGACAGCCCCAAATATTAGGGAATGCATACAAAGACCAATCTGCACATCTGCTACAGATGTGCAGGGAGCCTAAATCCAGTCACTGTAAGCAATTTGGTTGATGATTCAGTCTCTCTCAGCCCCATCGTCCCAGGTTAGTTAACTCTGTGTTCTGCTGTGGGGTCCATGATCCTTCTGGTGTACTTAGTCCCTATCCCTGACTCCTCCACATGACTCCCCAATCTCTGCCTGATGTTTGGCTGAGGGTCTCTGCATCTATTTGCAATTGCTGCTGGATGAAGCCTCTCAAGAGTCAGTTATGCTAGGTCCCTTTCTGAAAGCATAGCACAGTCTCATTCACAGTGTCTCACATTGTAGGATTCTCAGGTTGGTCAGTTGTTAGTTGGTCATTCACTCATCTTTATCCCTGCAAACCTTTTAGCTTTTGGGTGGATGGTTTTGTGTGTGGATTGATGTGGCCCCTCTCTTTTCTCTAAGACCTTCCTGGTTCCAGGAACTGTCCACTCCGGTCTCCATATCCCCAGTTGCTAGGCGTCTTAACTAGGGTTACCCCCAAAAGGTTCTCAGAACCTCCTCTATCCCAGGTTTCTGGCTAGTCCCAGAGATGTCCCGCACTGATTCCTGTTATCTCTCCCAGCACTCTCTAACCCCCACACCTGATCCTCATCATCATCTCCATCCCTACTCCCTCTCCATCCAGTTCCCTCCCTCCCTCCACCTCCCATGTCTATTTTATTTCCCCTTGTGAGTAAGATTCATGCTTCCTCCCTTGGGCCTTCCTTATTTCTTAGTTTCTTTGGTCTGTGGATTGTAGCATGGTTACCCTGTACTTCGTGACTTATATACACTCGCAAATGAGTACATATCATGCGATTCTTTTTGTGTCTGGGTTATTTCAATGAGGATGATATTTCCTAGTTCTAGCCATTTGTCTCCTAAGGGCTTGCTTGCTAGATACTCTAGCCAAACCAGAGCTTTCTAGAGACAAGGAGAGACCTTGTCTCAAAATTACCATAGAGAATTATAGAGAAAGATGGCTGACCTCTGGTCTCCATATGAGCACACATGAGCATGTGCACTATCATTCATGTGTATACTCATGCACAGAGAGGTACACACACAGAAATACACACACAGATGCACACACACACACAGGCACACACAAACTGGTGGGAGAAAGAGAGAGACTCATATAGAGAGACAGATGTGGACAAGGACACACAAAACACCCCCCCTACAGAGACAGACACATACATACTGACAGACTGACACACAGAAACAAATACACACAGAGACACAAAGAGACAGATATATACAGACATACACAGACACATGCATAGAGACAGACAAAACAGAAATACAGACACACACAGAGACACAATACACACATAGACACAGACAGACAGACAGACAGACAGACAGACACACACACACACACACACACACACACACACACACACACACACATACTCACAAACACTCCAGGTATTGTTAATATGTCCTGACTAGCTTAATGATTGGACACTTCTAATCTTTCCTCAGGCTGTAAAACACTCCACTCTGGTATTCCAGAGTTAACATTCTTTGGAATCTCTATTTCATCTCTGCTACTGCTGACCCAGCCAGGAATGTGGGCACTAAAGTCACTTACCTGAATCCATACATGGCTGGTCTGTCCCATGCCCCTCTCATGGTGATTCTGCATCTTCTTCCTCTCTCTCCCAAGCCTGGGAATCTAAAATTCTCACCTCTGTCTCTCCTGCCCAGGCATTGGCTGCTGACATCTTTATTTATCAATTGGAGCCAACTGGGGGCAGGGTCCCTCAGTGTCTTATGTTCAGATGCTCCTATAAGCAGTTTACATGACACAAGCAACATTAGGCCAAACCCATACAATAGTAAAATAATCTTTTAAAAATTTACACATCAAATCCTTTACGTGTTACAGGCCTAGGAAGATGGCTTGATCAGTGGGTAAGGGACATGAGTTTGGATCCTCAGTATCCACAAAAAGATGGGCAGAACAGCATTCATGTGTGACTCTAGAGATGGATGTTGAAACAGGTAGAGCCATGGGTTTGTTTGCTAGAGATGGAGCCAAATCAGGCCTTCCCGATTCTCAGAGAGACCTTGCAACAAAAATGCCATAGAAGGTTATAGAGAAAGATGGCTGTCCTTTGGTCTGTACATGAGCACACATGGGCATGGGCACGTATAGGGTTATGGGGTTCCCACGTCCACTCTGCCATAGACACGGCTGCTTGGGGAGTCAGAATGTAGGAGGTTGACTTTGCTTTCCCTAAACTGTTGCTGGGTGGGTGATGGGATGTATGAAAGCCCTGGGATAACGCCCTGGGGGTGGGAAAGCACAGTCTGAGGGGCGGGACAGTAGAGCAGGCTTGAGGGCTTCCCCAAGCCTGCAAGCAGTCAGGGCCATCTGGTTCTCAGGATCTTGGACATCTAATCTTTGGAAGAGCTGGAAAGAAGTCGGAGTCTTGCAGGCTGGATCTTCCCTGGGCTGGGATGGGGGAGGGGAGAGGTATGGCTGGACCAGTGGGGAAAATCTTTGGCTTGATGGCTAGAGGCAGGCTTGAACTTGGGCTTGCCTGCAGCCATGACTGAGAGCACAGAGAGGCCTTCTATGGGAGATTAGACAATGACTAAATAGGTCAAGGCCTTCTCCATGGCTCCCCACGTCAGATCCTGATGAAAAGATGCAGTCCACGGTTTTAAGGTATTTATTATCATGGCAGAAAGTGTATGTGTAAAAGCATACTCCACTTCTCAGACTGAGCCTAAGTTTAAAAACTTTTGCAGGGAAGAGTGTCTCAGAAGGAAAGCTTATTGGGTAAGCCCTCCAGTCCTTTAGATACCTTGTTAAAATGGAATTCTGTCTTGAACCTATGTGACCACAGGTCATGTCCTCTACCTATGGAGGGACTTGGGGCATTGCCATCATGTGAGTGATGGCTACAAATCTATAGGGGCTGCAGCTAGTGACAGAGTTCTGGTGCCCAACTACAGCAGAAGCACCTACAGTCCCTTCAGGGTTTCTGGGGCTTCAAACCTTAGCTCAACTGGGGACCAAACTGCTTTTCACGGTCCCACATGTACTAGCATTCATATGTATACAAACACACACACACAGGTAGACAGACACACAGACACACAGCATAAGAAGACATCCTTTTCATTTTGCTCACATTGCAAATACAGAGCTGGAGAACTTGAATGATGCAAAATTAACTTTATATCTTGCTCTAAGACAAACACCATCTGCACAGCTCTGGAGATCGACTAGGTCTTGTTCTCAACTTCTCCCTGGCACCTGGACCTACTTTTCCAACCACAGTGGAATTTCCACTTAAAAGGATCTGGAAACATAAAGGGCTGGAACCTCACTAGGAAGCTGAGTGTGCATCTGATTTCTCATATGCTGTGAGGCATTCTGAGAAGTTTTTTTTTTTTTTGACTCTAGGGTTTTGGTCCAGTAGGGATTATGAACAAAGCTGTCTCCTTATCTAAGGATGAGGAATGGAAGAGATATAGAGCCTTGCTGTCTCCCACATTCACCAGTGGAAAACTCAAAGAGGTGAGTGAAATTCTTTTACCTGCAGCCTGTGTAACTGGAGTCTCCATCCTAACTGTGGATGCTTTTCTCTTTTGTTTAGATGTTCCCTGTCATCGAACAGTATGGAGACATTTTGGTAACATACTTGAGGCGAGAGGCAGAGAAAGGCAATACTGTTCCTATGAAAGAGTGAGTGTTGGTCCATCACTGTGGTTCTGGGAGCGGAAGGGCACCTGGGGTGCAGCTCACATGGTCCAGCTGCTTGTCCTTGTCCCTTTAGATACTAGATGACATCATGTACAGTTTTAAAGGAAGAAACTTGAGAGTAAGAAATTTGCAGTGTGGGAGGGTTGGGAAGATCTTAGTCCATACTGAGGTGGCTTTACCTGTCTCCTGAGAATTCTTTCCCACCCTCTAACACATGTGTTAAATTCCCACGCCTCTCCCTCCTCAGAGTGTTAGGTGCCTACAGCATGGATGTGATCACCAGCACGTCATTTGGAGTGAATGTTGATTCCCTTAACAACCCAAAGGATCCTTTTGTGGAGAAAGCCAAGAAGCTCTTAAGATTTGATTTTTTGGATCCATTGTTCTTGTCAATAGGTGAGTGAACTGTTCTGCCTTGTGATCCATTGCTCTTGTCTGTGGCCATGTTTGTCAGTTCTATCTTTCTCTTCCTCACTTCCTCCAAATGATCAGCTCTAGTGGTGTGTAGTTCATCTGCCATGTGATTCATCTCTTAAAGGCACAGTTCAGTAGATTGACAACATTCAAAGACACATAGACCAGTTACTTCTGTTTTTGAACTTCTTTTTCTTTTAGACAGGGACTTACCCTGTAGCTCTGGTTGGTTCTGGAAAGTGCTTTGTATGCAAGAATGGCATTGAACTTACAGTGATCCCTCTACCTGTACCTCCTGAGGGCTGGGATTACAGTGTGTAACTCTGAGACCTGGTTTTATTTTAGAACTCTTTCATTTGTATGAATACACATTTGTATAAATACAAGTTTGACTCTGTAAATGCAGAACTCTCCATGGTTGCAAGATTATACAGGTATGCCATTTGTCTTGATTATAACCACCAATAACTCTTTCTTCTCCCATCATGTAGACACCCCAACACATCTTTTTCCCAATTAACTGTTCCTTTCTCTGCTTTGGTAGCTGTTTGAGCCCATTCAGTGCTGACTACTAGGATTCTGACCCATATTATTGGCTTGATCTAATGCAGGCAATCAGTTCAGGAGGCAGCCATACCATGTCCTGGATATGGGATTTTACACTCCTCATTCCTGCCTCTGACTTTATTTCCACACTCTCATGATGTTTCTTGAGCCTTGATGGGTGTGGATGATGATATAGATACTCCATTTAGGGCTCAGCACTCAACAGCCCCTTATTCTCAGCACTCTGATCTCTTAGGAATCAGCCCACCTGGCCCATTACCAATGTCAGTCATAGAGGACGTTATTCTGTGACAGGTCTCTTTCATCTAGCACAATATTAACTCTAACAAATCAGTAGCCTTCCTATACTCAAAGGATAAACAGGCTGAGAAAGAAATCAGGGAAATGACACCCTTCACAATTGTCACAAACAATATAAAGTATCTTGGTGTGACTCTAACCAAGCAAGTGAAAGATCTGTATGACAAGAACTTCAAGTCTCTCGAAGAAAGAAATCGAAGAAGACCTCAGAAGGTGGAAAGATCTGCCATGCTCATGGATTGGAAGGATTAATTTAGTAAAAATGGCCATCCTGCCAAAAGCAATCTACAAATTCA
>CM052720.1:46598540-46626103 GCA_028551405.1 Uromys caudimaculatus | reverse complement strand
AATTTCTTGAACATCAATTAAGAGAAAATAGTGGTTGTAACTGTTGGAGAGTTAACCATGTCAGGAAGGTTGGTAAGGTGGAGCAGGTATGTGACCTCAAAGACCCAGTGGGTACACTCCTGAGATGGTAGGTACCTCCCTGCTCTGTACGAGATTCCTGGCCTGAATTTGCTCCTCATGTCAGTCACAAAGCCCAAAAGAGAGTTCTCTACACTAATGAGGGTACCTAGAGGCCCTGAGGCTTTAGCCAATAAGCTCCACTGCCCTGACAGTCTTCCACACTGTGTTTTATCTCTGGCCCATTCTTATCAGGATTATTGGTATTCATCCCTTTTCCACATTGTAGAGTAGATAAACTATTTAGAACCTTGGACTGTCTCTTCATCTACCACTGCCATGAAGAACATGGAGAAGGCCTTCACCTACAGAGCTACAGCTTAAGTCTCTCTTAGAAGGTGTCTTTGTGCTTGCAGCCACAACTGCTACCAATCTAAGGCTAATCACCAAGGAACTAAGCCAGAGCTCCTATTTCTCCCATCCAGCCTGTGGGCCTCCAACTCTACTCCCAACTCCTCATGACTCAGCGATTCCTAGATGTTCAGGGGTTTGGGAACCTTTGGTCCCAGCCGCCTATTGTGCCTGTGGACCTCCTGATTCCTGACTCCTCTGTGCAGCATCCTAGGGATGATTGGGTGCCCAGTGGTCTGGAAACCTGAGACTCGGCTTCCCCCATCTTGGACTACATTTTTCCATCCCTGGAGCAGAGTTTAGGCACTTTCCTGAATCCCACCACCCACTGACAAGTGTGGCATTGGATAAGAAGAATCAACCTCCCTGTGTTTTATCTTCCCAGCAGCCATGCGAAGCTCTTGTTGGAACATGGACACACATATAACATTTAAGTTTGAGATACCAATAGAATGTACCCAAGGGCCATTGACATATTCTAAATTTATAAACATTTGCAGTTGTACAAGGGATAGATATATCATGCTAGGCATTTTTATGACCAGATTAAATTGCTTATGCATTGGCAATTTTATGAAGTACAATTATATCATGTTAGGCATAGTTATGACCTGATTATTTCTTTCATTTGGACAGGAGATATGATTTGTGTCAAGTTGACAACGGGTGGATTGTGATGACTGTTCTTGGTTGTCAACTTGACTGTATCTGGAATGTTCTACAGTGCATAAGAGAGCACACAAGGCTGGAGAGATGACTCAGTGGTTAAGAACACTGACTCCTCTTCCAGAGGTCCTGAGTTTAACTCCCAGCAACCACATGATGGCTTACAACCAACTGTAATGGGGATCTGATGCCGTCTTCTGCAGTGTCTGAAGACAGTGACAGTATACTCACATATATGAAATAAATAAATAATTTTTTTAAAAAAGAAGAAGTATAATAGGGTACACCTTTGAAGCAGATAGTGAGACAGGAAGACACTAGCCTTTGATCCAGATCATTTGGTGGGAATGGCATCCACGCTTAATCCAGATTGACATGCACCTTTAATCCAGATATTGAAGAATACCTCTAAAATGGGCCACAACGTCTGCTAGAAGCTTATACAAAATGGAAGAAGGGAAACTTGGTTCTTTGCCTGCTTGCACTTACTTGCCAGTACATCTCTGGAGTCTACTTCTTCAGTATTCCAATTTTGTGGAAGACCATCTGAAGCACCAAGTCTCATAGGTTTGAACCTTCCAGTCACAGTTGTCCATTGTTTGGTTAGTTGGACTACAGCCTATAAAGCATTCCAATGAGCTCCATATATATGTAGTTTATAGATATAAAGAATCTCTCTGTATATATATATGTCATATATAACTGTTCAATAAGTTTTGTGACTCTAGAGAACCCTGACTTAACACACCTTGGATTCATCAGATACTCTTTTTGGTGTTGCCATGAAATCTATATAATGTAAGGGTAAAATGATCCTAAAACATTCTGGATCTTTCTTGTCCAAGGAGACAATGATATTGATCTTATGCAGATTGATGTATTGATGTGATCTAGAGTGAAATATAAATTCAAATTGACAGAAGTACATGTTCCACTACATATCTTAACATAAATTTTGATAAAGGTAACCAGTCATCTGCCCTGGGAATTATCAGGCCACAGAGCTCTGAATCTTTACAAAATCCAGAGGTCCTGACATCCAGTCCACTTCAACAAAATAACAAATCCTCCCCTCGCATTTCTAAACAGGAAAGGTAAGTAGTTCTTTACATGAGAAGTCACATGATTCTGTGGAAGTATTAACTTACACCCCTGGTGGCCATGAAAAAAAGAAAGTCTTACAAGGAAGATTTCCCCAAGCCATCCAGTCCTAGGAGATGACCTTCATGCATTCCATTACTTGGGTGTCTGAAGGCATTTAATATTGAATTAGACAACTATCTTCTGACTTCCCTTTTGAACAAATATGGTTGTTGCTCTAATTTAATGTCATGACAGATAGTTTGATGCACTCCACCTTTGAATTAACAACCCATACCCAGCTTCAACCAATACAGCCTATCATAAACCATTAAAACAGCCCTTTACATTTACTATTCATGCTTAATTGTCCCTGAACCAAAATATGGTTGCTGAAAATCAAACATGTGGTTTCACAAGAGCATCTGGTATGCTATGTAAACTGCTAGGCCCTATTTCAAGCTCTCCCACTAAATTTATAACAGCCAAAATTTATTGAAGTAATAGGGAGTAACCTTTTTCTGAACTCACTAACTTTATTTTCAATTTCTAATACTATCAGTTCTCCGATGTTCTCTTTTTATAAAAATGACAGAATTATATCTGTATATAAACTTTAGAATCCATTTTACCCAAAAAATGTTTCCCTAAACTAGCAAGCTCATCCCTCATCTCTTTCTGACTTACTTTCCTACTGGTTCTGACTCTTTTCTCATTGCAATTCTCAAAGCATATATAGCTCACTTTAGATTACAAACCATTATCAATAACTTTGGATAATTTTGTGGTGATATATTGCTATATCATGTGAGTAACTGCTAATATCTGATGTGAAGTCTCGAGTTGATAGCAAAGGTATTTTGACATTGGGAACTTTGGATAGTGTAGAATTTGCTAGATAGACGGGGTTGGCCCCAAACTCACAAATAACCCCTGTCTCTGCCTTCTGATTGCTGAAGTTAAAGGAATGTGCCAACATGGTAGGTCACATTTATCACTAAAGAAAAGACTAATTCAAAATAAGACAAGATATCATAGAGAGCCCTAGAAGGAAATAAACCCAAAATCCTACTGTCGCAGCATCTTCCTTTGTTCATGATCACATGCATTTTCCACATGCCTAGCTCAGGTTATGAATCATCTTGACTCCATTGGTAGTGACATTTTCAAATTAAGTACATTTTCTCATGGTGCCCCTTTCTAAATAGAATCAAAGAAGTTAGGAGATACTGAATATCAAAAAAGCAATATTTTGATTAATTTCCTATAATAACTGAGATGTATTAAATCCTACCTATACACAGGTCCTTTTCCATTTTCTCAAATGAAATTCAGCCTATGTCATCCATCCCCATCCTTTAAATCTGGAAAGCTTGGTGTATGCTCATTTTGTGGCCATTTTAACTTTGTTTTATTTTCACCTCCACATGTATAGGAGAGAAATTTTGAGAGCTGCCATATAGTACACGTGGAACTGAAATTCTAGAACATGCAAGTAACACAGAAAGACATAGCCAGTCCCAATGACTGTGTGATAACAGAAGCAGGAAGCCCTGTATTCTATTTCAAGGATGTTAGACAATGATGATTAGCTAAGATCTCTGATTTTTATGGGAATGCAAAAAGTCACAGTAAGTAAAATAACAGGGAAGCCATCTGAGGCACTTTCAAGTGCAGAACCCATACAATTACTAACAGTACAATTGTCACAGCTTAAATTAAATAAATGTTCAGACATAACAACATTCATTTTCCCAATCATCAACTCATGGGCAAGGATTCATAAGCCATTACAAAATCTTGACAAGAGACAGGGCTTTGTTTTTAGAGTGTATGCCCAGGGAGGTTCCTTTTTGACATGAAATTTCAGCCTGTAGAGTGGGACAATGGATGTCAAATCTCTCTTCTGTATCTGCTTCCTGTTGACATTAGGATGCTGCAAAGGGTCCCAAAAGGGCTTAGGTGCCAGTCTAAGGCTGCAAAAACGGGGTATTTATCAAAAGCATCTTGTTAGCTAATCCAGATGAAAGACAAGGAGCAATTACATTGGCTGAATTAGTTATCATCAGCTTTCAGCAAGTCCAGAGTTGAGCAGGTCCACAGCTAGTCCCTGGATGGAGTCTGTCAGCCATGTGAAATTCTTTGA
Organism: Uromys caudimaculatus; assembly: GCA_028551405.1. Taxonomy (NCBI): domain Eukaryota; kingdom Metazoa; phylum Chordata; class Mammalia; order Rodentia; family Muridae; genus Uromys; species Uromys caudimaculatus. Next base: position 46,621,743 of record CM052720.1, on the reverse strand, counting down.
AGAGAAATATAAACTAGGAACAGAAATTAAAATTGTCTAGCAAATTTTGGATTATAAGAAATCCTAAGACTAAGGGAAATTTCTATCTTCAAAAACAGGTAGATGTACTAATATGGAGTCCATTTGATCTGTGACAGTTGTGTCTAAGTCTTAGGACTCTTGATTCCCTGAAGCATATGTGAAATTTGGTTTATAAAAGAATGTACATTATTATTTACCAATGTACTGAAATCCCTATTTTAGAAATTTAGTAAACAGGTGTCTGTTATAAAAGCTATAGATTTATAATTATAGAGATACCAATTGAAAAGAGATGTTTTTAGCATGACGAGAAGCATCTATAAGTTTATATTTAGAGAAAAATCAAAGGGAAATTAAAATCTTGAGCTCATGACTTAACTGTAAACTGTTAATGTTCCATTAACTTATCAGAACACTATTGATAAATGTTAAAATTCTGAACTTTGAAATAACGAGCATGTCAGAGGGGAACATAAAATACTTCCTATTTCTCCCCTCTTTTCTTCTTATATCTCTATTATTTGCATTTGTATACCTTAAAATATCTTCTTAGACTCTCCAACATGTATAACTTGAATTTATCAACTTCTGCTAGAAAAGACATTGCAGCTTGAATTTATATAACTCTGTTCTGATATGTGTAAAAGCTCTGATGATTCTTCTCAAAACAATAGGTAATTGGTGTGCCACAAAAAGATCATAAAGCCAAGTCCTGCTACACAAAATAAAAGGGATGTAAATGAGGACCATGAAGGAAAAACATTCTGCAACTTTTTCAGCATATCATTTGCAATGCAATCTGCACCAAAAGACAAAGTTTCTGCAATTCTTCAACTTACAACCTCCTTATGCAGAACTAATACATCCAAAGAAGTATTAGTTTTATACCATATACCTTGAAGGTGCCTTTTTACTTTGGTCCAATTATACTGACACTCATTACACATTTTTGGAGTTATACAAATCCATAGATATTGAGAGTGACATTCCTAATGGCCCTGAATTTCATTCCTAGTACCTCATCTCCCATGATATGTATTAAGTTGTATAATGTGTCGATTCTTTGTTCTAGCCATTTGTCCAAGTTCTCTTGTGTGCTCAGTGTATTGGTTACATTTTCTACTATAGAAGTAGTAGCACTGGCTATAAGTTTTATGAGAGCAGCAACAACAGTAATGATCAGCCCAACCACATATTTGCTCCTTGCCAGAGAGTGATCTAATTCTTCCAATATTTGTAGAATACTGACATTCCTTTTCATTTTTTGTACTCCATATTAGTATGGCTCAGGATATGGAAAATTCAAATTGGAAGGGAGTAGAGGACTCATCAATGCAAGCTGGATTTCATGGTTCAAAGCCTTTTTATTTTGTATTTATTTTATCATTTTTTTGAAAATAAAATTTTGTTTTATATTCCAAATGTTACCCCCTTCCCTGTGCCCCTCAAGAGTTATTCCCTTCATCCTCTCCCCTTTGCCTCTGAGGTGATCTTCCACAACCCCACCTCCTTAACTACCCTCTCACCTACTAGTACCTCACATCCTCCTCCACATCCTCCTTTTTTAGGACATCAGTCTCTACAGGATTATTCATATCCTCTCCCACTGAGTACAGACAAGTAAGTCCTCTGCTTCATATGTGATAGGGGATTCAGACCTGCCCATGCATGCTCTTTGGTTGTTGCCTTAGTCTGTGGGAGCTCTCCAGGTTATTTGATATCTTTTTTTATTCTATGGGGTTGCCATCTGCTTCATCTCCTTCCTCTAACTGTTTCATAGGGGTCCCGATTTCAGTCCAATGGATGGCTGTAATTATCTGCATTTGTCTCAGTCAGCTGCTGGTAGAGTCTCTCAAAAGACTGCCATGCTAGGCTCATATCTGCATGCACAACATGGCATCAGTAATGGTGTCAGGGTTTGGTGCCCACCCATGGGATGGATCCCAAGTTGGGCTGGTCACTGGATGGCCTATCCTTCAATTTCTGCTCCATTTTTGTCCTTGTATTTCTTTTAGAAAGAAACAATTCTGGTTCAAAGTTAGAGGGTAGGTTGATGTGATCTCATTCCTTCACTGGTAGCACTGTCTTAACTACTGGAAGTTGGCTCTTCAAGTTCCAACCCTCCACTCTCTGGCATTTCAGATAAGGCATCCCCATGAATCCTGGAAGCATCTCACATTCCAAGTCTCTGAGATTTTCTATTGTTCCCCTTGCCCTGCACCCCTAGTACCTGCATGTTTACATTCATTCTCCTGACACCTCTGGGCTTCTCACCCATCTCTCCTCATAAGTTATCATACTCCCTTCCCCCCCCCTCCTCTCTCCCAATCAGGCTCCTTTCTCCCTCTGCTCCCCCATCATCCCCCGTGATTCTTTGGTATTGAAGCATCCTCACATGGGCAGTTCTTCTTGTTAAACTTCTTATGGTCTCTTGGGTGTATCATGAATATTCTACACTTTTGGAGAATATACACTTATCAGTGAATACATAACATACACTTTTGTGTCAGGGTTAGATATTTTCTAGTTCCATCCATTTGCCTTCAAAGTTCACAATGACTCATTTTTAATAGCTGAATACTATTCCATTGTGTAAATGAACCACATTTTCTGGCTATTACAAATGAGGCTGCTAAGAATATAGTGGAGCATACGTCCTTGTAGTATGGTGGAGCATTTTTGGGTATATGCATAGGAGTGATATAGCTGGGCCTTCAGATAAAACTGTTTACTGGCATGTTTTGTGTGTCAACTTGACACAAGCTGAAGTTATCACAGAGAAAGAAGCTTCAGTTAAAAAATGCCTCCATGAGATCCAGCGGAAAGGCATTTTCTCAATTAATGATCAAGGGGTGAGGACCCCGTTGTGCATAGTACCATCTGTGGGCTTCTAGTCTTCATTCTATGCGAAAGAAGGCTGAGCAAGCCAGGAGAAGCAAGCAAGTCAGTAAGCAGAATTCCTCTATGGCCTCTGCACCAGTTCCTGCTCCTTGACCTGCTTGAGTTCCAGTCCTGACTACCTTTCATGATGAACAGCAGCATGGAAGTGTAAGCTCAATAAACCCATTCCTCCCCAACTTGCATCTTGCTCATGATGTTTCTGCAGGAGTAGAAATCCTGACTAAGACAAATTAGTACCACTGTAGTGGGGTGTTCCTGTGACAACCTGACAATGTTTTGGAGAGGATTGTCAAAGGACTTTGGAACTTTGGGCTAGAAGATCCATTCTGTGTTAAGAGCTTTGTGAGATGTTGTATAGGAGCTTGGAAGATAACGTTGAGAACAGTGCAGAAGATGGAGGCCTGGCTTGTGAAATTTCAGAGGTAAGATTTAAGACTTGTATCAGGGCCATTGTTATTTACACTGTGAATGTTCTGTGGTTTTGGTTAGCTGGGGCTGAAGGATCACCCGTGATTAACAAGATACCAAAACTACTAAAGCAAAACCATTGCATTACTGGGACTATTGATGCTGGTTAGCTGGAACTAAGATATTAGTGGTGAGTAAGAAGAGACCAGCATCATTGATGTGAAATCTTCTGAGAAGTATTTTCTGAGAGCACAGAGGCTGCGTTCCAGAGATAGCCAGGGTTGTACCTTGTGCTGTGGCTGGACTTGGCAATGTGTGTCACCCAGGTGGTACTGGTTTTGAAGGCATGAAGGAGTCATGAAGAGCTGCTGAGGCCTGGGCACTGTGAGAGGCCACAGAAGGCCATTGTTGAAGGTGCAGACTCAGTTGCAATTCCAGGACTGAAGGGGTCATGCAAAGGAGTTGAGGCTCAGCACTGAGAAAGGCCAGAGAAGGCCATTGGTGAGGGTACAGCCTCAGTTGCAATTGATGGCCCAAGACTGAAGAGGTCATGCAAAGGAGGTGAGGCTGGGCACCATGAAGAGAGCCTATGAGAGACTGTTGGTAAACCTAGCTGCAGCGAAAGACAGCAGTGTTTTGGTGATACCAGTACCATGAGAATCTGTTTCCAATATTCTGAGTTACTGAAATCCAGATTGATTTCCGGAGTGTTGTACCAGTTTGCAATCCCAACAGCAATGAAGGGAGTGTTCCTCTCTCTCTACATCCATACCAGCAGGTGCTGTCACTTGACTGTTTGATCTTATCCATTCTGTTTGATGTAAGGTGGGATATCAGGGTCATTTTGATTTGCATTTCCCAAGTGACTAAAGATGTCAAGCATCTTTTTAGTTGCTTCTAAGTGTTCAAAATTCCGCTGTTGAGATTTCTCGCTTAACCCCATTTTTTAATTGGCTTCTTTAGTTTTTTGGAGTCCAACTTTTTGTGTTTTCTCTCTCTCTCTCTCCTCTCTCTCTCTCTCTCTCTCTCTCTCTCTCTCTCTCTCTCTCTCACACACACACACACACACACACACACACCTATATATATGTAATTTATTTTTTATTTATTATTTTTAAACTCTGTACTTTATACCCCCAGACTGTCCCACATTCCGCACCTCCTTCACACCCCCCTGTCTCCACAAGAATGTCCCTACCCCCTCCCTCCCTACCAGACCTCTAAACTCCCTGGGGCCTCCAGTCTCTTTAGGGTTAGGTACATCTTCTCTGACCGAACCTAGACCCAGCAGTCCTCTGCTGTATTTTCTTTGGAAGTCTCATATCAGCAAGTGTATGCTTCCTGGTTGGTCATCCAGTGTCTGGGAGATCTCCAGGTTCTAGGTCAACTGAGATTGCTATTACCCTACAGGGTCAACCTTCTCCTCAGCTTCTCTGAGATTTTTCCTAATTCAACCACAGGCGTTAGTAGCTTCTGTCCATTTGTTGGGTGCAAATATCTGCATCTGACTCTCTAAGATGCTTGTTGGGTCTTCCAGTGTGCGGTCATGATAGGCCTCTTTCTATAATTGTTTCACAGCCTCAGTAATAGTGTCAGGCCTTGGGGCCTCCTGTTGAGCCGGATCCCACTTTGGGCCTGTCCTGAACTTTCTTTTCCTCAGGCAGTTCTCTATTTCCATCCCTGCAATTCTTTCAGACAGGAACAATTATGGGTCAGAGTTTTGACTATGGGAGAGCAAACCCATCCCTCACTTGATTCCCTGTCTTTCTGCTGGTTCTACAAGTTCACTCTCCTCACTGAAGGGCATTTCATCTAGGGTCCCTTCCTTGAAGCCCTGAGAGTCTCTCACCTCCCAAGTCTCTGGTACATTCTGGAGCCACTCCCCACCTCCTACCTCCTGAGGTTGCCTGTTTCCATTATTACTGCTGGCCCTCAGGGCTTGAGTCCTTTTCCCCCACCCAGTACCAGATCATGTTACCCTCTCCCTGCACTGTCCTCTTTCCCTCCCAGGTCCCTCACTCCCTCCTCCCTTTTGGTTGCTTTCCCTCCCAAGTGATACTAAAGCATCCTCACTTGGGCCCATCAGCTTCTTGACCTTTTTGAGTTTGTGCACTATATCCTGCGTATTCTGTACTTTTTAATATTTTGGCTAGTATCCACTTATCAGTGAGTACATACCATGCACGTCCTTTTGCGTCTGACTTACCTCACTCAGGATGATATATTCTAGTTCCTTCCATTTGCCTGCAAAACTCAGGATGTCCTCATTCTTAATAGCTAAGTAGTATACCATTTTTTGATGCTTTATTTACATTTCAAATGTTTTCCCCATTCCAGGTCTCCCCTTTGGAAACCCTCTATTCCCTCCCCCTCCCCTGCCTCTATGAGGGAATTCCCCCAGCCACCCACCCACTCCCATCTTCCCTCCCTGGCATTCCCCTATACTAGGGCATCTAACACCCTCAGACCAAGGGCCTCTACTCCCACTGATTGCCAACAAGGTCCTCTGCTGCCACATATGTGGCCAGCACCATGGGTCTCTCCATATGTATTCTTTGGTTTGTGGTCCAGTATCTGGGAGCACCAGGGGGCCTGACCAGTTGACACTATTGCTTCCTCCATGGGGCTGCAAACTCCCTCAGCTCCTTCAACCCTTCTCCAACTCCTCCATCTGGGATCCCACGCACAGTCCAATGGTAGCGGTAAATTGAATTATTCTTAACTTTTGGGCTAATATCCACTTTTAATAAATAATACTCTGTTTGTTCTTTTGGGACTGAGTTACCTCACTCAGGACGATATTTTCAAGTTTCATTCATTTGCCTTCATGAAGTCATTATTTTTAATAGCTGAGTAGTATTTCATTGTGTAAATGTACAACATTTTCTGTATGCATTCCTCTGTTGAGGGACATCTGGGTTGTTTCCAGCTTCTGGCTATTGTAAATATGGCTGCAATGAATACAGTGGAGTATATGTCCTTATTATATGTTGGAGCATCTTCTGGTTATATGCCCAGGAGTGGTATAGCCGGGTCCTCAGGTACTTTTATGTCCATTTTTCTGAGGGTTCTCCAAACTGATTTCCAGACTGTTTGTACGAGCTTGCAATCCCTCCATCAATGGAGGGGTGTTCCTCTTTCTCCACATCCTTGCCAACATCTACTACTGTCACTTGAGTTTTTGATCTTAGCCATTCTGACTGGTGTGAGCTGGAATCTCAGGGTTGTTTTGATTTGCATTTCCCTGATGACTAAGGATGTTGAACATTTCTTAAGCTGCTTCTCAGCCCTTCTAGGTTCCTCAGTTGAGAATCCTGTTTAGCTCTGTTTCCCATTTTGCAATAGGGTTATATGGTTCTCTGGAATCTAACTTCTTGAGTTCTTTATATATATTGGATATTAGCCCTCTATCAGATGTAGGATTGATAAAGATCTTTTTACAATCTGTTGGTTGCCATTTTGTCCCATGAGCGGGGGTAAGACCAGCACCTCTTCTGAGAGGGACCGCCCAGAACCCTCAGGACACAGGGACCAAGGAGTGGCCTTCCAGTTTCCGTCTGTGGCTGGGGAACTGATCCTGTGCCACAGGGCTCCATACCAAAATAGTGCCCAGAGAGAGTTTATCTACCAGGAGTGTTGACACACCTTCAATAACAGGCAAGGCCACTACTTCTGTTCAAAATCCTGGTACAAGAGGGACCTTCATGGGGAAAGGAGCCTTCCGGTTTCCATCAGTGGAGGGAGACCTCTGCCTTGGCCACCAGGCCTCCATCGCCTATTAGCACCGGAAGAAAGCTAGTGTCCTGGGAATGTGGAAAAGCCTGTATGCTCAGAGGGACCCACCTGGAATCCTCAGACACAGAGACTGAGGAATGGTCTTCTGGTTTCTTTCGGTGGCCGGAGAGCAGATCCTGGGACACAGGGCTCCATACTCAAATAGTGCCAGGAGAGAGCTGGTATTCCAGGAGTGCTGACACACCTTCAAGCACAAGCAAGACCACCACATCTGTTCAAATTCACTGGATCAAGAGGGACCCTTGAAGAGTCCTCAGGACACAGGAACCAAGGAATAGCTGAGGACAAGATCCTTCTGGTTTCTGTCTGCAGTCCAGAGCTGATACTGTACCACAGCGTTCCAAACCCAAATTACTCTCAGAGAGAACTGGTCTTGAAGGAGTATTGACACCAAGGCTTGCAGGCAGAACAAGCCACAGTCAAAAAGAGTAAGAACAGCTAAGACCAGAGATAACCAGATGGTGAAAGGCAAAGGTGAGAACATAAGGAACAGAAACCAAGGCTACTTGGAATCATGACAACTCACCTCTTCCACCACAGCAAGCCCTGGATACCCCAACAGACTAGAAAAGCAAGACTCATATTTAAAATCATTTCTCATGTTGATGATAGAATATTTTTTTGATTCTTTATTTACATTTCCAATGTTTCCCCATTTCTAGGCCTCCTCTTGGGAAACCAGCTATCCCCTCCCCCTCCCCCACCTCTATGAGGGAATTCCACCTCCCACCCACCCGCCCACCCACTCCCATATTCCCACCTTGACATTCCCCTTTCCAGGGGCCTCTGTTTCCACTGATGGCCAATAAGGTCCTCCTCTGCCACATATGTGGTCCAAACCATAAGTCCCTCGATGTTTATGATTTGGTTGGTGGTCCAGCCTCCAGGAGGACCGGGGAGGTCAGACCAGTTGACATGGTTGCTCCCTCCATGGGGCTGCAGACTCCCTCATCTCCTTCAGTCCCTTCTCCAACTCTGCCATCTGGGACCTCACTCTGAGTCCAGGGGTTACTGTAAAGTGAAACGTGGGTATTCTGAATTTTTGGGCTAATATCCACTTAACAGTGAGTACATACCATGTTCCTTCTTTTGTGACTGAGTTTCCTCACTCAGGATGATTTGCCTGCAAATTTCATTAAGTCATCGTTTTTAATAGCTGAATAGTACAACATTGTATAAATGTACCACATTTTCTGTATCCATTCCTCTAATGAGGGACATCTGGGTTGTTTCCAGCTTCTGGCTATTATAAATATGGCTGCTATGAACATAGTGGAGCATGTGTCTTTGTTACACGTTGGGGCATCTTCTGGGTATATGCCCAGGAGAGGTATAGCTGGGTCCTCAGGTAGTATTATGTCCATTTTTCTGAGGGTCCGCCATACTGATTTCCAGAGCGGTTGTACCAACTTGCAATCCCACCAACAATGGAGGAGTGTTCCTCTTTCTCCACATCCTCGCCAGCATCTGCTGTCACCTGAGTTTTTGATCTTAGCCATTCTGGCTGGTGTGAGGTGGAATCTCAGACTTGTTTTGATTTGCATTTCCCTGATGACTAAGGATGTTGAGCATTTCTTTAGGTGCTTCTCAGCCTTGCGAATTTCCTCAGTTGAAAATTCTCTATTTAGCACTGTTCCCTATTTTTTGATAGGGTTATTTGGTTTTCTGGAGGCTAACTTCTTGAGTTCTTTGTATATGTTGGATATTAGCCCTCTATTGGACGTAGGATTGGTAAAGTTCTTTCCCAATCTGTTGGTTGCCGTTTTGTCCTACTGACAGTGTCCTTTGCCGTACAGAGGCTTTGCAATTACATGAGGTCCCATTTGTCGATTCTTGATCTTAGAGCATAAGCCATTGGTGTTCTGTTCAGGAACTTTTCCCCTGTACCCATGTGTTTGAGGCTTTTCCCCACTTTCTCTTCTATTAGGTTCAGTGTATCTGCTTTTATGTGGAGGTTCTTGATCCACTTGGAATTGGGCTTTGTACAGGGAGATAGGAATGGATCAATTTGCATTCTTCTACATGTAGACTACCAGTTGAACCAGCACCATTTGTTGAAAATGCTGTTTTTTTTTCCACTGGGTGGTTTTAGCTCCTTTGTCAAAGATCAAGTGACCATAGGTGTGTGGGTTCATTTCTGGGTCTTCAGTTCTATTCCATTGATCTACCTGCCTGTCGCTGTCCCAATACCATGCAGTTTTTATCACTACTGCTCTGTAGTACAGCTTGAGGTCAGGAATGCTGAATTCCCCAGAATTCCTTTTGTTGAGAATAGCTTTTGCTATCCTGGGTTTTTTGTTGTTCCAAATGAATTTGAGAATTGCTCTTTCTAAGTCTATGAAGAATTGAGTTGGAATTTTGATGGGGATTGCATTGAATCTGTAGATTACTTTTGGCAGGATGGCCATTTTTACTATATTAATCCTGCCAATCCATGAGTACAGAAGCGCTTTTCATCTTCTGAGGTCTTCTTCGATTTCTTTCTTCATAGACTTGAAGTTCTTGTCATACAGATCTTTCACTTGTTTGGTTAGAGCCACACCAAGATACTTTATATTGTTTGTGACAATTGTGAAGGGTGTCATTTCCCTAATTTCTTTCTCAGCCTGTTTATCCTTCGAGGATAGAAAGGCTACTGATTTCATTGAGTTAATTTTATATCCAGCTACTTTGATGAAATTGTTTATCAGCTGCAGCAGTTCTCTGGTGGAGTTTTTCTGGTCATTTATTTATACGATCATATCATTTGCAAAGAATGATATTTTGATTTCTTCCTTACCAATTTCTATACCTTTGACCTCCTTTTTTGGTTTAATTGCTCTAGCTAGAACTTCAATTACTATATTGAATATATAGGAAGAGAGAAGGCAACCTTGTCTAGTCCCTGATTTTAGTGGGATTTCTTCGAGTTTCTCTCCATTTAGTTTGATGTTGGCTACTGGTTTGCTGTATATGCTTGTACTATGTTTAGGTATGGGTCTTGAATTCCTGATCTTTCCATGACTTTTATCATGAAAGGATGTTGAATTTTGTCAAATGGTTTTTCAGCATCTAATGAAATGATCATGTGATTTTTTTCTTTGAGTTTGTTTATGTAGTGCATTACATTGATGGATTTCCGGGTATTGAACCATCCCTGCATCCCTGGGATGAAGCTACTTCATAATGATGAATGATCGTTTTCATGTGTTCTTGGATTCGGTTTGCGAGAATTTTATTGAGTATTTTTACATCGATATTCTTAAGGGAAATTGGTCTGAAGCTTTCTTTCTTTGTTGGGTCTTTGTGAGGTTTTGGTATCAGTTTAATTGTGGCCTCATAGAAGGAATTGGGTAGTGTTCCTTCTGTATGTATTTTGTGGAATAGTTTGAAGAGTGTTGGTATCAGATCTTCTTTGAAGGTCTGATAGAATTCTGCAGTGAACCCATCTGGTCATGGGCTCCATTTGGTTGGGAGACTTTTAATGACTGCTTCAATTTCTTTAGGCATTATGGGACTGTTTAGATGGTTTATCTGATCCTTACTTAACTTTGGTATTCGGTATCTGTCTAGAAAATTGTCCATTTCATTCAGATTTTGCAGTTTTGTTGAGTATAGGCTTTTGTAGTAGGATCTGATGATTTTTTTAATTTCCTCAGAATCTGTTGTTATGTCTCCCTTTTCATTTCTAATTTTGTTAATTTGGATACTGTCTCTGTGCCCTCTGGTTAGTCTGGCTAAAGGGTTGACTATCTTGTTGATTTTTTCAAAGAACCAGCTCCTGGTTTTGTTGATTCTTTGTATAGTTCATTTTGTTTCAACTTGGTTGATTTCAGCCCTGAGTTTGATTATTTCCTGCCTTCTACTCCTCTTGGGTGCATTAGCTTCTTTTTGTTCTAGAGCTTTCAGGTATGCTGTTAAGCTGCTGGTGTATACTCTCTCCAGTTCCTTTTTGGAGGCACTCAAAGCTATGAATTTTTCTCTTAACACTGCTTTCATTGTGTCCCATAAATTTGGGTATGTTGTACTTTCATTTTCATTAAATTCTTGTAACTCTAATTTATTTCTTTATTTCTTCCTTGACCAACTCATCATAGTGTAGAGCATTGTTCAACTTCCATGTGTATGTGAGCTTTCTGTTGTTATTGTTCCCTTTGAAGACAAGCCTTAATCCGTAGTGATCTGATAGGAGGCATGGGATTATTTCAATCTTCTTGTATCTTTTGAGGTTTTTTTTGTGACCGATTATGTGGTCAGTTTTGGAGAAGGTACCATGAGATGCTGAGAAGGTATATTCTTTTGATTTAAGATGAAATGTTCTATAGATATCTGTTAAATACATTTGGTTCATAACATTTGTTAGTTTCACTATGTCTCTGTTTAGTTTGTGAATCTAAGGTCTGTCCATTGATGATAATGAGATGTTGAAGTTTCCTAATATTATTGCGTGAGTTGCAATGTATGCTTTAAGCTTTAGTAAAGTTTCTTTTATGAATGTGGGTGCCCTTGCATTTGGAGCATAGATGTTCAGAATTGAGAGTTCTTCTTGGTAGATTTTTCATTTGATTTGTATGAAGTGTCCTTCCTTATCTTTTTTGATGACTTTTGGGTGAAAGTCGATTTTATCGGATATTAGAATGGCTACTTCAGCCTGTTTCTTGGGACCATTTGCTTCCAAAATTTTTTCTCAGCCCTTTATTCTGAGGTAGTGTTTGTCTTTATCACGGAGGTGTGTTTCTTGAATGCAGCAAAATGCTGGGTCCTCTTTATGGATCCAGTCTGTCAGTCTATGTCTTTTTATTGGGGAATTGAGTCCATTGATATTAAGAGATATTAAGGAATAGTGATTGTTGGTTTCTGTTATTTTCGATATTACTTTTAGGTTTGTGTGGCTATCTTCCTTTCAGTTTGTTCAAACATTACTTTCTTGCATTTTCTAGGGTGTGGTTTCCCTCGTTGAGTTGACGTTTACCATCTATTATCCTTTGTAGGGCTGGGTTTGTGGAAACATTGTGTAAATTTGGTTTTGTCATAGAATATTTTGGTTTCACCATCTATGTTAATTGAGAGTTTTGCTGAGTATAGTAGCCTGGGTTGGCAGTTGTGTTCTCTTAGGGTCTGTAGGAGATCTGCCCAGGATCTTCTACACTTTCATAGTCTCTGGTGAGAAGTCAGGTGTAATTGGGATAGGTCTGCCTTTATATGTTACTTGACATTTTTCCCTTACTTCTCTTAATATTCTTTCCTTGTTTTGTGTATTTGGTGTTTTCACTATAATGTGGCAGGACAAATTTCTTTTCTTATACAATCTATTTGGAGTTCTGTAAGCTTCTTGTATATTTATGTTCATCTCTTTCTTTAAGTTAGGGAAGTTTTCTTCTATGATTCTGTTGAAGATCTTCACTGGTCCTTTAAGTTGGGAATCTTCACTCTCTTTGATACTTATTATCCTTAGGTTCTGTCTTCTCATTTTGGTCTCGATTTCATGAATATTTTGGGTTAGGACCATTTTGCATTTTGTGTGTTCTTTTACTGCTGTGTCAATGTTGTCTATGGTATCTTTTGCTCCTGAGATTCTCTCTTCTATCTCCTGTATTCTGTTGGTTATGCTTTCATCTATGACTCCTGATCTCTTTCCTAAGTTTTCTAAGTCCAGGGTTGTCTCTTTTTGTGATGTCTTTATTGTTTCTATTTCTGTTTTTAGCTCTTGGATAGTTTTATTCATTTCCTTCCATTTTGTATGTATTAATACTTTACATTACTTAAAAGTTTTATATTATCTTTAAAGTACTTTTTATACACAAAGCAAAATGTCTTATTAACTACCATTAAAAATTGAAACTATAAAAGTTTTAACACTCTGATATATCTCTGGAGTTTTGAAAAGGAATTTAATCTGATTTTATCAAAATAACAACACTTCAAGACAAATATGGACTGTAGCACCCCTCTACTGGAGGCCAAGATAGAGAAGCCATCCATGAACATCTGGACATTCTCTGTTGCTGAGAAAGGTAGTGAGGAAGATTATACCAACATTATAGAATACTTGCTTGCTGAATGTTGGAGTTTTTGCCCTTGAGTTTGTAAGGCAGATTTCTAATTGAGAAAGTCAATTGAAATACAAGGAGCCCAGTACCCCATGATAAATGGAATGTAATAACTGAGCTTTTATTGCATTAAAAAACTGATGATCTGCCCATGTTCAGAGTGTGTATCTGTGCCAATAAAGGTAGATGTTACAATCCAGATTCCACAGAGAACAATGTGGGCAGGACACAAATAGGAATAACAAAGTTAGGTGCCCTTTTACCGTCAGCTCTCTTATCTTTATTCCTGGATAGTGAACTTGAAGGCTAGGACCACAGCAATTGCCTTTACCACCACAGTACAAATAGTCACTGTGAACATAATGCCAAACATTGCTTGCTGCAGGATGCATATGGCAATGCTGGGCTACTCAATGTAGAACAATGAGCAGAAGAAACAGAATGTGAAAGAGATGAGCTGGATGTAGCTGAGAGTGAGGATAATAACTTTTACAATGGCAGTGTCTTTGCACTTCCCAAAAGCTCTACAACAAGAGCTGTGTGGGCCTAGAAGTGCAGATACATGCAGTCAAGATCCATCCTAAACAGGTCTTCATACGTAAGAAAGGAAACATGTCTTTCCTGGCAGTGTGAATGGTTTATATTGGTATACTTAGCATCTGGACATATCTGTAAGAGAGCATTAGCAATAAATTCTTTTAAAGTTTCACCATTATATATTTAATCATTTAGTATCTCTTGAACCAATCCTTTATTTCATTAATACTTTGTACTGTTCTCTCTGTTTCTATTTTACTGATTTCAACCATCAGTTTGATTATTATTCTTTTGGTTTTCTTTCATACTTTAATTACATTTAAAATGTTTCCCCCTTTCCAGATTTCCCCTTTGAACCCCCAATCCCCTTCCCCCTCCCCCTGCATCTATGAGGGTATTCCCCCACACACCCACACACCCACTCTCAACTTCCATCCTTGGCATTCCCCTATACTGAGGCATCTAACACCCTCAGGACCAAGGACCTCTCCTCCCCCTGATGGCTAACAAGACCCTCCTCTTCCATATATGTGGCCAGCACCATGGGTCCCTCCATATGTATTCTTTGGTTGGTGATCCAGTCTCTGGGAGTGTTGGGAAGTCAGGCCAGTTTACACCGTTGCTCCCGCCATGGGGCTGTAAACTCCCTCTTCTCTTTCAGTCCCTTCTCCAACTCCTCCACTGGGGACCTCTACTCAATGATAACTTGGTCAAGAAAGAAATAAAGAAAGAAATTAAAGACTTCCTAGAATTTAATGAAAATGATAGTACAACATACCCAAACTTATGGGATACAATGAAAGCAATGTTGAAAGGAAAACTCATAGCTCTGAATGCCTCCAAAAAAAACTGGAGAGAGCATAAATTAGCAGCTTAACAGCACACCTGAAAGCACTATGATAAAAAGAACCTAATACACCCAAGAAGAGTAGAAGGCAGGAAATAATCAAATTAAGGGCTAAAATCAACCAAGTAGAAGCTAAAAGAACTATACAAAGAATCAACAAAACCAGGAGCTGGTTCTTTGAGAAGATCAACAAGATAGATAAACCCTTAGCCAGACTAACCAGAGGGCACAGAGACAGTATTCAACATAACAAAATTAGAAATGAAAAGGGAGATATAACAACAGATTATAAGGAAATTTAAAAAATCATCAGATCCTACTACAAAAGCCTATACTCAACAAAACTGCAAAATCTGGATCAAATGGACAATTTTCTAGACAGATACCAAATACCAAAGCTAAGTCAGGATTAGATAAACCATCTAAACAGTCCCATAATGCCTAAAGAAATTGAAGCAGCCATTAAAAGTCTCCCAACCAAATGGAGCCCATGACCAGATGGGTTCACTGCAGAATTCAATCAGACCTTCAAAGAAGATCTCATACCAATACTCTTCAATCTATTCCACAAAATAGAAACAGAAGGAACCCTACCCAATTCCTTCTATGAGGCCAAAATCACACTGATACCAAAACCTCACAAAGACCCAACAAAGAACGAAAACTTCACACCAATTTCCCTTAAGAATATCGATGTAAAAATACTCAATAAAATTCTCGCAAACCGAATCCAAGAACACATCAAAACGATCATTCATCATGATCAAGTAGGCTTCATCCCAGGGATGCAGGGATGTTTCAATACCCGGAAATCCATCACTGTAATCCACTACATAAACAAACTCAAAGAAAAAAATCACATGGTCATTTCATTAGATGCTGAAAAGCATTTGACAAAATTCAACATCCCTTCATGATAAAAGTCTTGGAAAGATCAGGAATTCAAGGCCCATACCTAAACATAGTAACTGACCCATACAGATGTGGATGCTTGGAGCCAACCATCAGATTGAGCTCAGGGACTGAGCTGGCAGGACCACCCAGGGTTCCCAGGGACTAGATCACCAATCAAGGAGGGTACAGGGAGGGATCCATGGCTCCAGATACATAGGCAGCAGAGGACAGCCTTGTGGGAGGGGAAGTCCTTTGTTACGTGGAGGTTTGATGCCCCAGTGTGGGGGGATACTGGAGAGGTGGGTGGGAGAGGATGGGTGTGTGGAGGAACACCCTCATACAGGCAAAGGGGAGGGAGGAAAGGGAGGTTGTGGGATGGGGGACTTGTGGAAGGGTAACTGGGAAGTGGGATATCATTTGAGATGTAAACAAAAGGAATGATTAATAATAATAATAATAATAATAAAGATACAGCAAAAAAAAGTGAATGGGGATGCACACAGGTGGGCATGCACGCACACACACACACACACACACACACACACACACACACACACTACTCACACAGCAAACACATATGATCATGGATACATATATCCAGTCTTGAAAATTCAAAGCACTGAGCAAGCATATACTATAAGGGAGAACAAGAGCAATGATTTTTTTTTTTAAATAAAAATTCATTTTCCTCTAGTTTTATATCTCAATAAAATATTCTTCATTAAAGTGGAAGGTTTTCAAGTAGAAACTTGTTTAGGTTTGAAAAACTATTTGATAGTAAATAAATATGAGGATTTTTAAAAAGTAATTTCACTGAGATTAAGAACTTTCTTTTTTTTTTTTTTTTTTTTTTTTTTTTTGGTTTTTCGAGACAGGGTTTCTCTGTATAGCCCTGACTGTCCTGGAACTCTCTCTGCTGACCAGGCTGGCCTCGAACTCAGAAATCCTCCCAAGTGCTGGGATTAAAGGTGTGTGCCACCACTGCCCAGTGAGATTAAGGACTTTCAAGCAAGATCAATCATGTAAGATGACAGCAACAATAAGTGCTATTGTATAGTAGAATGTACAAAGCACAGGGGGGTAGGAAGCAGGAAGTTTCTGGTAGAAAATGGTGCTTTGGACTGGAGAGATGGCTCAGCAGTTAAGAGCACTGACTGCTCTTTCAAAGGTCCTGAGTTCAATTTCCAGCAACCATATGGTGGCTCACAGCCATCTGTAATGGGATCTGAAGCCCTCTCTTGGTTTCTGAAGACAGCTACAGTGTACTCATATACATAAAATAAATAAATTTTAAAAAAAAGAAAGAAAGAGAAATGGTGCTTCGGGGCAGACTGAGACACAAGGAGCCATTTATACCCAAGGAAGTATGTGAAACCCTAAGAATTCCAAACGAAGAAAGAACAAAGGGACAATAGGAATCAGGTGTGGAAAAGCAGAATCAGGTACAAAAGAGAAACAGCTCAGTGCAGAACTTCAACTTGAATTCAGTGAACTATCTTAAGACTATAGCATTTCAATTGTGATTATCAGTGATATAATTAACACTCTCTTTTGTATTAAAATGCTCTGTTATATTTCCTCCTCTTCCTTTCCCTTTTTTCTGCCTCCCTCCAAAGTCAAGCAGTTTCACAGAAAATGGAAAGCACTTAGAAACCTGCTGTATGGTCAAATCTTCATTCTTAAAATAAGTGCTTACATCGATTCTCAAATACATTTTACTAAGAGTAAATCAGTTTTCTCTTCTCCTGTTCAGAATACAACAGATGATCCAGGCATGCTACTAAAACAATGAACAAGGAGAAATTCATTTCAGAAAATATAGCTTTATTTCTTCACCATTAGCTAATGTTAATTCTGTAAAATCTAAAATTATTCAGTAAGAGAGAAGATGAGTAAACACTTTCAAATTTTTAATGAAGCCTGTATTATTACCCTAATACAAAAACCAAAAGAAGAAGAAGAACAACAACAACAACAAAAAGTAAATTACAAGTTATTTCACTAATGAATATAGTTGAAAGGATTCTTAATAAAATACTTTACAGTTGCTTCAAGTAGACACACACACACACATACATACAGAGAGAGAGAGAGAGACAGAGAGAGACAGAGAGAGATTATCGACCATGATAAAGTGGGTTTTATCCCAGAATTTACAAATTCAACATTTGTAAATCAGAAAATATAATCTACCATAGTAACAGCATCAAGGACAAAAGCAACATAATTATTTCACTAGATGAAGGAAAGGGTTTTGACAAAATAAATTATCTTATCATGATTAAAGGCCTAAAGTACACAAGGAAACAGAGAACATGTCTAACATAATAGATGTAATACACAAGAAACCAACAGATGACATCGTTCTAGATATGGATAATCTCAAAGCATTTCCACCAAATCAGAAAGGAGACAAATATGTCCCCTCTATGATTTCTATTCCATATACTGATTGAACTCTTATCTAGGACAAGAAGATAAGTGATGATGATAAAGTGGATACAACTAGGAGAGAAAGAAATCACAATAGGTTTGTACGCAGATGATATGATATATATATCTCAAAGCCTCTAAGGGAAAACTTCTACAGGTAACAAACATATTCAGCAAAGTAGCTGAATGTAAAATTACAATAATAAATAGTCTAATGCAATGATAAACACAACAAGAAAGAAATGAAGAACTATAACATCAACAATACTATCTAAAATGCCCTTGAATAAACCTGATAAGTGGAAGACTTGTATGAGGAAAACACAAAAGAAGAAGTTAAAAAATTACCAAGAGATGGAAATTCCTTCCATTTTCATGGAATGATAGGATTAGTAGAATGAAATTCCCTTTCTACCTAAATCAATTCTTAGATTTTATTAAATCATCTCACAGTTCATATAGAAACACAAAGGATCACAGAGAGACAAGAGAATCCTAAAGAATGCAGGAACATCTGTAGATATTACTGACTAAAACTTTTAATTTATTGAACAGAGCTATACTAACACAAAAGCATGGCACTAATATAATAACAAACATATATTGTTCTGTGAAATAAAAATGGGGACCCAAATATAATTTCATGCACAACTGAAGAGTCCATGATTCATTGAAGAATAACACCCCAACTCAAATAGTATATAAATGCAAAGAGTATTTATTCTGCAGAAGTCCAGCATGCTGGGGTCTCCCCATTTCCAAGATAGAGAGACCAGGAAGTGAGTTCACAGGCCCATTTTAAAGCACATTAGGGACATTTGAGGTAGGTGACCTCAATGTTAATCTGTTGGATCCATATCTATGGACATTTCAGTTTGGGAACTGCTACTCAGCAAGTAGCTGAGGGAGTCTGGATATTGCTGCTGACCCATTGCCTTGCTTCAGGCCAGGTATATGGACATCCCATTACCTGTGTGTGAGGGCTGGAGCCTGGAGTATTTTCTATTAGTAATTGACTTGCTTGGGCTTGTTTGAGTTTGCTGAGTTCTTAGGCCTAGTCTCCTTAACTGCCAATTTAAAGCCTGCCATGAAGTCAGCCTGTCTCATCCCTCTCGTGACCAATAATGCACACTGGGAAAGGCAACATCTTCAAGAATGGTAATGCTCAAATGGTCCTCTAAATATAAAAGGAAGATATTGAATTCTTTCACCCTACACAAAACCAGACCCAAATAGATGAAGAACATCAATACAGGATCAGATTCCCTTAATCTGATACATAAGAAATGATGGAATATACTTGAATTCACAGGCAGAGAAAAGTTTCTGAACAGTACCCCCGTGAGAGCACAAGCTCTAATACCAACAATTAACATGTAGAGCACATGGGACTGAAAACCTTCTGTATAGCAAAGAGCAGCATAATTCATTGAGGAGAAGCCTTCAGAATAAGGGCAACTTTACCAGCTACACATATGATACAAGGTTCAGATCTAGAATAAAAATAAGTAAAATAACTGAGCAGTAAGAACAGAAGGAAATCAATAAAAACTGGAGCATGGAATTCAAGAGATTTCAAAAGAAGAAATACAGATTTCAGAAACTTTTAAAAAATGTTAATTATATTTAGCAACCATGGTATAAAGTTAAATCTACTTTGCATCTTTTCCAAGTCAGAATAGCTGAGTTTAAACATAATAATAATAAAGCAAACAAAAATAGTGAAAACAAATGCTGAATGTATTTAGAGAAGAACATTTGAGTACTGCTATTAGGAGTGCAAACTGGTGCAGCCAGTTCAACAAGCACTATGTACGTTCTTCAAAAAGATAGAAATAAATGTACCACATAATCAAGATATAACCCTTCTAGGTTCTTGGGCATATCTTTGAAGACTCTATTTCCTGATCCAGAGACATTTGTCCATTCATATTTACTATTACTTTACTCACAACACCCAGCAATAAAAACAATCTAGATATACTTAAACTGGAGGATTGATAATAAAAGTGTGGTACAGATACACTATAAAATGTTATTTAGTTGCTATGAAACAGGTAATTCTGAATTTCTCAGGTTAGTAGATGTGCATGTAAATACAGCAGATGTAACTAAGATCCAGAAAGGCTAAAAGTCCGAATTTTTATTCTCACATGTGCGTGTTAGCTTAGAATCCATAGGTATTTGTGTTTTCATTGGAATACACATAGATGTTTAGAAATTGATAAAGAGCAATGCAGAATTTTGGGAATCTTTCAAGGAAGAAGAGATAAAGGCAGAAAGGGGAATTGTGGCTAAAAACATGTTTATAGAGGTGTGTAATGGGAGGGGTGGCTAAAAGAAAAACTCCAGGGAAGGATAAATAACACCAAAGAGAGCTACATGAAAACATAACTGTAGAAGCTTACATAGACATGCCTAGGTAAAATATTTAAACCAGAGTTACTCTATAATGGGATCAGAGTTGTACTGCATCTACACACCTAATATTAACAGATAAATACCTAGTATCAGCAATATGCAAACTTATTTTGAGGTGTTAACCAGTGGGTCCTAGAACCCCAAACATTATAGGAACATGCCACTGGTTTTAGAGATTTTTCATAACTTTTGGTACATCTCTTTTTGTAGATGTGCTGTTTTGGCTATTTTATTGGGTCCTTTATTTACCAACCTTTTTCACCCAATCTTTCCAAAACTCCCAACACAAGGTAAGTACAAGGGGTGGTTAGAGGTGAAAAAGAACATAGACCTCTTAGAATACTTCTTGCTAATTAGGGATGCCAAGATCGTTGGGGATGGTTGGCCTTCACTATCAGAAAATTCAGTTTCTTCTTCTCATCCCTTTGAACATGACTACTTGTAGAACTGAAAACAACTGCAACAAACTGCAAAAAGCCAAGAGCAACACCAGCCACACCTCCTGGGGACCTAGCATATATATATCCTCTGAAACGATTCCAGAATTTGAAAAGGCACACACTTGCAGAGAATATCTGCAGCTGGCAAAACCATGCTCCTGGTAGAGCATGGGATAATTCATAATCACCTGCTGTGAAGCAGCCTCTTCTCCCTGTGAGGTAGTGGTCTGTGACAGGCAGTCTGGCACCCAGTCAAGCACAGGCTTAAACCATGGAAGACCCAGTAGGGTTTACCCTACAAGGGACCGAAAAACATTTTTGCCAATGCTCTCACAAGGCCCTGGTCTTCTGCCAAACAGCTACAACCTCCAAAGCACGCTGTAGAGAGGTCTGTCATGTGAGATCTGTCACGTAGGAGTGACACCAAGCCCTCCCATATGCAGATAAGGTACCCTTAAACTCTCAGACCCAGTCAATGGGAAGTACCTGTTGTCAGACCCCTGACCCATCCCAAACTGTATATTAGACACCCCAACTGTATAGAGGGATTCCCCCATTCAGAAGGAATAAAAGTATGAGAACTACTCCATCTTCTGAGAGCTTCTATCATAAGAGCTGTAACACTGCTGTTTGGGAAGAGGTCTGCTCTCCTGAACACCACCAGAAGTTTCCCGCACTCCTTGATGGCTAGTTGTCCTCTCGTGGGCTCAGCCCTGGCCCGACTCAGCACAGGGTGGTGGGTGCAGCATCTTGGAGCAATCGAGGCAGCAACTGCGGAGACCAAAGCGGAGGAGACTCCCATCTCGGCTTGCGCTTTCCTCTTTGCCTGAACCCTCGCATTTGGCTGGGCCAAAGATCCCTGGAGAAAGCTCCCAGCATGCAGGCCCACATCTCCCCACACCTGGGATTAAAACAAAACCATATTTACACAACATAACTGGGTTTTTAAAGAAACAAAGATTCTCACTACTTCTCTTATTGAAGAGAACACACAATCCATGGAGAAACTAATTGGATACAGACATGGAAATTTCATCATTAATGGCCAGATATCATATGGCTGGAAGTTGTCATATACACTACTAGAGCAGAAAAATGAATCCTGTTTTACCCAGGGTTTTTACACAATGAACTATAGTAATAACTATCCTGGCAATATTTGTTTATTGTTGCTATACAGACGTTAGAGAATTACCAACAAAGTTCTGCTGGCATTCAAGGCCTCTCCACCAGATTGGATTATACCTGCAACTGAAAGTAGACAAAGGACTCAACCATTCTTTTGATAAATCATGGTAGTATGAAAACAAATCCTAGGAACTTCTTGTCATACCTGTGACTGAATTGCTCAGCTCTCATCAGAGACACCCCCCCCCCCAGTCATCCTGGAGTTTGGACCACCAACCAAAGAATACACATCTATGGACCCATGGTTCAGACTGCATATATGGCAGAGGATGACCTTGATGGCCATCCGGGGGAGAGGAGAGGCCCTTGGGCCTGAGGGTGTTAGAGGCCCCAGTAAAGGGGAATGTCAAGGTGGGAATATGGGGAAGGGTGGGCAGGTGGGTGGGAGGTGGAATTCCCTCATAGAGGCGAGGATGGGGAGGGGATAGGGGTTTCCAAAGAGGAGACCCAGAAAAGGGGAAACATTGGAAATGTAAATAAAGTATCAAAAATCAAAAATAAAATAAAAAAAATTAACAGAGGCCCACAGCAGTTCAATGTCCATATAATAAATAACTGGGGGATACCCATCCTTATTTAGACATTTATATCACACCTCTTCCCCAGGGATTGGAATATTATTTTTTTGAAGGGGGAGAAAGAGGAGGAAGAGAAGAAGGAAGATGAAGAGGAGGAAGAGGAGGAGGAGAAGGAGGAGGAGAAGAGGCAGAGGCAGAGCCAGAGGCAGAGCCAGAGGCAGAAGCAGAAGAGAAATTGTAAACAATAGAAGTTGTGGGTGCTTTCCATAAATCCTGCCCTACAAAGGATATTAAATGGTAAATGTCAACTCAACCAGGGAAACCACACCCTAGAAAACACAAGAAAGTAATCTCTCAACAAACTGAAAAGAAGAGAGCCACACAAACTTAAAAGTACCATAGAAAATGACAGGAACCAACAGTCACTATTCCTTAATATCTCTTAACATCAATGGACTCAATTCCCCAATAAAAAGACATAGACTGACAAACTGAATCCATAAAGAGGACCCAGCATTTTGCTGCATTCAGGAAACACACCTCCGGGATAAAGACAAACACTACCTCAGAGTAAAGGGCTGGAAAACAAGTTTCCAGGCAAATGGCCCCAAAAAACAGGCCGGAGTAGCCATTCTAATATCGGATAAAATTGACTTTCACCCAAAAGTCATCAAAAAAGATAAGGAGGGACACTTCATACTCATCAAAGGAAAAATCTGCCAAGAAGAACTCTCAATTATAAACATCTATGCTCCAAATGCAAGAGCACCC
>CM052720.1:46572032-46598040 GCA_028551405.1 Uromys caudimaculatus | reverse complement strand
GAGAGAGAGAGAGAGAGAGAGAGAGAGAGAGAGAGAGAGAGAGAGAGAGACTACCCAGAGACACACACAACACAGTCACACACAACACAGACACACACAAATAAAAGTCCCTACTACAGCAGGAACTTCTCTGTATTCAGGTGCTTTATCTACTTTCCACTGAAACTGGTATGAGATGTCCTCTCCTTTTGTGTGACTTAAAGAAGTTTATAGAGTAGGACCCATTTTGTTTAAACTGAGAAAGTTATACAAATTTTCTGTTAACACCACAATGTTTAGGCTATTTGAGAAATACTATTTTTTTCAATATTCAAAGTGAGTCCAGGCCAAAAAGAATGAAAAAGTTGAGGGAAGGACATACATGCCAGGGAAGTCCCTGGAAAACTATTGAGAAGCCATCTGACAACCTAGTCCAGTCTAGGAATGGACTTGCAATTACAGTAAGAGCAAGCTGTTATAGAGAAAAAGCCTTCTTCTTCCATGTAATTATATAGGATTACAGCACAAGTCATGGCCCAGATTAGACGTGGGGTTTTTCATCTGAAAACATCTGGATTGAAGCTGTGTCTTCCCCCATCAAGATCCAGATTAAAGGCATGTATTCCTACCACAGACATCTGAATTACATGTAGATCTTCCCACTTCAAATTAAGAAAAAATCTCTTTCAGATGTGTCCCTCCATTTGGGGGTTTTAGGTAACTCCAGATGTAATAGAATTAGCAATAAAAAATATCAATCCCAACTGTACCTCATGTCAACTTCACACACAATTATCTCTTCTTATATCATGGTTAATTTCCAAATAAAAAAAAATCAGGTCATAATAATGCATAAATGAGATATAATGGACTATTCTATGTAAAACACAAAAGCATTCTATATTAGACAAGGACATAATTGTACCTAAAATGATTTAACCGTCCCTTGTGTAACCACAGTCACACAATAAATTTCGAATAGATGGGAATATCTCTTGGACTTTTTTTTAGTGTCTTATATTTAAGCACGATAACCATTGATATTCTCTTAATTGATTTTTTTCCCATGAAAATGAACTGAGGAAAGAAAGCACAACTATCTGTACAAACACATTCATTACAAATACGACGGGAAAACTCATGTCATATATTATCCTCATTTGTACAACTTGTCATGTGTCCTCAGTTTATAACTACCTTCCCGTAGCACCCATTCTGTATTTTCCCCATCCTTGGTGAAAAACTCAGCAGATCTTGGCACTAGTCATGGAGGAGTGATTCATACCTTCATTCCTGATGGTCTGTGCCCATTCTCATCCTGTCTGGATAGGGCTGTTGTAGCTTCCCATTGCCTTTAATCACAAGACATTGTAGTACTGAGAAATGCCATAAACCAATAGTTCTCAACCTGTGGGTCACAACCTCTGTGGGATCTAAGAACCGTTCCACAGGGTTGCCTAAGACGATCTGAATATTAAATATTTACATCAAAATTCATCACACTTTCAAAAACTACATGATGTGAATAACAAACCATGATCCCATGTGTACAAAGTTTATATGTAAGTAATAAAAAGGCAAACTTTAATAAGCCATGAATTTGCATTTATTGCTTTCCAGGATTCCTTTTTCATAATTTTCATTGTCAAATGAAAACTTCACATATAGATCTTTAGTACATATATTATTAGTTTGGGCAGAAAGTAAACCAGACATGTCTAGAGCGGAAGAATACTAATGGACATTTTATGTCAGAGGAAATTTAGTTTCAGAAATAACTGACAGTCAGACCCAGCATAGGGTAGTATAAATGTTCTTTGTTGGCAGCAGTCTGACAAGCTCTTGGCAACTTATCTTTTGATTATCTGTAGGGATCTGTGAATAACAAAGTCTTTGTTTCCTTTGTTAGTATGCCAGTTTTGGAGGCATATGGCTGGAAAAACTTTTAGATTCTTTTGAGAAGCTATTAAATAAGTAAGGTAGAAGCTATCAGAATAAGAATAAAACAAAGCATAAAGATAAAAAATGAATACCTTATAGATCTGATAAATTTTTTGTGTAATAAGGATTCTATTGACTCAGTGAGACCATCAAGAATAATGGTGGCCACCGTTTTATCTTGTACCATGTGGTTATATTAACGATAGAACTGGTAATTCACATGGCCTATACTTTATTTATGATGTCATTATCAAAGAGGGGCAGCAAGTCCCATGATTGCTTCCATCTTATGAGGATCCCCAAATGAAACTTAGAACACCCAAAACCATACCCATTTTCTGGTGTATGTGAACTGGGCCCCATGGTAAAGTAAACATATTTACCATCAGAGAATTCCGGGTTCTTGGATAACTCACTTTCCACTTTCATTGGGGCAGGAAGGAAGACGGTGATATAATGAAGAAGAGGACTCGGAAGGCAGTTGAGAGGAAAGATAGAAGCTGATTTCACATAGCACAGCAAAACCTTTGTCCCAAACCTAACCCTGAGCCTAATACCAACCCTGATATTCTTTGTTCAATAGGGAGAGCATTGGCTCGCTGGGACCATCAAGGATAATGGAGGCCACCTTAACCCTAACTCTGAGTCTTACCCTAAACCTTTAACCCTATCCTAACCCTGACTCCTTAATTTGCTAACCACCCTAACCCTAAGCCTAATAACACTTATCCCAGTCCTAACCATAACCTCTAACCCCCTAACCCTAACTCTAACCCTGCTTACTGTGGGGGATATTTATTAATTATACCTTTTGAGGTAAGAAACCCTTGCTACTTCTTGGTCGTTTGAGATGCTAACATCAACCTTTAATCCAGGCTATAGATTCTTTCAGCAACCTACAAATATAAAGCACATTGACCAGGGTAGTTCTTCCATTTTGTCTACTTGCCGTACATTTTTTTAGCGAGATGATTTGTTTGTTTGTTTGTATTTTAAAACTGGCATTAGTAAGTACATATTTCTTCAGAATTCTGATAAGTACTCAAGTTCCGCTGAGATATCCCCCAACATGGACTCAACCAGGCCTTGATTTTTCTAGTTTCCCTTGGCCGACAGCCCTTATTGGGCCGGGTGGACCACTGCCTGTGAGACATCCTATTAAATCCATATATATATATGTGTATATATATATATATATATATATATATATATTCATTTTTTCTATGAGATGAGGTTTGCGTATCTAGACAACCTGCACTAATGCAACTGTGGTTTTCTCCACCTTGTCACTGAGGCAGATGTGCTCCTAACAGTAGTGCTCCACAGAGTTTCTCATCCCTGCTCTTCTCCCTGGGTTGTTTCCTAGGAAACCTGGTGAAAGAAAGCTGCAGTTTCCTTGAGCCCAGCAGGAAGCCACAAAACAACTCTTGCTTCCTAAAATCCCTCTTTCATGTTGATAGCCTGGGCTCCCTTCCTCCTCCGAGTCAGATTGACAGCTCCGCTCCTCCTTGAGTAATGGAATATGCAAGCTTTTCACCTTGACTTCAGGAAGAAGAAGGCAAGGGTTGGGCTGAAAGCTCAGGCAAGAACTGAAGTCCGGAGCTGATGAGTGCAACTTCAGTGCTCACCGAGGGGAGGAACAAGCAGGTGAATAGCCACATCTGGAATGCTGGGATCTCCCCCAGGGCTGGGTGCGGTGGTGGTGCTCCCCCGAGGACAGGCTCCAATGCTAATGGAGTGCAAACCACACCTGACATCCTGAAAAGGCCTGGCTCTGGACTTTAACCTTGAGGAATATCCACTGGCCTATCAAGGCCTCAAGGCGGACCTGTCAGTCAGACAAAGAGGCGGGATCTTCCTGGTGCCTTCCTGCAGTTTCCTGTAGCTGTGTGGGCTCTAATGGTTCTCTGTGTCCTGCCTGAGCTCTGCTGTTGGTGCTGTGAGAGAACCTCAGGGAGGCTCTGAAATGGAGACATGGTGAGCTCGGGGTCACTGCCCGTTTTGGGGAGGGGCAGGTGGCTGAGCAGTGGGAGCTGGGGCGGTGGGTCCTCCCTGGGGCTGGGTGGGAAGCCAGATGTGACCAGCTGTGAGGTCCCGGGTGAGGAGCTCTGAGTAACTTCACTATCAAGGCTGATTCTGAATCTGCCCCAAACATCTGGACCATTTGCTTTCTTGTGGAAACATGGGTGGTTTCTTGGACTCTGCACTTGTGTCCAAACCCTTTTGTCTTTTGTAGTATACATTAAGAAGACAGGTATAAATCTAATAGGTCTGCTTTCATACGTTACTTGTTTTTGTTTAGTTTTTGTTAATTTCTTTTCAGTTGCAGTTTTTTATATTTCTTAATTTGTTTAGTGTTTTGATTATTATGTTGCAATTTCTTTGGTATTTTGGATGCTTCTTGTACCTTAATAGGCATCTTCTTCTTTAGTTTAGAAACTTTTTCATTTATGATTTCATTGAAAATATTTTCTAGACCTTTGAGGTGATATTCTTCTTCTGCTGTTCCAATCATTTGTAGATTCTTGCCTTCACATATGTTGCAGAGTTCCTTGTTGTTTAGTGCCGGGAAACTTTTAGACTCCACATATTTTTATGACTAATATATCCATTTTTCTATTCATCTTTAATGCCTGAGATTCTCTCTTCCATTCCTGTTCTGTGGGTCAACCTTGCCTCTGCAGTTGTCAGTGCACAGGCAATTTCAATGCCCTGATCTTAGAGACTTAGCAACTGCTCAAGTCTTTACCTGCCTCCATCGCCTGCTGCAGTTGCCAGGAGTGCTTTCTATACATGGCCCACCAGCTACAGCGGCTCTCTATTTTTTTATTCCCTGTCTCTGTTCTCTGCACATGCCCCTTCTCTATTCTCTTTCTCCACCCTCATGGCTCTCTCTCCGCTCCCTGTCTGTGTGCCTGTCTGCAAGCCCTCTTGTGTACCTCTATCCCTTCGCCAGGTTCTCACTCCTCTCCCTTCCCCCAAACAATGACTTTTGCATCAGTTCTGCTGTATGGTCTAATTTCTCAGGACCTGCTGTGATAAGATAGTTTGGCTCTGTTGGTAACGTACTTTCCTGCCTTTATTCATCTATATTCCTATGCTGGTGTCCAGGCCACTGAGTCTGAGGTGATTTTTGGTCTAGGTCCTGGTTTCTGGGTTTGTCTTGCTTGGTTGTGAATTTTGTCCCTGGGTTACTGTTTGACCCCTTGATTTTCAGAGAGTGTTGGCCCTTTTACTGACCTGTTTGATGGGTATGTTCAAGAAGGAATGCTTGCTAGTGTTAAAAGCTGAGTGAAGAAGAGGCAAGCAGGAGGAGATGATCTTGGCAATCAATCCACAAGGAGTCATAGTCAGGAGAGAGGTTAAGCTGCCTCTGGGTTTTGTACAGTGCTAGGGCAACTGTGAACATTGCATCTGGGATAACAAATTGTGTGGTGGATCTGTGGAAAGCCTACCTTGTCTCATGGCAGGCATAGCATGTGGTTGAACAGGAACTGTCTGCCCAGGTGGGAGATGTGACACAGGGATGAGGCAGGAAAGGAGGGGCAGGTAGGGATGGTCTGTGGTATCTATAGGAGGCATGGACAGAGAGGAAGCTTCCACTGGTGTTCTGTTCCAGTGGTAAGGGCAACTGATATCAGGATCTGCAGTAACAGACAGGGTTGTAGGTCTTTGAGCAAATTCTACTGGCAGGCGTGGCTTGTGGTTGAATGGGAGAATCTGGGGATAATAAGGGGCTCAGACACAAACATGAGTCTGTAAATTCCATTTTTGAGATTGCACAAGGTCCACTTGAGCAAGCACTCTATGAGAAACCACCCTTATCAACAGCCATCCAAGGTACAACAGCAGGGTCTAGATACATATAGATAAGTAACTAATACACCTTACATAAAAAAAGTTAGCCTGCCCATCATGATTGTCAGATAGTTCTTTGCCCTTGTTTGGTTCCTGCAGATTATGCCAGACAAGAAGTTTTTAAAATATTAAGTGGCTGACTTGTCTGGAAATTCCCCAGTCTTGCTGTAATTACAATAAATACACAACACCCCTAGACTTGGTCCCTCAGTTTGGACCCATGCGAGCTTGACTGGTGAGAGTCCTTGTTACTGAGCTCATAACAAAGACCTTTGTGTGTTTGCATTAAAATATGCTCCTTGGTTGTCTTTGAGGTCCCTGTGACTTGGGCATAACATCTTGGTGCATTGACTAGAACCCCAAGACCATCAGGACTCCCAACTGAAGGGTTGAAGGCCGGATGTTAAAATGCATCATTGTTCTTCTTTGTGTCAGTGCCTTTTCTGTAAGATTTGTATCTGTGTGCCTTGGTTTTTGCATTTTTCTTGAGTATTCATGGAGGGAGATGACTAAAGCGAACGTGGAACTCCATTTCAATGGATACATTGGAGAGTCGTAGCTGAAAGGGCTTGGAATAAGTTACACGGCCTGGTATAGGGACCGTTGGAAAGGTCAGAGCAGACTTAGAACCTTGCTACATGGCTCACAGCTGCCATCCTGTCTTCATTTTCTCCTCTGTACAAGTGGAGGAATCTGCTGTGCATCCTTTACCTTCCCCTGGTGGCTGTCTATTATGTGTGTGGCACTTTATTATTCTGTGACTGAGAAAGAAAATAAGACTGTTTCCATCCCAATCAATTTAGTTACTAACCCCCCACCTTGGATTAAATCCTTTATAACAATAGGACCCGGACCCACTGTATTGCCCATGACAGAAAGCCCTTCGAGACAGCATCCAGGCCAAAGTCAGGCTCTTTCTACCCTTTTTTTACAGAGTGGAAAGAACAAAGACCTCGTTTTTCTCCCTCCTAAGCAACCTTGTTCCCAGTCCATAAGTGAGTCCGTAGTTTTGAACTTGGAGCTATCGGTAGATAGAAGGTTGTTCTTCATCCATTGCAACAAAGTTAGCATATCTTCCTTGGTCCAGAAGTCTTATTTCCAGGTCTGTGGGCTACCTGCTTCTCTTTCAACCTTCCAGCTGTTTTAGCCAACTCTTTGGTAGCACTGGCCTGGGAACCCAGGGTTTAAGACACCTCACTGGCGGGCAGCACAGCCTCTGAACTCCCCAGTCCACTGTATCTTTCCCTGCTCTGAGTCGGGGACTTCCCCATTTTGTCCTCACTCAGCCACAACTACAACTCCCTCATTCTGTGGCAGGGGCTCCTGTAATTGGTATGGTTTGCTCATTGGTTTTGGGTTTTTACAGCTTCCCCATTTATTATTGTCTCTGTGACATAATTGTCTTAAGTTCTCAACATTTCAGAACAACAGTCATCAGAAGGAGCCTCAATTGAGGGTGTGCCCTCATCAGAATGGCTGTTTTCTAGGCATGTGAGAGATGGTGTTGATAATTGGTGTGGGAAGCATCTTCCACTGAGGGTGGCAATATTCCTAAGCAACTGGGTCTTGGCTGGGTGAGAGAGCTAGGTGAGGGTAAGACAGTGACCAAGCAAGAAAGCAATCTAGGAGACAATATTTTCCCATGCTTTTTACCTTCAGTTTGTAGCTTCAGTTTGTATTTTAAGCTCCCAAAATGATGGACTGTGATCTGACAGAACCATGCACAACAATCATTTATTATCTGAGATGCTTTTGCTCAGGATTCAATCATAGCAGCAGAGTAGCAAGGTAGAACAATGACAAGAACATCAACAATAGCATCGAAAGGTGATTTTGCTGCTCTACAGTATCTGTGTTCTCTTTTGAAGGAATGTGGAAAAGACCAGAGAATGAGATGGCAAAAGTCAGAGAAAACTGTACATGGAGCTTTTCGGTTGTTCTCATAGGACCTGGAAGATTGGAGGGTTGACAGTAATGCAGCCAGAGGAAGTTGAGGTCATACTATTTCATGGAAAAGAAACTTTGTGAAAACTTTAGCTAGAGGCCACTTGTGTGATATTTTGGCCAAAAATCTTTCTGACTCTGCTTATGCCCTGAGTTATTTAGTAGGGCAAAATTTAAAAGTTTCTGCAGGGTTAGGCACATCCTCTCCTACTGAGGTCAGACAAGGCAGCCCAGTTAGAGGAACAGTTTGCACAGACAGGCAACAACTTAAGGGACATCCCCCACTACAATAGTTGGGGGACCTATGTCAATACTGAGTAGCACATGTACTACATATATGGTGGGGGCCTCAGTCTATCCTGTGTATGCTCTGTGGTTAGTGGCTCTGTCTCTGAGAGTCCTCTAGGGTCCAGGTTAGTAGACTCTGATGGTCTTCTTATGGACTTCCTGTTCCTTCAGAGGCCCTCAATACTTTCCCCAAGTCTTTGAAAAGACTCCCGGAACCATGACCCACGTTAGGGCATGGAACCCTGCATCTCTTTCAGTCAGCTGCTGGACGGAGACTCTCAGAGGACAATCATGCTAAGCTATACTGTCTGCAAGTGTAGCAAAGTATCCTCAGTAATGTCAGGGGTTGGTGCTTGCCTATGGGATGGATCTCAAGTTGGGCAGGAGATAGTTTGGCCTTTCCATCTGTCTCTGCTCCATCTTTGTTGCTGCATTTCTTGTAGACAGGACCAATTTTAGGTGGAAAGGTTTTTGGTTCGGTTGATGTCCTTCACTGTCCACTGGGAGTCCTGACTGGCTACAGGATATGGCCTCTTCAGGGTTCATATCTCCCTGCTAGGCATCTCAGCTCACCCCCATAGATTCCTTGGTGCCTCCCATACGTGCTGTCTGGCACACCCTAAAGATACTCCCACCCTTTCACCCCTGCCAGCTGCAGGTTTGATTCATTTTCCTGGCCCTCTGGCCATCCCTTTTCTCTCACCATACCTGTTCTTGACTACTTCCCCTTCCCCTTACTTATCCCCTCTTCCATCCAGTTCTCTCTCTTCCATGTGCTTCCTATGACTTTCTTATTCACCCTTGTGAGTGAGAGTCAACCATGGTCATTTAGCCCTTCCTTCTTGTTTAGCTTCTTGGAGTCTATGGAGTTTAGTGTGGATATCCTGTCCTTTCCAGTTATTATTCCCCTGTAAATGAGTACATACATGCATGTCCTTTTAGGTCTGGGTTACCTCACTCAGGATGATAGATTCTAGTTGTATCCATTTGCCTGCAAAATTCATGATGTCCCTGTCTTTAATAGTTGAAGAATATGCCATATTGTAAATGAAACACATTTTTGGCATCTATATTTCAGTTGAGGGACATCTGGATTGTTTCCTGTTTCTAGCTGTTATAAATAAAATGGCTATAAACTTAGTGGAACACATGCGCTTGTGCGTAAATTCTAAAAAGGTACCCTGAGAGCATCACTTCCTCCTGCTATGACTTAACCTAATGGAAAAAGTAGGCAAAATATTTCCTAGTCCCGGGAAGGAACTTTAAATTAAACCTGCTGCAACAGTGGTCCCAGCGGGATAGGGTCCATCAACATACAAGGCAAACCTGACAGAATCATCCACATTGTGCTGTTTCTGAAAACTGAATGGTAAAAAATTTCAAGGTCACGGATTTTTCCTCTATGGTTTCAGTTTCTCACTATTCCAGCCATCTCTTGGCAGATGCATAGCCCCAGTGAAGATTCTTTGAGAGTTTATTGCATTGAAGTATGATGGTGAAGCTTGAGTTGCATTTTGTGACTACATGGTGTTGAGAAATATAAGGCATTGAGAAATCTGCCCTGGGGAGATACATACAGGGAGAGGAAGTACCCAAACTTAGTGATGTACAAGAATTTACAGGAATAGGGCCATTTAAGCCTTTAGAAATTGAAGTTTAATGTGTTTGAGAGAAAGCTATAGGATTTTGTGTTTGCCCTGCTCTGTTTCTTCCCTTGGTCCAATCTTCTCTCCTCATGTGCACATTCCTGTCTATTGGAATGGCAAGGGGTATCCTGTGCCATTATTTGTCAAAAACATATAACTTGCTTTCTGATTTTTACAAGATGTGGCTTTGAAGATATTGCCTTGGGTGTCAGAAGAGACTTTAGACTTTGACCATTGAAAGAGCTCCTCCAGACTCTTAGGATCACTGCGCACTGAATGCGTTTTCATCACAGGATGAACATGACCCTATAGTGATCAGGGTCAGAATGGAGTAGATTGTAACAAAAAGCTTCCACATAGGATGATGTCTTTGAATGCTTGTCTGTCCTGACTAGCTTCCTTTGTGAAGCTTGTGGAAGCTCTTGTAAGAGGAGCCTTTCCAGATTCTTTTTCAGGGAGAGGTTAGTGTGTATAGAGTCAAATTTTTTCTTTTTTCTTATTTTTCTTTCTTTCTTTTTTTTTATTTCTCCAAAAATTTATATATTCATTATCACCCTGATCACATTCTCCACTGTAGATCCCCTGGCCTCACAGATTCCCTCTCCACAATCTCCTCTGTTTCTCTATTGAGAGTGTGTGGGCCACTTGGGTATCCCCACACTGTGGTGCTGGGTTAAGTCCATCCTCTCTCACTGAGGCCAGACTTGGCACCCCAGTTAAGGGAAGAGATTCCAGAGATAGGCAGCAGCTTTTGCACTTGCTACTGTTGCTTGAGGTCTCTGATGCAGACTGAGCTGCAATCTGCTACACATATGCAAGGGTCGTAGCCTAGCCTGTATTTGCATTTGGTTGGAGGCTTAGTCTCTGAGTGACCCCAACCGTCTACATTGGTTGAGTCTGTTGGTCTTCCTGTGGTATCTTCTTCAAGGCCTTCAATCCTCCCTCCAACTCTTCCACAAGAGTCCCCAAGGTCCATTCAGTGTTTGACTGTGCTTCTCTGCATCTGTTTCTGTCAGCTGCTGGGTGGAGCCTCTCAATGGACAATTTTTCAGGGCTCCTGTGTGGAAGCATAACAGAGTATCCCTAATAATGACATGGATTGGTGCTTGCCTTTAGGAAAAGTCTCTAGTTGGATGAGTTCTCCCTTGCCATTCCCTCTGTCTCTGCTCCACCTTTGCCCATGCATTTCTTTTAGACAGGACAAACTTTGTTCTTTGTGTCTACTGTGTCGTGCTTGGAACTGATCCTTCCACCTTCTTCTCATGCTCCCATACATTTACCACTTGGACTTTGAGCCACATCACATAAGATACTGTAGAAGCATTTGCTGTTCATTGCTAAGCTATTTTGGAAGCCTGGTTGTTTTATCTTTTTTTTTTTTTTATTCTTTCTGTTGTTGTTTTTCAGGACAAAATTTCTCTGTGAAGTCTGTCATGTCCTGATAGAATTTGGAGAAACCACATAAGCCTCCTGACATGTGTTTGTACAATAAGCATATGCTTTTGTGTAGTTCTTCATCCACATCTTTAATTTTGAAATTTGGCCAAATTTATAGGTTATATTTTATTTCTTGTGATGCCTTATGTTGATGGCATCAATACTACCGGAGCCTTTAGAGTCATTGGATTGTAGCTGTATGATGTCTTCCTAACTCTTCTGTTTGTTCTGAAATTTTTGAATAAATAGGAGTATTTTGCCTGTGTGTATGAATATGAATTTCATATGTGCCTCCTCTTTACTGTTGTCAGAAGATGGCCCCAGAACTCCTGATCTTGAAGTAATGGGTAGTTGCTGGTCCCCAGATATATGCTAGAAATTGACCACCATTATATGGAAGACGAGCAAGACCTTTCCATTGATGATCCATGTCTCCTGCCCTTTGTTGCATATTTGTGATCAACATTTATATTACTAGTATTTTCATCTGTCCATTTGTAACAGTTTTTTGTTTGTTTGTTTGTTTGTTTTTGGGTTTTTTGTTGTTTTTTCGAGACAGGGTTTCTCTGTGTAGCCCTGACTGTCCTTGAAATCACTCTAGAACTCACCCGTGTTGGCCTCAAACTCAGAAATCCACCTGCCTCTGTTTCCCCAAGTGCTGGGAATAAAGGTGTGCGCCATTTGTAACTGTTTAAACTTGCATTCCCTGTTGGTAAATTTTTATTAACATTGCAGTTTAAAGTAGTGTACTTGATGTTTCTGCAAAATGAAAAGAGAACTACAGTGAATGTATAATTCTTTGTAGGAACTTAGTAAATAACTATGAGTTCTCTCTATCATTTGTGTTTCCTTGGTTGATATTTGCAGAGGAGTGAGGGTCTTAATATGTAATTTTTGCTTTCCTGGAACTTGTTGCATAGACCATGCTGGCATCCAGCTCAATGACATACACCTGCCGGTGCCTCCGGGATTAAAGACATGAGCAGATACACAGAGGTTGTACATTATTTTGTAGTTAGTAATTGTTCATCCAATTTCTTGGATGTGTGCTCAGTACTGTTGATCTGTTCCCCCCTGCATCTCTTTTTCAGTTGGCATTTCTCTTGCAAGGCTATATCCTATTCAAAGGGTTCAGAGGCAACACAGGAGAACCTTATAATACAATTTCCTTCTTAAATGACATGGTGATTAGATTGTAACTTCTGTGTCAGGAAATAAGTGGAGGAAGCACCAGAATTATATGAATATATTGTCAGGGAAGCACACATTTACTTTTCAGTGATGTCAGTATCATGCTTTGTATTGTACACATGTGTGGAATATTTTAGGATGCAGTGACTTATGATGATGTCCATGTGAACTTCACTGAGGAAGAGTGGAATTTACTGGATCCCTCCCAGAAGAGTCTCTACAAAGACGTGATGCTGGAAACCTACTGGAACCTCAGTGTTATAGGTGAGACTGTGAATTTCCTTTTTCTTTCCTATATAAGGAAACGAATGTTTCTTGGTTATTGATGATATCTTTTTACTTCAATTGACAACAAGGAAGATTGAGTTGAATAAATCAATTTCATTTCTGTGAAAATTCACAGTAACTTGAATTTTGTCTAATTTCTAATACCATGTCATTCATTTTCTGGTATTGTGTTTTAGGCTACAATTGGGAAGACCATCATGTTGAAAAACATTGTCAAACTTCTATAAGACACGGAAGGTAATTCTCATGAGTGTGAATATACAAATATGCCTCTGAGGAAATTTTAATATGATCTGGAAGCTCTAAAGAAAAAAAAGAATGTAAAATATCAGTCCTTTAAGTGTAGCTGGGATTAAAATATTCTCACAAAATCATGGACCTCAATGCCAGTTATCTGAGTTGTGTTTGCAAGGCATTCCTCTAAGAAAGAGGAAAAGGTAACAGTACCTTAAGAGATAGCTTTATTTGATTTGTAGCTCTAATAGAGCTATGCTGTGGCACTACTAATCTGTATAGGCTCATAAAATTTAGATGTTGCACATTGAATAGTGACAAATATATATCCAAAACCTTCTAAAAAGCAAATACTCCATAGTAAAGTTGGTGATACTTATGTTCTTGTAGGAACATTGCTAAATTTATTGAGAGGTCAGTTTATGAGAGTCAAGATTGTTGTTGTGGAGTAATCTTAATCCATATACCACATATCTACAAGGAACAAAAATTCAAATGGTGTGATTTCAATGTGGAAGTCTTTCATTTGTTATTCTTTTTCTAGTGGGTATATTAAGTGTCACAATGGATAAAAGCAATGTGAGCATAGGGATTTAGAAAGAAGCAATGAATGTCTCTCTATTCTAGAACTATGAGAAGATATTTGGTCTTCTGCCTTTGGTAGACTATCTGAATATGACAGAAGTTTGCAAATTAATTGGTTTTCTGACATTACTTGGAACATCCCCAAAGTCACACTGCAGAAAATCGCTATGGGTACTAGAAAATTGGAAATTCTTCCCTTTATCCTGGTTCACAGTGCAAATGTGGTGTTATTCACACCACGGGAAAAATTATGAATGCAATCAGTGTTTAAAAGCTCTGAGTTGTTCCATTTTTCTTCAGATATGTGAAATACGTTATATAGAAATCTCATATACAAAAATGATGTCATAAATGTGAGCCATGTAATAAATACTCTTACCATCACATTATTTTCAAAGAGGCAAAACAACCCATAATGAGTGAGAACACCATGAATATACAAAATGATAAAACATTAAGATCTGATTCTTCTTGATTATTAGACCAAACTGTAAAAGTAGTTCATATTGATAAAACGATTGGTCAGGGTAATGAATATGGTAAAGCTTTCACATGTGCCAATTATCATTGCAGGCATGTAAGAAGACATAGTGGAGAGAAACCCTATGAATGTAATCAATGTTTTAAAGCCTTTTCAAGACACAGTCATCTCCAATATCATAAGAGAACATGTAATGAAGAGAAACCTTATGAATGTAATCAGTGTGGTAAAGCCTTTGCAAGACCCAGTCATCTCCAAGATCATAAAAGAACACATACTGGAGAGAAATTCTATGAATTTAATCAATGTGGTAAAGCCTTTGCAGTTCCCAGTAATCTCCAAAATCATACAAGAACACATACTGGAGAGAAACCTTATGAATGTAATCAGTGTGGTAAAGCCTTTGCAAGACACAGTCATCTCCAAAGACATGAAAGAACACATACTGGTGAGAAATCTTATGAATGTAATCAGTGTGGTAAAGCCTTTGCAAGATCCAGTCTTCTCAAAAATCATAAAAGAACACATACTGGTGAGAAACTCTATGAATGTAATCAATGTGGGAAAGCCTTTGCAC
Organism: Uromys caudimaculatus; assembly: GCA_028551405.1. Taxonomy (NCBI): domain Eukaryota; kingdom Metazoa; phylum Chordata; class Mammalia; order Rodentia; family Muridae; genus Uromys; species Uromys caudimaculatus. The sequence continues at coordinate 46,583,591 of CM052720.1, read as the reverse complement.
GTCACACTAGTCTCCACAATCATAAAAGAACACATACTGGAGAGAAACCTTATGAATGTAATCAATGTGGGAAAGCCTTTGCATTTCCCAGTAGTCTCCACAGTCATAAGAGAACACATACTGGAGAGAAACCTTATGAATGTAATCAATGTGGTAAAGCCTTTGCAAAATCCAGTCACCTTCAATATCATAAAAGAACACATACTGGAGAGAGACCTTATGAATGTAATCAATGTGGGAAAGCCTTTGCATGTCACAGTGGTCTGCATTCTCATAAAAGAACACATACTGGAGAGAAACCTTATACATGTAATCAATGTGGGAAAGCTTTTTCGCGTTTCAGTTATCTCCAATATCATAAAACAACACATACTGGAGAGAAACCTTATAAATGTAATCAATGTGGGAAAGCCTTTGCATGTCATACTAGTCTCCGCTATCATAAAACAACACATACTGGAGAGAAACCTTATAAATGTAATCAATGTGGGAAAGCATATGCTCGTCACAGTCATCTCCAAAGACATAAAAGAACACATACTGGAGAGAAACCTTATAAATGTAATCAATGTGGGAAAGCCTTTGCATGTCATACTAATCTCCACTATCATAAAACAACACATACTGGAGATAAACCTTATAAATGTAATCAATGTGGGAAAGCATATGCTCGTCACAGTCATCTCCAAAGACATAAAAGAACACATACTGGAGAGAAGCCCTATGAATGTAATAAATGTGGTTAAGCCTTTGCAGGTAACAGTAGTCTGCATTCTCATAAAAGAACACATATTGGAGAGAAACCTTAGGAATGTAATCAGTATGGGAAAGACTTTTCACCACTTTATAGTCTCCATTATTATAAAAGAATACATAATGGGGAGAAAACTTGTGTTGGGACAAACCTGGCACAGTGGAATGAAGTCCCATGTGTCTGCCCCAGGGTGCTGCGGCTCTGGGTGGGACAGGAGGCACACAGGAAGTGGCCATGCATGTTCCCACATAGTCGAATGGGCATGTGGGGGCTACGAGAAGCCTTTGCAGGCCCTGTCTCTGGGTGGGGGAGGGGGCCATTCTTGGGAAACCTGCGGCAGCCGTCTCTGTGGGTTCTCTAGCCCGTGACACCACAGTGGCCACAGGGTGCCACAGATGGACTAGCCAGAGCGCAGCTGGGTTCCTGCAGAGACTGGTTACCGTGGCAGGCTAGCTGCTTAGGCTTGGGTGAATGGGTACCATCTGGGCGCACTGGGAAGACCTGGGCAAGTTATTAGACGCAACCCCTTAATCGAGGTTCGAATCCCTCACTTCCCACGGCGGGTCCAGATGAAGAGACAGTACGTAATTCTAAGACATTTATTTTCATTGTGTGGAGTGGCCTGGATGGAATTGTACCCCCTGGCCTCTGGGAGAGGTGAGGCTGATATAGGAACTGGGAAGGGATGTGGCTAAGCTTCTAGGTGTCTCATTAACATGGGGAAGGCTTGGGGCTGTGTGGCCACACCTTTACCTGAGGAGGGGTGGCACATGACTGTAACTGGAGCCAAAGAATCCCAGGAGCATTGGCATAAAGTTTTTCGGTCCCTATGGATTGTTCGATGGGGTCGCCCAGATTTTCTGCCTGTGCTCAACCGCGTCCCAGACTGCCTGTCACAGATCACTGCCCTACAGTGTTGTAAAGGATTTCCAAATCACAGTCATCTGCAACATAAAAGATCACATACAAGAGAGAGACCAAATGAATATTATCAATGTGGTACAGCTTTGCAAGTTCTTTATATGTACACAGAAGAAATCACACTGGAGAAAACTCTTATTAGTGTAATGAATGTGGTAAAATCTTGGCAATTCATTTGCAACTACATCATAGAACACATTCCAGAGACAAACACGATGAATGTAATCAGTGTATTAAGCCCTTGAGTATCACAGTCATCTCCAAATACATAAAAAAAAAAAAAAAACACATACTGTAGAGAGACTTCATGAATATAATTAATGTGGTGAAGCCTTTCAGGGCACAGTCATCTCCGAATGCACAAAACAAAATGTGCAGGAGAGAAACCTTAGCGTTTGGATTTGTTAATGCATTAAGAACCTAATGGGCCATCCTAGTAGGAATATTGAACACATACGTACTGAGAGTGATTTGAACTTTGTATATAGTTTTTATGATGTTTTGCAGAAGAATGTTGCTACTTTTTGCCCTTGTCTGAAGAATGCCGTTGAGGCTTAGGTAAAGAGGTTTATATTAATTTCATTGACAAAGGAAGTCTCAGAAAAGCTGAGCATAGCCTTTGGCCTGTGTTTACTCTCATGATTCTTTTGATCAGGCATAGCAATCTTAGAAAGGAAAATCATAAAATGTACAGTTCAAAGATAAAAGGCTCAACAGGAAGTTGAATGAAGCTAAATCCTGTGGTCAAGGATATTAAATGATTTTAAAAGCATGGTGACATTAGGGCAAGTTTACATCCACCTAAATTATGGATGTGAAGTTGTGTAAAGGAGAATTGTATTGTGTTAGGCATTATTATTACCTGGTTATTGTTTTCATATGGACATAAGGAGATAAAGTTTGTGTCAAATTGACAAGGGATGGATTGTGATTACTATTGTGGATTTTTGATTTAAGATCTGAAAGGAAATGCTTAGGTCCAGGCACAGTGGTACATGCCTTAAATTCCAGGAGATGAGAGTCAAGCAGATTTTGGGTTCAAGTCATCCTGGTATACAGCAAATTTTAGGTAAAGAAAACCATTGGTACAGGGAAAGTGTTACACTTTGTATCCCAGCATTCAAAACACAGCCATGCAGATCTCTGAGTTCAAGGTTAATCTACTGAGCAAGTTTTAGGATGGGCAAGGTTAGGAAGTAAGGTTGTTGAAAAATAGAAAGCTGGTGATAATGTAATAGAAGAGGCCATCTTCCAGCCCCAGCAAGCAGCAGAACTCAGCAGCTCTGTCCATGTGGTTCTGGCTTTAGAGGCAAGAATAGAAGGGACGACTGAGACAATTGATTCTGGTTAGGTGTAGTTGATGAATAAGAAACCCGCGTCAGTGAGGTAAAATCTTCTGGTAAGTGTTTTCTGAGAGGACAAAGAAGCTGTGTTCCAGAGATAGCCAAGGTTTTACCTTACGGTGCATCTGGACTTGGTTATGTGTAAGAATCACCCAGGTCGTATTGGTTTCAGAGGCATGAAGGTGTCATGCAGAGCCGCTAACACTTGGCACCATGAAGGGAGTGTTTGAGAGGAAAGCAATGAAGCCTTGTTGCAGCAGGAAAACACAGCATATTGAGGATGTCAGTACCATGGGGTGAGTAGAAAGAATAGTAGCAGCAGTAGAGTGGAGACAACGTAAACTTAAAATGCTGAAGAGGGAAGAGCTGGGGAAGTGACCCAATTTCTTTTGAGGAACACAGATGATTATGTGTGGATTGCATATACAGGAACAAGAAGCTGTAATATTGAAGTTACCTTGGGTACCCCTAGATTTTGTGATGCCAGAGTGTTCCTACTCAGAAAAATTGCTTTGGTAGAATAAAACCAGACAAAGAGAAAGAATTGTGCTGCAGTGAACAAAGCAGAAAGGAGCTGGAGCTCTGAAGAACACTTTGACATCAGACATGGAGATGCAGAGCTTGGAGGTTACCCAGCTGTCTTTTGGTCTTACATTGTTCCAGTTGTTCCTCACAATGGCATTCAGGAATAGTGAAGTATATGCAGTGAATTTGGAGGTATATGAGGTGCTATATATTTTTGAAAATATAGAGGATTTTGTTTACATGACTGGATGAATCTCAGATGAGACTTTGAACTTTGGACTTTTACCATTTTTGAGACCACTATAGATGATAGGGACTATTCAGTTTGCAGCACATGCACTTCACATTATGTTATGTTTAAATGTGGTCCCCATACACCCAAGGGTTTGAACAATCCTATGGGGGCCAGTGAGTGGACTGTGGTAGTTTGAATACGCTTTGCCTGGGGAGTAGCACAGCACTATCAGGAAGTGTGGTGTTATTGGAGGAAGTGTATCAGTGTGGGCATAGACTTTGAATTTGCACCCAGGGCTGAAAAGAGCCTCCTATTAGCTCCCTGGAAGACAGTCTCTTCCTGGCTGCCTTTGGATCAAGATGAAGACCTCTCAGTTCCTTTTTCAGCATTGTGTTTGCCTGCATGACTACTATGCTTCCTGCTATGATGAAAATGGATTAATCCTCTGAAACTGTAAGCCAGTCCCAATTAAAAGTTTGCTTTTATACCAGTTGCTTTGGTCATGAAATCTGTTCCTAGCAATGGAAATGCTAAGACGGAAACCCTGTGAGTATATTTAATGTGGTCAAGCCTTTGTACAATTCTGTAGTTTTTTTCATTGTGTTAGAATTAGTACTGGGGAGAAAACTTGTGAATGCATTTAGTATGGTGAAGCTTTTGCACACCTCTATAGTCTTCATCATTATGAAACTATTCATACTGTACAGAAATTTTATGAATGTCAGCATTGTGGTAAAGTCTTTATGTTATGAGGTCTACTGAGGACCAACACAACTCAAACACCAGGACAATGAAAATGATAATAATTTATTGTAATCAAGTCACTACTGATCAATCAGGGCCACAAAAATATATGTAGAAGCTTAGCTACAATTCCTTAACCTGACCACTACCCTAAGCCACAATGTTATGTATCTTCCAAATGTGAAATCCACAAAGTCTTGTGTCAAGCTACACCTATCCTAATCACAATTTTTTTTCTGATGTTTCTCTATGTCACCTGATACAGAATGTAGGTTTTATGGTCTAGCCTATCATAGCCATTTGTTCTTTTCTGGTTAGGAACAGGCATTATATTTTGAGGAATTAAACACAAATAACAGAAATTATGGTTAGGGACAGTCATTATGTTTTGGAGAACAAAAGTTGAAAATGAAAGCTGGCCAGATATTGTTAAGTATACAGGTCTCCTACTACCAGTGACTTAAACTTAGTTTCAACTTATGATTAAATGGAAGTTGGTAACAAAAGCAGTTCTTAAGGCAAGTTGCTTTTGATGGTTCCCAACATTTGTATATCATAGTCATCTTCAAATATATAACAGAACACATATTGAAGAGAAATGTTACAAATGTAATCAATGTGATAAAACCTTTTCACAACACAGTTACCTATGAATACCTGAAAGAACACACCCTGGAGAGAAACACTATGAGTAAGCAATGTGTTAAAGTCTTTGCCTTTAACAGTAGTCTTAGAAAAAGACTTTAGAAAAGTTGCAATGCAGAGAACCCATAAACATAGACAATTGGTTAATGTTTTATACATTCTGGTATCTTTAAACAAGAGTAAATGCTTTAGTATGTAATCAGTTAAAGCCTTTGCATAGCACAGTAATCTTTGAAGAAAATCAAATAATACCAAGAGTAATTTGTGACTACAAAGATTTTGGTAAGATATTAGTCAACACTCAAGATTATATATTTTTTTAAAATATGTGTGACCATCATCAAAAATGAATTTGAACGTTATGATGTCCCTCTATTTTGTTAGCACTTCAAAACTCATATGGACAAGAGGCACATGAATTCAAAAGTAAGGGAACCATTTTAGATTTCAGAATTCTCTTCAGCTACATTAACTCTTGCAGGTGTAAAACTTTACAGCTGTGTATTTGTGCCTTTTATATTGTTATGAGAAAATACAATGCCTAAGGTGAATTATGCAAGAGTTTAATTTGGTATATGGTTACTGAATGATATGGGATCATCATGAAACTGGAAACACAGCAAGTGTCTTGCAAGTGGGAGAATTAGCCTGAGGCAGAGATGAGCTTTCAAATTGCTTATCCAATGCAAAGTGTTCATACATGGACCATATACACACAACCAACACAAATGCATTCAGCATTTTTTTTTTTTTTGGTTTTTCAAGACAGGGTTTCTCTGTGTAGCCCTGGCTATCCTGGAACTCACTCTGTAGACCAGGCTGGCCTCGAACTCAGAAATCCACCTGCCTCTGCTTCCCAAGTGCTGGGATTAAAGGTGTGCGCCACCACTGCCTAGCTGCTCTCAGCATTTTTTATTCATGTATTTGTAGTACTTTTCTCAAACATACTAAAAATGAATGACTTGGAAGAATTAGGGAAGGCATGGAGAAAGAGGACAAAGAATAATGTAATATACTTTAATTAAAATGTCAAACAATTTTCAATAAAAAACACAGCTAGAGAGGCAGCATACTAGTCAAGAGCATTTAAGGTTGTTAGAGAGAAAACAATTTTCATTCCCAGAAACCTTTTGGTAGATAATCATGTCCTTTAACTCCAGTCCCAATGGATCTGATGCTCCTTCTGGCCTTGCAGGTACTGCACACAGACATATGCAGGCAATACATCCATGCACATAAAATAAAAGTGAAGATTAAAAGAAATCCTCTATAGTGCTGACTTAGCCCTGAGACAGAGAGCAGCCAGGGATAGTTAAAATGAACTTCTCCTCTGGATTTACATGCAGCTGTGGCCTTCCTTGGGGTCAGCCTGCTCAGAGGCAAAAGCAGGTTTATTCTAGGGGTAGAATAGCACAACATAGCTGTTCATCTGAGATGTGCAACAACATTGCTGTCACTTCTCCTTGATGTTTTCTGTATTTGTGTTCTCTGTCTTCATATGTGTGAGAATTGTACATTGGTACATACTTTCAATCTACTGTTTAGATCATACATTAAAATCTAGAAGATAGTTTTCCATTGTAAATCTCTATCTGCCTTAGTGGGTAGACTTACAGACTCCTGTGCCTATTCAAATTGTCTAAAGTATACCACAGGGCCTGCACCTAAAAGAGACTTAAGGTTGACAACATATGTAGAAAGCAAATTCTCTTCTAGACTGGGTCTTCTTTGACTGTTAATCAGAGCTGAATGTATGCTATCATTAAAGCGATTTTTTTCTTTATTAAATTCTTGAGCATGTGGAGTGATTTCTACTTGGTAAAGGATATTAATTCTAGAACAGCTATACCTTCAGCCTTTTAGAAAAATGAACCTAAGACAAACTGTCCTGGCTCAAGTGGTCTTGAACCCAGACTTTTGCTCCCTTGGTCAATGCCCTTTCTGTCTTCTTAATTAAACTGAATAAATTCTTAGATTAAATGGCTGTATCACCACTCATTTGCCCATTGACTCACATAGCCAAATTTCTATTCTGGTCATAGGAGTAGGATTTGCATGTGGAGCATGGCTTCTGTCTTCAGACCAGAATAGGAGGACTAGCTTATTTGTGTTCTTAGTGCCTTAAGTATTGGTGTTCTGTTCAGAAAGTGGACTTCTATGCCAGGGAACTAAAGGTTGTTCTCCACTTTAAATTCTATCAGGTTCAATGTATCTGGTTTTGGTTTGAGACCTTTTAACCACATACACTTGAGATTAGTTCAGCATCATATACATGGATCTGTTTGCATCTTTCTGACATGTAGATATCCAGTCTGAACAGCAATATTTTTTGAAGATCCATTCAGGTATATAAGACAGATTAAAAAAAAAAAAAAAGGAGATGGTCCTATTTCCAGGAATTCTTTATTGTTCGGGATTGTTTTAGGTATCCTCGGTTTTTTTTCTTTTTCCCTATGAAATTGAGTACTATCCTTTCAATGCTTGTAAAAATTTGAGCTGGAATTTTGAGGGGGCTTGTATTAAGTCTAATGATTGCTTTTAGTATGTTGTCATTTTATTATGTTAATTGTATGTATTTTTGAACATGGGAGGTCTTTCAGTCTTATTCATTTATTTTTTATTTCTATTACTTTATTTTTTTTACAGTCCAGTTGTTATCCCCCTCTGGGTTCACCCTCCCTGAATTTCTCAACCCATTCCTCTTCCCCCTCTGTCTCCACGAGCATGTCCCACATCGCCAATCCCCAGCTCAAAGGACCAGAAAATATCTTCAACAGAATCATAGAAGAAAATGTCCCCAACCTAAAAAAAGCTATGGCCATAAATATACAAGAAGCCTATAGATTCCCAAATAGATTCAACCAAAAAAGAAAATACTCCCGTCACATAATAATCAAAACCCTAACTGCACAGAAGAATGAAAGAATATTACAAGTTTTAAGAGCAATGGGCCAAGTAACATATAATGGCAGACCTATCAAAATTACACCAGAGTTCTTAACAGAGACCCTAAAAGCCAGAAGAGCCTGGATTGAGGTCATGAAGACACTAAGAACCCAAATGCCAGCTCAGGCTACTAGATCCAGCAAAACTCAGTTATCTCAGAAGGAGAAGCCAAAATATTCCATGAGAAATCCAAATTTAAACAATATCTATCTACCAATCCAGCCCTACAGAGGATTCTAGAAGGAAAACTCCAACATAAGGAGGGTATGGACACCAAAGAGAAAACAAGAAATCAATCATCTCACACACAAAAAAAACAACCCACACAAACACAAAAGGAAAGAATCACATACGCATAATGCCACCTACAGCAACAAAGGTAAGAGGAACCAATAATCTGTATTCTTAATGACTTAATTCTTCAGTAAAAAGACATCAGCTTACACACTGGATACTCAAGCAAGTTCCAGCATCTTGCTCCATATAAGAAACACACTGCAATAACAAAGGCAGACACTCTCTCAGAGTGTAAGGCTGGAAAACTTCTTCTAAGGAAATGGTCCCAGTAAACAAGCTGGAGTTGTCATTCTAAAATACAAAAGAATAGACTTTCAACCAAAAGGTAATAAGCAAGATGGGGAAGGATACTTCATATTCATCAAAGGAAAAATCCACCAAAAGAAATTCTGAACATCTATGCCAAAAATGAAAGAACACCCGCATTCACAAAAGAAACTTTGCTAAAGGTCAAAACAAACATTGAACCTCACACAATATTAGTGGGGGACTTCAACACCCCACTCTCACCAAAAGACAAGGCATTGACCCAGAAACTTAACAGACACACAGTGAAACTAATAGAGGTTATAAACCAAATGGATTTAATAGATATCTACAGAACATTTCACCTTAAAACAAAAGAATATACCTTCTTCTCAACACCTCATGGTACCTACTCCAAATTTGATGATATAATTGGTCATAAAACAAGCCTCAAGAGATACAAGAAAATTGAAACAATCTCATGCATCCTTTCAGATCACCATGGACTAAGGCTAGATTTCAATATCAACAAAAACAAAAGAAAACTCACATACCCTTGTAAACTGAACAACTTTCTACTCAGTGATGACTTGGTAACAAAAGAAATAAAGAAAGAAATTAAAGACTGCCTGGAATTCAGTGAAAATGATGACACAGCATACCCAAGCTTATGTGACACAATGAAAGCAATGTTCAGATAAAAATTCATGGCATTATGTGCCCTTGTAAAGAAATTGGAGAGATCCTACACTAGCAAATTAATAGCACACCTGAAATCCCTAGAAGGAAAAGAAACAAATGCATCCATGAGGAATAGATGGTAGGAAATTTTCAAACTCAGGGCCAAAGTAAGCCAAATAGAAACAAAAAAAGTGATACAAAGAATAAACAAAACCAAAAGCTGGTTCTTTGAGAAAAATCAACCAGATAGATGAACTCCTACCCAATATAACTAAAGGGCACAGAGACAGTATTCAGAATAACAAAATTGGAAATGAAAAGGGAGACATAACACAAACCAGGGAAATTCAAAAAATCATCAGATCCTACCACAAAAGCCTATACTCAACAAAACTGGAAAATCTAGATGAAATGGATGATATTCTAGATAGATACCATGTACTAAAGCTAAATCAAGAGCAATTAAACTATCTCAACAGGCCTATATCCCCTGAAGACATAGAAGAAACCCTTCAAAACCTCCCAGAACCCCCCCCACCCCCCAATGCCCAGGATCAGATGGCTTTAGTGTGGAATTTTACCAGACCTTCAAAGAAAAGTTAATATCAACACTCCTCAAGCTATTCCATTAAATAGAAACAGAAGAAACATTACCTAATTCATTCTATAAAACCACAATTACTTTGATACATAGACCAAAAAGACCCAACAAAGAAAGAGTGCTTCAGACCAGTTTTGCTTATGGATATCAACGAAAAAACACTCAATAAAATTATAGGAAACCAAATGCAAGGTTGGTTCAGTATCTGAAAATCCATTAACGTAATCCACTTTATAAACAAAATCAAAGAAAAAGCTCACATGATTATCTCTTTAGATGCTGTAAAAAGCCTTTGACAAAATATAATACCCCTTCATGTTAAAAGTCTTGGAGAGATCAGGAATTCAAGGCCCATACCTAAACATAATAAAGGAATATAGAGCAAACTAAAAGTCAATATCAAATTAAATGGAGAGATATTTGAAGCAATTCCCCTAAAACTAGAGACAAGACAAGGCTGCCTACTCTCCCTATATCTTTCACTCTTCTGTTGTTGTGGATGCTGTTGTTGCTTGTACACAAATGTTTATTTCTCAATTAAACATTCCTTTTAAGTGCAATGATTGAATTCTAAATCATCATAAAGATGAATAAAAAATGGTATCCCTCCAGTATAGTGTGTATAATCACTGTCCTTTGTCACTACTGGCATTTACTGTTTAACATCAAAAAACATAAGTTATTGAAAAATCATGGTACTGAGTTTCTACACCCTCCACTATGATCAGTTCTACACTGATCTGCAATGCTTTACAAGTTTGTTTCATCAGATCAAAGCAAGTTTTAGGTGTGAAACAGCTATATTAGACACAAAATAAAGTTACAAGATACAGTCAAGTTTATAATGAATATAGGTGTTCTTATCATCATTGTAGATTCTTGGGTAATGTGGTTTGAGAGCATCCTGGGAACCAATGTAATTGGAGTTGTAAATTTTCTAATACAGATCTCTGACTTTCCAAGCTGGGTGAAACAGACCCTTTAAACAATAATACAACATTCTGCATGGTCCATTTACAACCGTCAGGCCCTCCAGAGCTCTCATAACTGCCTGGATTACATGGGGTGATATCTCAAACACAGTAGGCCACATGAAGTTAAGCAAGTGATTCAGAGAATCTTCACAGCCAAATCCATAAGCACCAAGTGACATGTGTTGTACCACGGCACTAGCTGTCTGTCTGTGTAGAAGGTCCCTGTCCATTAATGCACCCTAAGTAACAATGTTACAGCATAGATGTAACATCGTTTTGTTGTTGTTTTTTGTACACAAATGTTTATTTCCCAATTAAACATTCCATTTAAGTGCAAGGATTGAACTCTAAATCATCATAAAGATGAATAAAAAATGGTACCCCCCCAATATAGTGTGTATAATTACTGTCTTTGGCACTACTTCACACCTTTTCCCATTTCACAGATACACTCAAACAAGGAGAGTGATTTTAACACTCCACTTTGAACCTTAAGTTCAGGAATTCTGTATTCATTCATTAAAGCAGGGAGTAATGTGAGGGTGAGCATGTCTCAGCAACAATGGCTATTGCTACAGTCGTACAAACCCTGTTCTGCCTTTCCAGAACTTTGAGGTTGTTTAAAAGTGTAGCCAATACATCATGAG
>CM052720.1:46561068-46571532 GCA_028551405.1 Uromys caudimaculatus | reverse complement strand
ACACTCAAACAAGGAGAGTGATTTTAACACTCCACTTTGAACCTTAAGTTCAGGAATTCTGTATTCATTCATTAAAGCAGGGAGTAATGTGAGGGTGAGCATGTCTCAGCAACAATGGCTATTGCTACAGTCGTACAAACCCTGTTCTGCCTTTCCAGAACTTTGAGGTTGTTTAAAAGTGTAGCCAATACATCATGAGAGCCAATAGCCTTTGCGATAAAACCAAATGTATTGATGGTAGCTCTTTGAATAGCTATTTTGTGAGCTTTTAAGAACTCTAAAAGCTCACAGCAAATCCTCATCCAGTCTTTTGCAGATACATATTCATCTTCCCTGTCAGCAATGTGTCCAACAAGATCAATTATTTCAGTCTTTTGATATCTTCTTAGATTTTCTTTTCAAACATGTGATGTTCTTATACAAATCGTTCACTTGATTTTTCAGAGTTACTCGAACATATATTATGTGAGGCTAATGTGAAGTGTGTTGTCTCACCACTTTATTCTCAGTCCTGTTTTGTGAAGTATTTAAAAATGAAAGAATGTATAGCATGTTCCCATGCTAAGCCCTGGTTCTCTCATCACAGCGGGTGGGCTGGCGGGTCAAGCACCAGCTAGCAATGGCTGAGCTGTGTTTATCTCCTGGAGCTCTGACTCAGAGCTCCATGATCTCTCCATCCAGCTCACTAGGTTCCCACTGGCGGGTCCCTACCATGCCAGTCCCATGCTTTAATGCCTCCATGGCTTCTGTGGTGCACATCAGGCAAACCCACACTTTGCAGTGTACCTTTCTCTCTGGAACCCAGAGGAGCTGCCCCATGAAGGAAAACATGACACACACTTAGTTCAGAAACAATGGTAACTCAATCTCTGGGAGCAACAACTGAAATCTAATCTTGTAAACCTTATCAGTCTGATTCCTCTGGTGGCCAATCCTTGCGGATCTGCCGAGATACCAGGAGACTACTAGCTACATCTTAACTACTACATGCTGTTCCTATTCCAAAGGAGCCCTCTCTCTCCTTCCTCTCTCCCACATGGAACTCCCTCCCTATGCACCCAGTGATTGGCTCTTTTATTCATTAGGGGAATGGGTCACAAGAAGTCACAGGTGTAACTCACTCCTTGTCTGAAGCCACTCACAGGAAGGCATAATTAGAATACAAAAAGCCCCAGGGTGAATTAGAATACAAAAAACTGCAACACAGTCCCTTTGTTATTTGTATATAGCAAGGTTATGTGCTCTAAGTGTTGCCTTTTGGAAGTTTTTGTTCACTTACGCATACTATTATATCATCTGCAAATAAAGACAATTTGACTTCTTCCTTTCTAACTTATATTCTCTTGATTTACCTCAGGTTTTTTTGTTGTTCTTGCTAAACTTTCAGATACTCTATTGAACAGATAAGGAGAGAAAGGACAACCTTGTCTTGTTCCTGATTTAATGGAACTAATTTGAGTTTTCTCCATTTAATTTAATTTTAGCTATAGGCTTGCTGTAAATTGTCCTTATCATGTTTAGGTATGTCCCTTGTGTCCTTCATCACTCCAAGAATTTTATCATAAAGTGGTGTTGAATATCATCAGAGAAGTTTTCACCATCTTATGAGACGATTGGTTTTTTCTATACTTTATTCACATTGTTGATTACACTTACTAACATTCATATATTGATCCATCTCTGCATCTCTGAAATGAAGCCTACCTGTATGATCATGGTGGATGATCTTTTGATGTGTTTTCTATTTTAGGTTAATTTATTTGTTTTCATTAGGTAGTTTTACATCTGTTGTTTTAAGAGAAATTGGTCCCATAATTCTTTTCCTTTGCTGAGTCTTTATATTGATTGTGTATTAGAGTAGTCATCTACTCACCAATAAATTGGATAGTTTCTTCTGTTTCTATATTATTGAATACTTTGAGGAGTATTCTCATTAACTCTTCTTTGAAAGTCTGGTAGGATTCTATCCTCAAACTTATGGTCCTGGGCTCTTTTTGCTGGCAGATTTGTAGTGACTTCTCCTTTTCTAGGTGTTTAGGTCTATGGTTGCTTATCTTATTTTGATTTGACTTTCAAAAAGGGAACCAATTGAGGAAAATTATCCATTTCTTTTAGAATTTTGAATTTGGTGGTATACAGGCTTTTGTTGTCTGTAACTTTCTCTAGAGTTCTTCATTTTCTTTTTTATGTCCCCATGTTCATTTTAGATTTTATTTATTTGGATATTCTCTTATCTTTTAGTTAGTTTTTGTAAGGATTTGTCTATCTTGCTGATTTGCTCAAAGAACAAACTCTATGTTTCATTTATGCTTTGGATTCTCCTTCTATTTCATTGATTTTAGCCATTAATTTGATAATTCCTTGATGACTACTCCTTTTTTGGAGTGAGTCCTTAACTTCTTTCTGTTCTAACTTTCAGATGTGGTGTTAACTTGGTGGTATGAGATCTTTCCACTCTTCTTATGCAGGCATTTTGTGCTATGAACTTTCTTATTGGTACCACTTGCATTTTCATTGTGTATAGTGATATGGTCCTGTTTAAGAGGACTATTTTTGAGGTTTAAGATGCTCAGCCTGGGAGAAAAGGTATAAGTAATATTCAATGTGTTCTAATACAAGACTTAGTCTCTGGAGCACATTGCTAATAAAATGCCTACAGCCTAAATCTGGGCAGAAAAGAGGTAGACAGAGCTTCAATACCAAGGCTGGGGGTCTAGAAAGATAACATGATGGAAATAGAGGAGAAAGAAGGAAGATGGTGTCATGGGATAGGTGGATTGTGAGTTCATGGCAATGAAGGTCAGTATGGGACTAGGAGTTTTCAAGGTAGAACATGGCAAGTGATATAATGGGGTTATTGACAGGGAAGTAGGGAAAATAGCATGGAGGGTCGATATCTACCCAACTCTGGTGCATTCATGCTTATTATAAATATAAAGTCTTGTCTTTTGTGTCTTTTATTTGGGAATTATACGATCTAAACAGAGTAAGAAACTCCCAAATAATATTTACCACAACAAGATGGGTGTAATTATGGTTTGTGCCCAATGATTGAAATGGAATGAAAAATATGATGGCAGAGGGTACTCAGTAGTCATGGCTGCATTTCATTCTAGAAAATGTGATATTGTGCTTTCAGACACCTTTCCTTTAGAGAAGATGAAAGGAAGGAATTGTCCTAGTAACCCATTATTACATGTGGAAGTTGAGAGGCAAGGTGCTGCTCCCTGTGGTGGTGCATGCCTATAATCTCAGAACCCAACAGACAAGGCTGGAAGATCATAAAGTCATGACTCAGCTCAGCTATCTAATGAATTTGAGGCTAGCCTAAGTTAAATTAAACCCTGACTCACTTTCACCTCAAATATTTTCATCCAAAGTGCATGTAAAACTATGTTATATGCGTCCATCCATGCATACATATCCCTTTCTACTTAATATTTTATATGTGTATAAAACCATTGGGAAAACAAGGAGAATCAATAATAAAATAATTAAAATAAATCCCTGTACAGAGAATTAAAGTTTACTTTAGATTTCTGGGTTTTCTCTTTTGCACCTGTATCTTGTCATTTCCTGTATGAAACATGGATTCCTTATGCAGTTGAATCAAAATCACAAACTGTAACAAATAGTCTACACAGCAATTATGACCTATAAAGTGTTATCATTTCCTCTTTTTTCCTATGAATTTAAGAAAAAAAGATATCAAATACACATTTGTAGTCCAGTCCTGAGGTCAAACATTCATCTTGATAGTCTCTAGTAGTAGAAAAACAAAAAAAAAAAATCTCCAGTAGTAGATAAAAATCACCTAATGCCCAAGATGAGATTTTGATTTCAAGGATATATTATCTTTCCAGCCTTGTGTCATTACTTAGTTAGAAGAGATCTTGATCAATTGTGCCTTCCACGATATTAGTGCTCTAAAGTCCACTTTATATTGAATGGACCAACTGGGCAGGAGGTGTCAACCAATTTGGACTCATTAGTAACACATATGGGCATCAAAGGATGAGAAATAAGTCCAACTAAAATTTAATAGTCTTCTCATTTAGTGAAATGCTTAGGATTCTAGTGGTATAGGGAATTCAGAGACCAGGATATTATTTCCATTGTAAAAGATAAATCAGTGTACCTGGCCAATTCCACTGTAATGCCAGAAGCACAGCATTTTTTTTTTTTCGAAACAGAATTTCTCTGTGTAGCCCTGGCTGTCCTGGAACTCACTCTGTAAACCAGGCTGGACTCGAACTCAGAAATCCACCTGCCTCTGCCTCTCAAGTGCTGGGATTAAAGGTGTGCACCACCACTGCCTGGAGAAGCACAACATTTACTGGGCTTATTAGGATTCTGAAGATAGCACACTCCTCACATGGGTGTGATACACCAGCCAACATACCAAGTGGCACAGAAAGCTGTTTGCTTTGTTTTGGAGGCCAGGAACAGGAGAAGGGTCTGCAACATATCCAGGCTACAGTGCAGGCAGCTCTACCAGTTGGACAATATCATCCAGCAAACCTAATGGGTTTTGAAGTTTCACTTTTAGATATAAATACTGTTTAGGGACTTGGGCAGGTCCTAATTTTGAATCATAGAGTTGGACTTTGGTGCAAGGCTTTTCCTCCAACTGCATCCAACTCTTTTCCCTTTTAAAGTCAAGTCTTAACCTGCTACACCATCTTAGTGGAAACTGAATGACAGTTGACCACCAAGTTACCATATGACCTGAGCTGACCATCATGAGCTGAGTGCTATTTGACCCAACAAGACAGGGAAAACAACCTAGCATCATGAGCATGCCTAAAAGGTACAAGAAAGTTACATAAAAATTTTCCCAGATACTTATAGTTTCTACTACTGTACAATGCACTCTGCTGTCAAGCATGCAACCTGAGCCTCCTGGTATATGCTTGATCATGAAATGACTGAGGAACAGATGACTAGGTCCTGGTTTACTATGGGTTCTGCCTGTTATACAGACACCATCCAGAAGTGAACAAGTGCAGCATGAAAAGATGTTTTGTATGACCAGGATACAAATAGGAATAACAAAATTAGGTGCCCCCTTTACCAGCAGTCCTCTCATCTTTATTCATGGATAGTACACTTGAAAGCCAATAACACATAATATACTTGTGCCTTGACCATTACATTAGACATAGCCACTGTGAACATGACACCAAATGTGATTTGTTGCAGGATGCATGTTGCTATGCTGGGATACCTGATGCAGAGCTAGGAGGAGAAGAAGCAGAAAGTAAAAGAGATGAGCAGGATGTAGCTGAGAGGGAGGTTACTAACCTACACAATGAGATGGTCTTTGCACTTCCTAAAAGCTGCAAAAACCAGTGCTGTGAGGGCAGAGAAGTGCAAGGACATTTAATAAAGAACATTCTCAAAGAGGTCTTCATAAAAAAGAAATGAGAAGTGTATTTCAAGGCAGTGTCTATACTCAGTGTTGATATATACATATACATATATATATATATATATATATATATATATATATATATGTATGTATATATAATATCATATATGTATTGATCATCTGGACATGTCTATTGGAGAACATTAGCAACAAACACTTGGAAAAATTTACTAATATATCAAGATTTAGTATCTGTCTTAATTAGAGGATAACTCAGGAAAATATTATTTTGTTGCTGTAGGGAGCAGTTATAGATGCTGCAGCCCTTGGGTGGAGCCCAGAGGACTGTCAGGGAGGCTTCCACACTGCCCTAATAGCAGTGAGTGCACATGTCCACAGGAATACTGCATGACACAAAATAAGAGGATCCTAGCAAAGCAGTGTAACCCCAGAACAGGCCTGGAACAGGGAGATTGTTGCTTTCCCCATTTTTATGAAAGTCCCCTTGGGTGCTGGCAGTCTGGCACCTCCCTGTAGTGTCAGTGGGATGGTTGGTTAGTACAGACTTCATGTGGATTCCCCGTTGGTACAAGGGGTGCATAAACATGGTTGCTGCTGTGCAATACAGTATATCTGTGCCTCAATGCTTGTCTCCAGATTCTGTTTCTCAGGTTTGTGACTCCACATCCCTCATCCCCTCCTAGATCCCAGTCCCACAAACAGTGTCATCAGGCTGTTCTGTAGCAAGCATGCCTAGTGATGGAGCTTTCCTCTTTCATGGTGAAGGAAGCAGAGAGGTTACTTATTCTTATTTGGTAACCTTTATATTTATGAGACTTCAAAATGTGAAAGAAAAATACATGACTTCTCAGTGCATTGTAAATGACAGTAAAAGACAGCTTAGATTAATTAATTGTTCAGACTTTGAACTTGCTACACACCTGTAGAATATGTATGTCTATATCACATAGCCAGCTGATACTATGCATTGTGTGTTTGTTGTCTTGGGCCCTTAGTCTGTATCTTCACATATGCACAATGATATGCCATTCCTTCTGGTAATACTGTTTTCATAAAGTAATATTTCCATTAAAGAAGCTGTATTCCTCATGCACCAAATACCTTTATGTTAAATTCCATCACCTCAAAAATTAACATGTATTGTAAAACAGAATATTTACTTTTTAAAATCAGATCTGTTTCTATGATGTCTTGTCTATAGACTTCACTTAATTCACATCTACTTTTGTTATTGTCACTAGGCAATTTTTTATTAGGAAAAAAATGAAATATAAGCTACTCATCAATGAAATATGTCATATCACAAAATTATGAATTTTTTATTAAGTATTTTATTTAAAATTGACACATGCATATAATATATCTGAACCCTGCTACTATAGTACTTTTGCTAATGAATTTAGAATGGAGGGTACCTGTAGAAGTGTTTTAATGACAGTGATTGGGGGACCTAAGATGGAGATATGGTAGAGGTGAAGTGACATAATTATCTTTCAACTGAAAAATATAATTAAATCAGGTTTATTCTTATGTATATGAAGTTTGTATGAATGTTTATCCATGACTGAGTGAGTGATTTTTGCATGGTAATGTTAACATGTTTATATTTTTTATGTATTTTCAGGTATAAAGACAATCATAAGGTGTTTCTTTTTTTCTTTTCTAAACTTTTTTATTTATTTATTTATTTATTTATTTATTTATTTATTTATTTATTTATTGATACTTTATTTACATTTTCAATGTATCCCCCTTTCTAGGTCTCCTCTTTGGAGACCACCTATCCCTTCCCTCTCTCCCATCTCTATGAGGGAATTCTACCTCCCACCCAACTGCCCACCCACTACCATATTCCCATCTTGACATTCCCCTTTACTGAGGCCTCTTCTCCTCCTGATGGGCAACAAGGCCCTCCTCTGCCACATATGTGGTCCAAACCGTGGGTCCCTCCATGTGTATTCTTTGGTTGGTGGTACAGCCTCCAGGAAGACCGGGGAGGGGGCAGGCCAGTTGACACTGTTGCTCCCTCCATAGGGCTGCAGATTCCCTCAGCTCCTTCAGTACCTTCTCCAACTCCTCTATCTGGGACCTAACTCTCAGTCCAGCAGTTACTGTAAAGTGAAACTTGGATATTCCAAACTTTTGGGCTAATATCCACTTATCAGTGAGTATATACCATGTTCCTTCTTTTGTGACTGAGTTACCTCACTCAGGATATTTTCAAGTTCAATCAATTTGCCCGAAAATTTCATTGAAACATTGTTTTTAATAGCTGAGTAGTACTCCATTGTGTAAATGTACCACATTTTCTGTATCCATTCCTCTGATGAGGGACATCTAGGTGATTTACAGCTTCTGGCTATTATAAATATGGCTGCTATGAACATAGTGGAGCATGTGTCTTTATTACATGTTGGAGCATCTTCTGGGTATATGCCCAGGAGTGGTATAGCTGGGTCCTCAGGTAGTATTATGTCCATTTTTCTGAGGGTCCCCCAAACTGATTTCCAGAATGGTTGTACCAGCTTGCAATACCACCAACAATGGAGGAGCGTTCCTCTTTCTCCACATCCTCGCCAGCATCTGCTGTCACCTGAGTTTTTGATCTTAGCCATTCGGACTGGTGTGAGGTGGAATCTCAGACTTGTTTTGATTTGCATTTCCCTGATGACTAATTATGATGAGCATTTCTTTAGGTGCTTCTCAGCCCTGCGAATTTCCTCAGTTGAGAATACTCTGTTTAGCTCTGTTCTGTATTTTTTGGTGGGGTTATTTGGTTTTCTGGAGTCTACTTCTTGAGTTCTTTGTGTATGTTGGATATTAGCCCTCTATCGGACGTAGGATTGGTAACGATCTTTTCCCAATCTGTTGGTTGCCGTTTTGTCCTATTGACAGTGTCCTTTGCCTTACAGAAGCTTGCAATTTCATGAGGTCCCATTTCTCGAATTTTGATCTTAGAGTCTAAGCCATTGGTGTTCTGTTTAGGAACTTTTCCTCTATACACGTGTTTGAGGCTTTTCCCCACTTTTTCTTCTATTAGATTCAGTGTATCTGGTTTGATGTGGAGGTCCCTGATCCACTTGGACTTGAGCTTTGTACAGGGAGATAGGAATGGATCAATTTGCATTCTTCTGCATGTAGACCACCAGTTGAGCCAGCACAATTTGTTGAAAATGCTGTCCCTTTTCCATTGGATGGCTTTAACTCCTTTGTCAAAAATCAAGTGACCGTAGGTGTGTGGGTTCATTTCTGGGTCTTCAATTCTATTCCATTGGTCTACCTGCCTGTCGCTGTACCAATACCATGCAGTTTTTATCACTACTGCTCTGTAGTACAGCTTGAGGCCAGGGATGTTGATTCCCCCAGAAGTTCTTTTGTTGTTGAGAATAGCTTTTGCTATCCTCGGTTTTTTGTTGTTTAAAATGAATTTGAGAATTGCTCTTTCTAAGTCTAAGAAGAATTGAGTTGGAATTTTGATGGGGATTGCATTATATATGTAGATTGCTTTTGGCAGGATGCCCGTTTTTATAATATTAATCCTGCCAATCCATGAGCAGGGGAGAGCTTTCCACCTTCTGAGGTCTTCTTCAATTTCTCTCTTCAGAGACTTGAAGTTCTTGTCATACAGATCTTCACGTGCTTGGTTAGAGTCACACCAAGATACTTTATATTGTTTGTGACAATTGTGAAGGGTGTCATTTCCCTAATTTCTTTCTCAGCCTGGTTATTCTTCGAGTACAGGGAGGCTACTGATTTGTTTGAGTTAATTTTATATCCAGCCACTTTGTTGAAGTTGTTTATCAGCTGCAGCAGTTTCCTGGTGGAGGTTTTCGCGTCACTTAACTATACGATCATATCATCTGCAAAGAGTGATATTTTGATTTCTTCCTTTCCAATTTGTATCCCTTTGACCTCCTTTTGTTATCTAATTGCTCTAGCTAGAACTTCAGTTACTATATTGAATAGATAGGGAGAGAAAGGGCAGCATTTCCTAGTCCCTGATTTTAGTGGAATTGCTTCAAGTTTCTCTCCATTTAGTTTGATGTTGGCTACTGGTTTGCTGTATATTGCTTTTACTATGTTTAGGTATGGGCCTTGAATTCCTGATCTTTCCAAGACTTTTATCATGAAGGGATGCTGAATTTTGTCAAATGGTTTTTCAGCATCTAATGATATGACCATGTGGTTGTATTCATTGAGTTTGTTTTTGTAGTGGATTACATTGATGGATTTCTGGATATTGAACCATCCCTGCATCCCTGGGATGAAGCCTACTTGATCATGATGAATGATCGTTTTGATGTGTTCTTGGATTCGGTTTGGGAGAATTTTATTGACTATTTTTGCATCAATATTCATAAGGGAAATTGGTCTGAAGTTTTCTTTCTTTGTTGAGTCTTTGTGAGGTTTTGGTATCAGTGTAACTGTGGCCTCATAGTAGAAATTGGGTAGTATTCCTTCTGTTTCTATTTTGTGGAATAGATTAAAGAGTATTGGTATTAGTTCTCTGAAGGTCTGATAGAATTCTGCAGTGAACCCATCTGGTCATGGGCGCTTTTTTTTGATGGGAGACTATTAATGACTGCTTCGATTTCCTTAGGCATTATGGAACAGTTTAGATGGTTTATCTGATCTTGACTTAACTTTGGTATTTGGTATCTGTCTAGAAAATTGTCCATTTCCTCTAGATTTTGCAGTTTTGTTGAGTATAGGCATTTGTAGTAGGATCTGATGATTTTTTTAATTTGCTCAGAATCTGTTGTTATGTCTCTTTTTACATTTCTACTTTTGTTAATTTGGATCCTGTCTCTGTGCCCTCTGGTTAGTCTGGCTAAGGGTTTATCTATCTATTTTGTTGATTTTCTCAAAGAACCAACTCTTGGTTTTGTTGATTCTTTGTATAGTTCTTTTTGTTTCTACTTGGTTGATTTCAGCCCTGAGTTTGATTATTTCATGCCTTCTACTCCTCTTAGGTGCATTAGCTTCTTTTTTGTTCTAGAGGATTCATGTGTGCTGGTAAGTTGCTAATGTATGCTCTCTCAAGTTTCTTTTTGGAGGCCCTCAAAGCTATG
>CM052720.1:46537976-46552491 GCA_028551405.1 Uromys caudimaculatus | reverse complement strand
AGAGAGAGAGAGAGAGAGAGAGAGAAAGAGAGAGAGAGAGAGAGGGGGGGGGGAGGGAGCCACCAGTTTCATGCTGAAGACCTCCCAACGCTCCCAGCCACAGCAGCCACCCACACAACCAAGCCAGCTAGCTGATGCCCAAGCCAAGGACTCAGTCCCACAGAGAGACCCTTCGGCCCAGTCTAGATCTAGTCTGTGGTCCCACTTCCTTCTCAGCTATTCCCAGGCATTCAGTGGGGTCTGCATTGCCCAAGAGCCTGGGAAGCCTATGGAGCTGGCTGCTGTGAATCTCCCGGGACCCATGGCCTTGTCGCCCACCCCTGGGCTGTGTTTCCTCGGGGCTTCTCACAGCCCAACACATGCCCAGCGATCCATGGGTTCTGAGCGGTCAAACGTCCTGCATCGTCCTGCCTCTCCGAGGGGCACCAAGAGCCCTGGGCAGACTCAAGGGACCCTCACTCCACCAAGCTGTTTTATCCAACATTTCCAGACTAAACTGTTCCTTCCTTTATCTTATCTACTGTGGAAGGGATCAGGAAATCCAATGGAGACCTCGCCTATCAGCCCAATGAAAGAGAAGAACACTTCTCAACAGCAGCAGCAGGAAGGGAACGCCCAGCAAAACCTGAATACAGCCATTCCATTTAGGCAGCATTCTGTAGGTCTTCTCCCTGAAGCTCTGGAGGTGGGAGTGAGACAGGATCCACCCAGTAAATTGTAGAGACTCAAGAGATTGAAAACCCCATGGCTGGTTTGAAGGTGACTCTGAAAAATTTCATGTCTCAACACCTCCAAACTTCTGATCTTTGGTACTGCCCTGATGGGAGTTTTATAAAGAAGATCATCGTCCATGGCCATGGCTTAGACAAACCCAAGCTAGGCTCCAAACGCCGAGTGTTAGCTTTGTGATTTCCTTTTGTACCTGGGATGCCAAAGGGCTGGACAGAACAAACCATAGGCAAAGGGCAATGGAGGGAAAAAACCTTGGGGAACTCACAGAAAAATGGCTGGAGTCTGTGTGTCAAGGTGAGCAAGTAAAGATGCACCTTCCTGGATCCTCTGCACCTCATGCCAAGCTCAGACTGGATTCCTTCACCAATGGCCGGGACTCCTGGAGGTTGGAGGCTGTGGAGAAGCAGGCCCTGGCCAGAGAGGAACACACAAGGGGTACAGAACTATTTTGAGCTGGGAACTCTCTAGGGGCTGCCTGATGATATGATGGGCTTTCCAACTGCTGCTGACGTTGCCCCTACCCGGCTCCCTTGAACGAACTATCCTTTATGCCAATCTGGCTGCCTTCCATTTGCTGCTAGAACACCACCAGTTGGCAGCCCAGAGCTGTGTCTGAGTGCTGGAGTGGGAGCTAGGCCATTTAAAGGCCTTATACCGAAGGGGGGTCGCTCAGGCTGCCTCGGGAACTTGGAAAAATGTAACTGCTGATCTCAAGAAAGTTCTAGCAGCAGACCCCAAAAAACCATGCAGCCAAAGAACAACTGGGAAAATGGTCATTCTTGGAAAGATACAGGATGCAAGGTTGGCTCAGGGTTTGTGCAAGATGTTTAGCTGATTAATAAGTTGAATTTTAAAAGAAAAAAATGTTTTGAGATGTACTGGGATCCTTTAAATTTTAAGTGTATAATTTTCTTGTCTGTTTGGCTTTGTTTAGGGTAATACTGGTGCATTAGTTAGGGATACTATTGTAATGAAACACCAAGACCAAAGAAAATAGGGAAGGAAAGAATTTATTTTGCATTACACTTTCAGGAACCATCCATTACTGAGGAAAATTGGGGCAGTAATAAGGCTAGAACCAGGAAGCATGACCTAAAGTCAGGAAGGCATGCTGATTATTAACTTACTCTAAATGTCTTGCTCAGTTAGTTCCTTTATCTAGCGCAGATTCGGTATGGGCCCTTAACCATCAATCATTAATTACAAAAATACTGCTGAGCATGGTGGCACATGCCTTTAAGCCTGGTTTTTGGGAGGCAGAGGTAGGTGAATCTCTGAGTTCAAAGCCAACCTGGTCTACAGAGTGAGTTTCAGGAGAACTGGGCTACAAGAGAAACCCTAACTCAAAACATAAAACAAAATATAATACAATAAAATATAATGGAGAAAGATAGAGAAAAGGAAGAAAATGCTTTACAGTTGAATCTTATGGAGGCATTTTCACAATTAAATTCTTTCAGATAACAAACAAATAACAAACAAAACTAGTAAGCACTAATGGTTGAATTAGAAAATTAGGAGTTGGTGTTTCATTTTCCTTCTTAAGGAAAAATTTAAAGAAGACTAATCTCAGTTCTACTCTGAAGATCTACTAGAACTCTATGCTGAATACTTCTGGCTCAGGGTTCCTTTGTTTGTTTGTTTATTTGTTTTGTTTTGGAGTGGGAGGTTTTAATTATTTCCTTCTCATTGGAATATGGCAGTTTAAATTATTTATTTAATCTTAATATGAGTTGATTAACACACACACACACTCTTTCCTTTCTTATACATTTTCCAATTTAGTGGGATTCAGATTATTAAAGTTATATCCTTAAGACTTTGATTTTCTTATGTATATTGTAATGTTTTTCCTTTCAACTACAATTTTATTGATTTAGATCTTCTCTCTCTTTGGGATAACATACATCATACTTATTAATCTTCTCAAAGAAAAAATCATTTGTTTCATTGATCCATTGTATTTTGTTTTATTTTGATTTTATTAATTTCAGACATGACTTTGGTTATATAGTTCTATCTACTTTTATTTGATGTTGTATGTTGTTGCTATTGTTTTTTGAAGAACTCAAAGAGAATCATAAGACATTAATATAAAATTCTCTCTCTCTCTCTCTCTCTCTCTCTCTCTCTCTCACACACACACACACACACACACACACACATAGACACAGTAAGTACTTACTCTTGTAAACATTTCCCACTCAATTATGTTCACTATGTCCCTTACATTTTGGTATGTTCTGTTTTGACTTTCCTTTCTAGGGTTTTTTTTTTTTTTAAGTTTTCTTCTTGATTGCATGATTTACATGATTATTATACTGTAGTATATTGTTTAGTTTCCATGAGCTTGTGCACTTTGTTTTTCATAGCAAGTTTATTAATTCTTTGATAATTTCACATAGTGTATTTGAATCATATTCACTCTTTTTCCTGAATAGTTTCTGGATCAATTCCAACTCCCTAACAGTGAATTTCAAGTTCTTTTTTTAAATCAATGAATTCTAATAATTTTTGCACGTGGACTAAATTACACATGCCTATAAATATGACTGAGATACTGAGAGCCAGGTGGTGATTTAGTACCTTTGCTGAGAATGTATTTTCAATTGGAAGAGGAGAAATGCTTCTAGAGAGGGCTGATACTAAGGGAAACAAAGGAAACAAGTGGAGTTAATTCCTCAGAAACACCCATATAACACTGCACAGAGGTTAACATCCATCACCTGAAGGCTACAATCTCATTATGGGTATGAAAAATCATTTATAAAACACAACTTCCTATAATTTTCTCCATCCTCTCTCATGGTTTTTAGGAAGAAGCTTATAATACTGATCACATGAAACAAGAAACAGTTAACATCAAATTAAATGGAGAGAAATTAGAATCAATCCCATTCAAATCAAGTATAAGAAAAGAGTGCCCATTCTCACTATCTATTCAATGTTGTACTTCAAGTTCTAGCTAGATCAATTAGACAACAAAAAGATATCAAAGGGATACAAATTGGAAAAGAAGATGTCAAGTTATCACTATTAGCGGATGATCTGATACTACACATAAGCAACCCCTAAAATTCTACCAGTGAACTCCTACACCTGATAAACAACCTCTGCAATATGGTTGGATATAATATTAACTCAAAATAAGTAAGTAGATAGATAGATAGATAGATAGATAAATAAATTAAAATAACTCAAATTAATCAGTAGCCTTCCTTCATAGAAATGATAAATGGGCCAAGTATAATATTAGGGAAACAACACCCATCACAATAGCCACAAATAATGTAATACCTTAGTGTAATTCTAACCAAGCAAGTGAACAACATCTACAACAAGAACTTGAAGTCCCTGAAGAAAGAAATTAAAGAAGACCTCAGAAGACGGAAAGATCTCCCACACTTATCAATTGGCAGAATTAACATAGAGAAAAAATGACGATCTTACCAAAAGCAATCTACAGATTAGAGAAAATTACCACCAAAATTCCAGCACAATTCTTCTATGGAAAAATAAAAAACCAGGGATAGCCAAAACATTTCTGAACAATAAGAGAACACCTGAGGTAATCACCATTTCTGACCTCAAGCTCTACTACAGAACAAGAATGATAAGAAGCACATGGTATTTGTACATGAACAGACATGTGGATCAATGGAATAGAATCAGAGACCCAGAAAAAAATCCCACACCTATAGACATGTGTTTTTTGACAAAGAATCCAAACCATAGAGTAGAAAAAGAAAACATCTTCAACAAATGGTGCTAGTATAACAGTCAGACTTCATGTAGGAGAATGTAAATTGATCCATATTTATCATCCTGCTCATAGCTGCACAAAGATCATGAAGTGGATAAAGGACCTCACCATTAAACCAAATACACTGAATCTGATAGAAGAGAAAATGGGAAATAGCCTCGAATGCATTGGCACAGGAGAAAATTTCCTGAACAGAACACCATTGAGTCAGGCTCTAAGATCAACAATTAATAAATGAAACTCAAAATCTTCTGAAAGGTGAAGGACACTGTCAATATTACAAAATGGCAATGTATAGATTGAGAAATATCTTCAATAATCTGATAGAGGGCTAATATTCAAAATATATAAAGAACTCAAGACTTTCAACTCCAGCAAAACCAAATAACCCAATTTTCAGAAATGTGATAGGGAGTTAAACAAAATTCTAAATAGAGAAATCTCAAATAGCTTAGAAGCACTTAAAGAAATATTCAGCACAATAAGTCATCAGAGAAATGCAAGTCAAAATGACCCTGAAGCTCTACCTCACACCAATCAGAATGACAAGATCATAAACTCAAGTGACAGCACATGCTAGTGAGTATTTGGAAAAAGAATATTCCTTCATTGCTGGAGGAATTGCAAACTGGCACACTCACTCTGGAAATCAATCTGGTGTTTCCTCAGAAAATTGGAAATAGTTTCACCTGAAGACCCAGGTGTACCACTGCTCCTGAGCATATACCTAAAAGATACTTCACTATACCACAAGGATGTGTGCTCTACTATGTTCATAGCAGTATTATTTGTAGTAGCCAGAACCTAGAAGCAAATCAGATGTCTCTAAAGCAATGAATGGATACAGAAAATATGGTTCATTTACACAACGGATTACTATTCAGCTATTAAATAAAGGACATCATGAATTTTGCAGGCAAGTGGATGGAACTAGAAAATATTATCCTGAGTGAGGTAAGCCATACTAAAAAGGACATGGGTACTCACTGATAAGTGGATATTAGCCAAAAAAATACAGAATATTCATTATACACTTCACAGTCTGTTAAAAAGTCTAGCAAAAAGGAAGACTCAAGTGAGAATGCTTCTATCCCACTCAGAAGGGGGAACAAAATGGTAGGGAGGTATCTGGTTGGGATCATGGTACCAGAAAATGTGTCAATGCAATCCCCATCAAAATTCCAACTCAGTTCTTCATAGAGATAGAAAGAGCAATTCTCAGAGTCATTTGGAATAATCAAAAATCCCGGATAGCTAAAACTATTCTTAAGTAAAAGAACTTCTGAGGGAATCACACTGACCTCAAGTTATACTACAGAGAAATTGTGACAAAAACTGCATGATATTGTTACAGAGACAGGCAGGTAGATCAATGGAATAGAAATGAAGACAAAGAAATGAATACACACATCTATCATCACTTGATCTTTGACAAAGAAGCTAAAACCATCCAGTGGAAAAAGACAGCATTTCCAACAAATGGTGCTGGTTCAACTGGCAGTCTGCATGTAGAAGAATGCAAATTGATCCATTCTTATCTCCTTGTACAAAGCTCAAGTTCAAGTGGATCAAGGACCTCCACATAAAACCAGATACACTGAATCTAATAGAAGAGAAAGTGGGGAAAAGCCTCGAACACATGGGCACAGGGAAACATTTCCTGAATTCTCTAAGATCTACAATTGACAAATGGAACCTCATAAAATTGCAAAGCTTCTGTAAGGAAAAGGACACTACCAATAGGACAGTACAGCAACCAACAGTCTGGGAAAAGATCTTTACCAATTCTACACCCAATAGACGGCTAATATCCAATACATACAAGGACTCAAGAAGTGAGACTCCAGAGAACCAAATTAACCTTTTTCTCATAAAATATATTTTGATCATATTTTCTCTTTTCCCAAGGTAGAGTGTTCTCAGGGATAGAACATGGGGAGTGAATGCTAAAAATGAGGATAATTTGAGGTATTGTATGGAAACTAAAATATAAATTCTTTAAAAATATTCTTATAGGAAATAAAACTAAACAGATTCAGCAATAAATGGAGCAGCCACTCTGGAAATAGGTTACATCTAATTTAGTTTTTGGCTATAAAGGGCCTCATAAGAACCACAGACTCCACAGGATCTTGCAAAAGCTATTGATTACTCACCACAAATCGACAGCAAGAACTTATGGATGAAGACAACACCTACACTATCTACTGAAGATGGAGTAGCAGAGATTGCCCTTTCACGGAGCCTTCATTCCTATGGACCAGACTACTAGGCATGAGTACCTTGGATGACACAATACCTTGGCATCAATCCAAGTATGAACTTCTCCAGGATGCCATTTCATTTTCTAGAAACATAATGGTCACCAGATGAATGAAAAAGGAGATATTAAAGTTCAAATCTATACTGTCAATACATTAACAGACTTGCTTTCAGGCATGGTTTACAAGAATCTGTTTTGTGATTGTAAATTTGTATTTATGATTAAACTACCAAAAGCACTTTTAAAGGAAAAATCATTTTCACAGACAATGTGGCCATGCTCAAGCAAGCAACCAAATCACACTGGGGTCTGTGTGAAACGTTATCTCTAATGGGGTCCTGAAGCTTCAGTCTGACTAGTTAGAAATCAACCTCACATTAAAATAGCGGTTAGTAGGGAGAATAAAAAACTCATCATATAACATAGCAGCATTAAAATGCTGTCACAGGGAATGACTTTGTCAAATGCCATCTTTTGTTTTCTTTAAATATGCAGCTCGTTTGGTCTCATTTAACCGCTTAGTTGGAAAGACAATGCAATACAGCTACATTTAGCACAGTTGCCTTGTCTTTGCAATATGTTTTACTGTTTTCCTTGAAATCAATTACCACTACCTGACCTTCCTGTTCTGTTGTAGTCATAAGGAAGAAATTAATTTGATAGAATGGAGACAATTTTGAGTAATAATTCTTACAACTAATTTTTGCACTAACACTTGTATGTATGGGGTCACATAATACACCATGATGTGGGTCACTATCCTTATCCATTTTTAGGCCATCTTTCTATAAGATTAGAATAATTAATTCATTGTATAAAATAGTTACAAACTACAGAGCCTTTGCAGTGTTGCCTTCATGAGGGGTATTATTATGAATGACTGGCCAGCAATACTAGCCATCATCTCCTAGACTATCTCTTCTAACACTATGTACAATGCTATTGTATTTCCGCATTCCATTCTATTGTAGTCATCCCATGGACATGCTTACCCTTGATTACACCCTCTAGTCTTATTCATAGGTCTATGTATTTTGTAGTTTAGGGAAATTACTCAGTCTAATTTGTATATATTATTAAATATTAAAAAATCACTGCCTGAAATCCTACTGCTATTCACAGCCTTGTGAATACACATGGCCTATAAGGGACTTGGTCTCATTGCAGGAGGTGTAGTTTGTTAGATGAAGTGTGGTTCTGTGGAGATGAGGTTTTAAGGTCTCATATATGGTCATGGCTGATCATCCTCCTCCTAGCTGACTGCTGAAGATTGTCTCCTCCTGAATACCAACAGATGAAGATATAGAACTCTTGGATTCCCCATAACCATGTCTTCCCGTAGTGTGTCATGCTTTCTGTCATAATGATAATGTAGTGAACCTCTGAAACTGTAAACCAGATCTAAATAATTGGTTTCTTTTATAAGAGTTGCCATCATCATATTGTCCCTTCACAGCAATGAAATCCTAACTAAGACAGAAGTTGGTAGCTGGTTCTAAACTTTTTTGTTTGTTTATTTTTAACTTAAGACAATTTTTATTTTTGAATGAAGAAGTATTGTATATAGTTTGAGGTAAATCATGATGTTTTGGCTCAGGTATAAGTTGGTTATCTGCTTTAGTTAATTAGCATATTACATTAAATTATATACTTTCCATATGATGAATGCATACAAATCCTTTCTTCCAAAATTTTATTTTAGATAATCAATTACAATGATTGTATTTCTGTTGCCATTCTAGAGAACACTATGGTATACTCCTATTTCTAACATTGTATCCGTCAATCAATCTTTCTTTTTCTCCTTTTTCCCAGACTCTGGTTGTCAACATCTATTCTCAGCTTTTTTAAATAACTCATTTGATTTATCTCATAGCAAATGTACTCATAGTTTACAAATAATATGAAGCACTGTCATCACTATGACTTTAAAATATTTTGATTTTGAAGTTATAGTCATTAAGTTACTAAATTCTGCAGGAGGCACAAGGTCAACTTATTTTTAAAGTTACTTGGGAGGGTTCCTCTATATGTGGTTATTCAATAAACACCAGACACACTTAGATTTATTTATTTCATTTAATTGTAGTTTTAGGTCTTATAAGTAATTTAAGAATCATGTAAATGTTTTATGATTGTGTAAAATGGTTATTTTTTACAATCAGACCTATGAAAAAGAATTTATTCAGAAATATTGATTTCTTCTTCTGTTCTCATTTTATCTTCTCATTCTTGAAATTCGAAGCAAGAAAAGAAAACAGAAAATATACACATTTACTACTTCTTTCATTATATGGTAGATTATAATAGAATATTAGATGTTTTTTCAAAGACCATATTTAATAGAAATATTTAGAATGATTCCTCACTATTTGAAAAGATTTTCATTGTACTTCATTTAGGGATGTACCAAACTGTCAACTGATCTTCTAAGGATGGATATTTGCGTTTTTAAAGCCTTGCTATTATATACAGTGTTGCTAGGAACAGCCTTGTACAAATATTTTTTCCATTTTTTCCTTTTTTTGATACTTTATTTACATTTGAAGTGTTTCCCCCTTTCCAGGCCTCTCCTTTGGAACCCTATCCCCTACCACCTACCCTGCCTCTATGAGGTTATTCCGCCACCAACCCGCCCACTCACTCTCATTTTCCCTCCTTGGCATTCCCCTATACTGGGACATCTAACACCCTCAGGCCCAAGGGCTTCTCCTCCCCCTGATGGCTAACAAGGCCCTCCTCTGCCACATATGTGGCCAGCACCATGGGTCTCTCCATGTATATTCTTTGGTTGGTGATCCAGTCTCTGGGAGCATCGGGGGGCGGGGTCAGGCCAGTTGATACTGTTGCTCCCTCCATGGGGCTGCAAACTCCCTCAGTTCCTTCAGTCCCTTCTCCATCTCCTCCATCTGGGACTCCATGCTCAGTCCAATGGTTGGCTGTGAGCATCTGCCTCTGTATTTGATGACCTGGTATATGAAACTTTCTACATTGTGGGGGAAAATGATTTTTGCTGTTTTATGGCTCTTAGCATCACTGGATAAATTGATGAATGATAGTAATGAGGTGCATGATAAAACTGAGTAACTCCAGATGAGATCAGACTATTTAAAACTTTGTAAGTGTGCCCTTGAAGAGAATCTTCATTCCAGCTGCCATAGAGCTCAAGTTGTAGAAGTCAAACAAAAGTTCTAATTATAAGACTGTCTGAATTACTGTGAAATTTCAAGTCTCAGCATCAGAGAGTGTCAACATTTAAAGTAAAGGCATTAATTGGCAAAGAATGGGATCCTATAACTTAAGATGAGAATGTACAGGAGGGCCACACTGAACCTGAGAAATATGGACTGGAACCCTCAGATTCTCAAGAGTTTATTTTACCAGAGGAAGTAATACCTTTAGCCTGACACATTGGAATATGACCTTTTTCACCTGAAAAAAAATCCTTCGTTGTCCTCTAAATCAGCAGTGGTTTTCTCAGAAGGAAATGCTAGGCAATATAGTACTGATGTTCCTAAAGTCCTACCAATAGTTTCCTCTCTACCTATAACCATACTCAAGGGAAAGCATGCCCCTAGAGTGGAAGTAGAAAGAGTAATCTACAAGGAAGAACACAGCACTATTAAGAGGCTTAATGATTTTGCTAATTCATTCAAGCAGAAGTCTTGGAAATATGAGTGGGGATGGGTTTTAAGAGTGTAGAATAATGGTGAAAGGCTGAGTATATTGATATGGGCCCTCTGGGTAAAGAATAAAAGTTTAATATGCAAGCTTGCACAGTTAAAATCGTAGGTGTCATAAGTTTGTTTGAATAGTGGGCTGAAGCATTTATCAAAAGATCTCCAACTGAAAAGAAGTTGGACATGCCTGATAACGTTATTAGTGTTAATGAAAGGGTTGGAAGGCTCAGGGAAATTGCAATGCCAGAGTTGGTCAGCTGTGTTAAATCTAATCCTCCACAATGGGACGACCCAGAAGACATTACCTTCATGAATCCTACAACAAACAAAATGGTCAGAGGAACACCAGAACATTTGAAGTGTTTTGTTGTCACCATTTTACTGTGCCAGACATTCAGATTGGAGATGCTGCTGCACAGTCAGATGAATTAAATGCAGTAGGTTTAATTGGACCCCAAGGTAGCAGCAGCCAGGTAGGAGCATTGAATCTCCAGAGGCTTGATGATTATACCTATTATAATAGGAAGTATAGACAAAACATTGTTCATCATGACCTAACCCATAATGGTGAACAAAAAGGAGGTGATTTTTATAAGAGCATGACTTGCACAGACCTTTGGTACTAAGTAATCACTCATAATCTTTCCCAACATGAAATAGATAAGAAGTATACTACATTTCTGTTTGATGTGTGTAACAAAAAAATTGCCAAATGAAAGAAAGACTATAGTGGATCATGGCAAGAGGAAATCTCAGCCAGTAAATCAATTTCCAGATGTGACCCAGTTTGCAGACCCAGAACCCCAATGAATGAAGTGATGGCCCATAGAAATTATTTGATAAGACAGAATTTTTTCTGTTAGCATTTATCAAGTTCTTTCCCAGTAGGACCTATGGCCTTATATAGGGTAACTGTACACTGGGAAGAAGGAAATAATCAGACTTTCTGGGATTTATTGGAAACTGATTCTAAATTGATGCTGATTCCAGGAGATCACAAGAAACATTGTGGCCCTTCAGTAAAAAGTAGGACCCATGGAGTTCAGCAGATTAATTACATTTTGGATGATGTCCAACTTACAGTAGGCCTTGTAGGTCCCCAAATTCATCCCATTGTTATTTCTCTAGTTCCAGAATGTATTATTGAGACAGATATACTAAGAAGTTGGCAGAATTCTCATATTGGTCCTCTGACCTATGGAATAATAGCTTTTATGGTTAGAAAGTTTAAATGGAAGTGTTTGAAGTGGCCTCTGCCAAAAAATATCATGAACAAAAACATTATTGCATGCATGGAGGAACTGCAGAAATTACTGCCATCATCAAGGATTTTAAAGATGCAGGGGTAGTGGTTTCTACCACATCTCCCTTAACTCTCCTATATTCTGTCAGTTCAGAAAACTGATGGATTGTGCAGACTGACAGTTGACTATCAAACCTAAATCACATAGTAATTCCAATTGCATCTGCTGTGTCAGACCTACTGTCCCTACTTGAGAAAATTAGCAAAGCCCCTGGAACATGTTATACAACTATTGATCTTTCAGCTCTTAAGATCAGCAGTATACATTACAGTTTGTCTCAAGGACACATTAACTCTCCAGTCCTGTGTCATAACTTAGTTAGAAGAGATTTTGAACATCAGTCTCATCTACAAAACATCACATAGTTTCTCTAGATTGATGACATTATGTTGATTGGACCAAGTGACCAGGAGTAGCAGCCAGTTTGGACTCAATGGTAACACATATGTGTATTAAAGGATGGAAAATGAATCCAAGCAAAATTCAAAGTTCTTTTACCTCACTGAAATTGCTAGTCGTCCAGAGAAGTGTGAGGTCTGCACAGATAGCACTTCTAAGGTGAAGGATAAGATATTGCTCCTGAATCCTCCTATCACAATGAAAGGAGCAGAACTTTCACTTGACTCAGAAAGTTTTTAGTTTTGTGTCGGGCCTGTAACAGAAGAAGGCTCTTCAAAACATTTGTGCCTGGGTTGAAAGTTTCTGAGTGTGTTGCTGTTCTTATTCCTTCACTAAGAATCCTGCCTGCCTACAGGAGATGGCCACTTCAGGAAACATGTCTCCCACTGCTAGGAATCTCAGCTAGTTTCACCCCCATAGAATCTCTAGGGTATCCCCCATCCAGACATCTGGCCATCCTAGAGATGCCTCCCTACCCACTGAAGATTTCTGTTCTCTCTCCCTTGGCTGTCCCTGCACCTGATGCCACTGGCCCATTTCTCTCTCTGCCAGGGTTTTATAAGTCTATATTCATATACTAAGGTGGGGTGCAGAATTGACACCAATGACTGATGACCTCTGGCCATTTAATTTTCTTTTGCTATTCTGAGACCAAAAGACAATGGCTTCTTGCAATTACCTTTCTCTTACTATTCTGGAGCTAGAGCTAATGGCTTCTGAAAGTTGACTCCTGCTGACAAAATCAGGGAATTATGAAAGTTAGTTACTTAGACTGTTTACTCTTTAACTCAGGGTCCTCTCACCAGCCATGCAAAATGTTTGGAGTCTGATGACTCTTCATTAGCCAGAAAGAAAGAAAAAGAAGGAAAGAAAGAAAGAAAGAAAGAAAGAAAGAAAGAAAGAAAGAAAGAAAGAAAGAAAGAAAGAAAGAAAGAAAGAAAAATTTAGGCACACACTGCCATACTACACTGAATGAATCAGGTAAAGGATAAATACCACTTTATTTTTGTTCTTAGTTTTTATACCTTTCTTTAAAAAATAGTCTCATAGCAATTTTCAGGTAGAACCATTACTGCAGGATTATTGATTAGATTGTTTTCTTCTTCCTTCCTTCCTTCCTTCCTTCCTTCCTTCCTTCCTTCCTTCCTTCTTTCTTTCTTTCTTTCTTTCTTTCTTTCTTTCTTTCTTTCTTTCTTTCTTATAATCTGGGATATTGGTTTTACTTTTTTAAATTGTTTTTGATTTACATTGCAAATTTTGCCCCCATTCCTGGTTATCCCTCCAAGAGTTGTTCACTCCATACCCTCTCTCTACAGAATTAGGGACATATATTGCCACTGAGGCCAGACAAAGAAGTTCTCTGCTACATATATGCCAGGGGCCATGGACCAGCCAGTGTTTTCTCTTTCCTTGGTAGCTTAGTCTCTGGGAGCTCCCAGAGGTCTGGGTTAGTTGATACTGTTGGTCTTACTATGGGGTTGCTATTCCCTTCGGCTCTGTCAATCTTTCCCCTAACTCTTCTACAGGGGTCCCTGATCTAAGTCTAATGGTTGACTGGAAATATCTGCATTTGTCTCAGTCAGCTACTGGTATAACCTCTCAGAGGAGAATCATTATAGGCTCTTGTCTGCAAGGGAAACAAAGGATCAGAAAGACCTCTATGATATTTATAACATTGTATTTAGTGACATTTTCTTGTGTTTCAGTTGGTTTAGGATATCCTGGGCTTGCTGTATTGAGGTAGTTGTTCTTTGGAGGTGTCATAATGCCTTGTATGGTTCTGGAGTCTGATGGAGGTGAAAGAGAGGTAACAGGAGAGTGGAGGTCCTCCTGGGATAGCAAAGTGCTCAGGGAGCTTGGGATGGCCCAGAATGCTCAGAGAGCAGGGGAAATGGGAGGAGGAAGGGAAGCTTACATGTATGTTTCAGGAGTCTCAGGGCTGATGAAGGTATGAAGAGAGGAAATGGGGGAGAGGTGATAGACGTCCTCCTGGGATAAAAGATTGCTCAGAGCCTCAACATGTAGAAGCAAATAATGGATTCATCTGAAAAGCCCTCCCACACCAAAGACTAATTGAATATTGAAGAAAATGAAGGGAAAAATCTTGAAATCCAGAGGATGAGGAGGTTCCTGTGACAATGTGTTCTATGAACAACAGAAAGAATACTAAAAAGTGTCACCAACATGACCCCCAAAATTTGAGCTAAAGAATGATGATACCAGCAAACCTGCCAAACTGGATGTTTAAAAGATTAAAGGGACACAATGCTTCACAATAACTCTTTGGAACTGGTTAAACCTAGAAATGGAAGAGGTAGTCATCCCCAGGGAAGGGAAAAAAGATTAGTTGTCTAGTACCAAGGGAAAAAAGATT
>CM052720.1:46506579-46530537 GCA_028551405.1 Uromys caudimaculatus | reverse complement strand
AATGTGTTGAATATTTCTTTAAGTGCTTCTAAGCTATTTGAGATTTCTCTGTTTAGAATTCTCTGTTTAGCTCCCTATCCCATTTCTGAAAATTGGGTTATTTGGTTTTGCTGGAGTTGAAAATCTTGAGTTCTTTATATATTTTGAATATTAGCCCTCTATCAGAAGTTGGATTGTTGAAGATATTTCTCAAGACATACATTGCCATTTTCTAATATTGACAGTGTCCTTCACCTTGCAGAAGGTTTTAAGTTTCAAGAGGTCCCATTTATCAATTGTTGATCTTAGAGCCTGACTCATTGGTGTTCTGTCCAGGAAATTTTCTCCTGTGCCAGTGCATTTGAGGCTATTTCACATTTTCTCTTCTATTAGATTCAGTGTATTTGGTTTTATGGTGAGGTCATTGATCCACTTCATGATCTTTGTGCAGCTATGAGCAGGATGATAAATATGGATCAATTTACATTCTTCTACATGAAGTCTGACTGTTATACTAGCACACTTGTTGAAGATGTTTTCTTTTTCTATTGTATGGTTTGGATTCTTTGTCAAAAATCACATGTCTACAGGTGTGGGTTTTTTCTGGGTCTCTGATTCTATTCCATTGATCTACATGTCTGTCTCTGCACAAATACCATGTGGTTTTTATCATTCTTGTTCTGTAGTAGAGCTTGAGGTCAGGGATGATGATTACCTCAGATGTTCTCTTATTGTTCAGAAATGTTTTGGCTCTCCTTGTTTTTTTATTTTTCAATATGAAGCTGAGAATTGTTCTTTCCATATTTATGAAGAATTGTGCTGGAATTTTGGTAGTAATTTTCTCTAATCTGTAGATTGCTTTTGGTTAGATTGTCATTTTTTTTCTCTATGTTAATCCTGCCAGTTGTGAAGTGTGGGACATCTTTCCATCTTCTGAGGCCTTCTTTAATTTCTTTCTTCAGGGACTTGAAGTTCTTGTTTTAGAGGTTTTTCACTTGCTTGGTTAGAGTTACACTAAGACATTATGTTATTTGTGGTTATTGTGATGGGTGTTGTTTCCCTAATTTTATAATCGGCCCATTTATCATTTCTATGAAGGAAGGCTACTGATTCATTTGAGTTAATTTCATTTATCTATCTATCTATCTATCTATCTTTCTATCTATCTATCTATTTTGAGTTAATATTATATCCAGCCACTTTGCAGAAGTTGTTTATAAGGTGTATGAGTTCTCTGGTAGAATTTTAGAGGTTGTTTATGTGTAGTATCAGATCATCCACTAATAGCGATACCTTGACATCTTCTTTTCCAATTTGTATCCCCTTGAACTCCTTTTGTTGTCTAATTGATATAGCTAGAACTTTATTATTATTATTATTATTATTATTATTATTATTATTATTATTGATACTTTATTTACATTTCCAATGTTTCCCCTTTTCTAGGTCTCCTCTTTGGAAACCCCCTATCCCCTCCCCCTCCCTGCCTCTATGGGGGAATTCCACCTCCCACCCATCCGCCCACCCATACCCATATTCCCACCTTGACATTCCTCTTTACTGAGGCCTCTAACGCCCTCAGGCCCAATGGCCTCTCCTCTCTCCCTGAGGGCCAACGAGGCCATCCTCTGCCACATATGTGGTTCGAACCATGGGTCCATAGATGTGTATTCTTTTGTTGGTGGTCCAAACTCCAAGACGACCGGGGGGGGGGGGTTCAGGCCCATTGACGCTGTTGCTCCTTCCATGGGGCTGCAATAGATAGTGAGAGTGGGCACCCTTTTCTTGTACCTAATTTGAATGGGATTGGGATTCCAATTTCTCTCCATTTAATTTGATGTTAGCTGTTTCTTGTTTCTTTCTTGCTTTCTTTCTTTTTATTCTACACAGGGTTTCTCTGTGTAGCCCTGGCTGTCCTGGTACTCACTCTGTAGACCAGGCTGGCCTCAAACTCAGAAATTTGTCTGCCTCTGCCTCCCAAGTGCTGGGATTAAAGGCATGCGCCACCACTGTCCAGCTGTTTCCTGTTTCATGTGATCAGTATTATAAGCTTCTTCCCAAAAACCATGAGAGAGGTCGGAGAAAATTATAGGAAGTTGTGTTTTATAAATGAATGTTCATACCCATAATGAGATTGTATCCTTCACATGATGGATGGTAACCTCTCTGTGCAGTGTTATATGGGTGTTACTGAGTAATTAACTCCACTTGTTTCCTTTGTTTCGCTTAGTATCAGTCTTCTCTAGAAGCATTTCCCCTCTTCCAATTGAAAATATGTTCTCACCAAAGTTACTAAATCACCACCTGGCTCCCAGTATCTCAGTCATATTTATAGGCATGTTTAATTTAGTTCATGTGCAAAAATTATTAGACTTTATTGATTTAAAAAAAAGAACTTGAAATTCACTGTTAGGGAGTTGGAATTGATCCAGAAACCACTCAGATAAAAGAGTGAAAATGATTCAAATACACTATGTGAAATTATCAAAGAACTAATAAACTTGTTGTTAAAAACAAAGTGTACAACTCATGGAAGCTAAACAATATACTACAGTATAATAATCATGTAAATCATGCAAACAAGAAGAAAACTTAAAAAAAAAAAAAGTAGAATGGAAAGTCAAAACAGAACATACCAAAATGTATGAGACATAGTGAACATAACTGAGTGGGAAATGTTTACAAGAGCAAGTACCTACTGTGTGAGTGTGTGTGTGTGTGTGTGTGTGTGAGAGAGAGAGAGAGAGAGAGAGAGAGAGAGAGACTTTATATGAAGATTTTATAGTTCTCTTTGAGTTCTTGCAAAAAACAAACAAACAAACAAAAAAAACCCAACATACAACACCAAATAAAAGAGATAGAACTATATGACCAAAGTCATGTCAGAAATTAATAAAATGGAAATAAAACAAAATATAATGAATCAATGAAACAAATGATTTTTTCTTTGGAAAGATTAATAAGTTCGATGTATCTTATCCCAAAGAGAGAGAAGTTCTAAATCAATAAAATTATATTTGAAAAGAAAAGCATTATAATATATATAAGAAATTCAAAGTCTTAAGGATACAACTTTAATAATATAAATTCCACTAAATTAGAAAATGTATAAGAAATGAAAGTGTGTGTGTGTGTGTGTGTGTGTGTGTGTGTGTAGTGTGTGTGTGTTAATCAACTCACATTAAGATTAAGTAAATAATTTAAACTGTCATATTCCAATGAGAGGGAAATAATTAAAATCTCCCACTCCAAAACAAAACAAATAAACAAACAAAAGAACCCTGAGCCAGAAGTATTCAGCATAGAGTACTAGCAGATTTTCAGAGTAGAACTGAGATTAGTCTTCTTTAAATTTTTCTGTAAGAAGGAAAATGAAAGACCAACTCCTAATTTTCTAATTCAACCATTAGTGCTTGCTAGTTTTGTTTGTTGTTTGTTTGTTATCTGAAAGAATTTAATTGTGAAAATGCCTCCATAAGATTCAGCTGTAAAGCATTTTCTTCCTTTTCTCTATCTTTCTCCATTTTATTTGACTGTATTGTATTTTGTTTTATGCTTTGAGTTAGGGGTTCTCTTGTACCCCAGTTCTCCTGAAACTCACTCTGTAGACCAGGTTGGCTTTGAACTCAGAGATTCAGCTACCTCTGCCTCCCAAACACCGGGATTAAAGACATGTGCCACCATGTTGAGCTCTATTTTCGTAATTAATGATGGATGGTTAAGGGCCCAGATGGGGCCTGCGCTACATAAAGGAGCTAACTGAGCAAGACGTTTGGAGTAAGTTAGTAAGCAGCATGCCTACCTGACTTCAGGCCATGCTTTCAGGTTCTAGCTTTATTACTGCCCCAATTTTCCTCAGTGATGGATGCTTCCTAAAAGTGTAATGCAAAATAAATTCTTTCCTTCCCTATTTTCTTTGGTCTTGGTGTTTCGTTGCAACAATAGTAACCCTAACTAGGGCACCAGTATTACCCTGAACAAAGCCAAAGAGACAAGAAAAGTATACACTTAAAATTTAAAGTACCCCAGTACATCTAAAAATATTTTTTCTTTTAAAATTCAACTTTTTAATCAGCTAAACATCTTGCACAGCCCCCGAACCAACCCTGCATCCTGTATCTTTCCCTGAATGACCACTTTCCCAGTTCCTCTTTCACTGCAAGGTTTTTGGGATCTGCTGCTAGAACTTTCTTGAGATCAGCAGTTGAATTTTTCAAAGTTTCCGAGACAGGCTGAGCAACCTCCCTTCAGTATAAGGCCTTTAAGTGGCCTGGCTCCCGCTCCAGCACTCAGACACAGCTCTGGCCTGCCTTGTTGGGGTGTCCTTGCAAATGGAAGGCAGCCAGATTGGCATAAAGGATAGTTCGTTCAAGGGGCTGGGTGGGGGCAACGTCAGCAGCAGTCGGAAAGCCCATCATACATCGGGCAGCCGCTAGAGAGTTCCCAGCTGAAAATAGTTCTGTATCCCTCGTGTGTTCTTCTCTAGCCAGGGCCTCCTTCTCCACAGCTTCCAAACTCCAGGAGTCTGGGGCATTGGTGAAGGAATCCAGTCTGAGCTTGGCAAGAGATGTATAGGATCCAGGAAGGTGAATCTTTACTTCCTCACCTTGACACACAGACTCCAGGCATTTTTCTCTGAGTTCCGCCCAAGTTTTATTTCCCCCTCTATTGCCCTTTGCCTATGGTTAGTTCTGTCCAGCCCTTTGGCATCCCAGGTCCAAAAGGAAATCACAAAGTTAACATTCGGCATTTGGAGCCTAGCTTGGGTTTGTCTAAGCCTTGACCATGAACTATGTTCTTCTTTATAAAGCTCCCATCAGGGCATTACCAAAGATCAGAAGTTTGGAGGTGTCGAGACATGAAATTTATCAGAGTCACCTTCAAATCCAGCCACGGGGTTTTCAATCTCTTGAGTCTCTACAATTTACTGGCTGGATCTGGTCTCACTCCCACCTCCAGAGCTTCAGGGAGAAGACCTACAGAATGCTGCCTAAACAGTTTTGCTGGGCATTCTCTTCCCGCTGCTGCTGTTGAAAG
This sequence comes from Uromys caudimaculatus, assembly GCA_028551405.1. NCBI lineage: Eukaryota > Metazoa > Chordata > Mammalia > Rodentia > Muridae > Uromys > Uromys caudimaculatus. The sequence goes on along the minus strand of CM052720.1, from coordinate 46,525,521 downwards.
GTGTTCTTCTTTTTCATTGGGCTGATAGGCGAGGTCTCCATTGGATCTCCTAATTCCTTCCACAGTAGATAAGATAAAGGAAGGAACAATTTAATCTGGAAATGTTGGATAAAATGGCTCGGTGGAGTGAGGGTTCCTTGAGTCTGCCCAGAGCTCTTGGTGCCCCTTGGAGAGGCGGGACAATGCAGGAAGTTTGACTGCTCAGACCCCATGGACCGCTGGGCATGTGTCAGGCTATGAGAAGCCCCCGAGGAATCACAGCCTGGGGGGGGGCGACAAGGTCATGGGTCCTGGAAGATTCACGGCAGCTGACTCTATAGGGTTCCCAGGCTCTTGGGCAATGCAGACCCCGCTGGATACCTGGGAAGATCTGAGAAGGAATTGGGACCGCAGACTGGATCTGGCTGGGCCAAAGGGTCTTGCGGTGAAACTGAGTCCTTGGCTTGGGTGCCAGCTAGCTGGATTGGTTGGGTGGGTGGCTGCTGTGGCTGTGAGCACTTGGAGGCTTTCAGCCGGAGACTAGATGCTCGCTTTCTCTCTTTCTCTTCTCTTGCTCTCTGTCTCTCTGTCTGTCTCTGTCTCTATCTCTGTCTCTGTCTCTGTCTCTCTCACTCCCTCTAATTTCCATTCGTTTATATCACAAATGATATCCCACTTCCTGGTTACCCCTCCAAAAACTATACCACATCTACCCTCTTCCTCCTCCACTTTGCCTTTATGAGGGTGCTCCCCCACCTATCCACCTTCTCCCTCCCTACCACTCCAGCATCCCACTAAGCTGAGGCATCAATCCTCTACAGGACCAAGGACTTCCTCTCCCATTGATATCAGAAAAGGCCATCCTCTGCTACATATGTATATGGAGCAATGGATCCCTCCCTGTACACTCCGTGGTTGGTGATCTAGTACCTGTGAGCACTGGGTGGTCCGTCCAGCCAACAATGTCAGTGGCTTTCTCTTTAATGGATATATTACACATAAACCAGTCAACAAAAATTTGGACTGGGACAACCCCATGAATGCGACCTTTGGCTTCCAGGTTGGCTGAAAACCCACTAGAGTCTGTGTCTGACCTCCCTCTTTCTTCTGATCACCAATACCTCCATTTTCAGAGGCAGCTATAACTTCTCTAATGAAAAATGTCTCCTGACCACAAACTGGATGAAGTATTCAACAACAGCCATCCTGATGAGGGAACCAGTCACCATTTGGGTGCCTATCGTAAATAGTGCTCATTTTCATGCTGTCATTTTGATGGCCCAGACTCACTTACAACCCCTATATCAGGAAAGAGGGGTTTTAGCATTACTGCTGACATCATTGCAGCCATCATTGTGGGCATTTTTGGGGTGACGACAGCTGCTGTTGCCTTGACTCAGACAGTCATGATGTCAGAGACCATCAGTAAGGTAGACTCCAAGTAAGCTGTAGTGCTACAGGTGTAGGAAGTATACAAGAAACATCTTTATCAAGCCATCCAAATTTTGCAACAGCAGATTGACCTAGTGGCAGAAGAGTTGGCCCTTGTTTGGGACATGTCTCTATTGGCCTGTGACTCCCGGTTTAACTCAATCTGCCTAACCCTCTCCCAGGTACTTAAGGTCACTGAAGCCCTTCAACAGTAGGCTCAATATCTTGAAGGTAGCTGGTCAGACAAATTCCTTAACTATTCTGTGCTGTCAAGGGAGATCATAGTCAAATTCAATGCTACCAGTGTATCTGTGTCTTCCCTGGATGCCAGCTTCTTAGGGAAAGTGTGGGACAATATTAAGAGACTGTTTGACCCCTCATGCATAGTCACTTATGGTATGATGGGAGGAATTGTCATACTAATGTTTATTTTGCTTAAGTGTCTTTTACAGCGTATTTCCATTCATCACTCCATAAGAAGCTGATGACTCTTGAAAATCCTGATAACATATCCCTAAAGAAGTGATCTAAAACTTGATGGTAGAGATTCATGAGACTACCATGTAGGCCATTCCTCACCCTTTCCTTTGCACAACATGAATCAAGAGTGATGTCTCTTGGAGGCCTGTTAGTCAATGACAGGTAGGATCCTGGAAGACAGGACCACCTAAGACAGGCACAGTCCAGTATACTGGGAATCCTCGAAGATGGAGTCAACAATGTCAAGGCAATGTTACCACAGCTCCTACTAGGCTGTCAAAATCAATAAACAAAAGATTGGAAATGTAGGAGGAAGGGCAGGCCTCACTGACTAAGCAGTGGCTACCTCCACAGCAATGTAGTGGCTGGACCTGCAGCCACAGAGGCAACTTCCACATGAGGAACAAGTTTAATACTGTCAGAGAGCCTAAAGGCTGGTGATGCAGACAATGACAGCCAATCAAAAACTGACACTTGGGAGACATACTTACTAGGAACCAATGGAACGTGTGGAGAGGGAACAAAGAATGCTCCTAAAGGATTAATAAATGAGCATGGGGTGGCATTTCATGAGCTTGCTGCAGCATTCTCACCTGCTCCCAGAGACTTAGTCATTAATTCTATGCTACCTCATCCCTAACCACCAAGGGAAAGTAATGTTCGGTCAGAGTTAGTGGGTAAAAGCAGCAATCAATAAATTCTATTATAGTAGTTTTCAATATCTTATTTCTTGTATGATTACAATTCCAATCAGGTTAAAAATTAAGACTAATCCTCACAGGTAAATCAGACATAAAGGAGTTTGCCCATGCCCTCAACTTAAATTCTTCCTAACCTCTGCTCATTTCTCTTCTCAAATACTGGGCCACCATTTTGGTGTGAAGGAACCTCCACTTTCCTCTGAAATGAATGCCACAACTTCGGCTATTTGCATTTGTGTTCAAGGTTGAGTTACCATTATCACTAGTTTCCTACACCCGTAATTGGTTGCATCATTTTGCTTAGCTACTTAGTTTAAGTTTACTATTGCTATGATAAAACACCATGAGCAGAAGAAACTATGGGAGGAAAGTGTTTATTTCACTTATAATTACACACTGTAATCCAGCAATAAAGCAAAATAAGCCAAGAACTGAACATAGGACCCGAAATTGCAGGTAGGAGCTGATGTAGAGGCCATGGGGAAGTTCTGTTTACTCGCTTGCTCTTCATGTCTTTCTCGACCTATTTATTTATTTATTTATTTATTTATTTATTTATTTATTTATTTATTTATTTAATGTGTACCCATGTATGCATGTGTATATGTTATGCAGTATTTAGATATTCCATGTTTATATATTTATCTAATATTTATTTTAATATCTGCATATACATGTGCATAACTACATTTGTATGTATTTTTTATAACTGGACAGCCTGGTTGGGCCTCAGTGGGCGAGGAGATTCTTAGTTCCATGGGAATATATGACCCAGAGCAGGGTGGTATACAAGGGGGTCTTCCCCATCTCTGAGGAGAAGGAGTGGGGTAATGGGAAGATAGATTTGCAAGGGTAGAATTGGAAGGAGAGGGGGAAGGGTAGACTGTGATTGAAATGTAATGTGAATAAAAATAAATTCCAGAAAAAATATAAAAATATAAATATTAGATAAATAAGCAAACATGGAGTATTAGCCCACTTTCTTATAGAAGTCAGGACCAGCATCCCAGGGATATCAACACCCACAATGGGCTAGGCCCTCCCCCATCAGTAACTAATTAAGAAGTGCCCTACAGGCTTGTCTACAGCCAAGTTTTATGGGGGCATTTCCTTAACTGAAGCTTCCTCCTTTCAGGTGACTTAGCTTATGTTAAATTGACATAAAACTAACCAGAACACTTAGCAAAGATGTGTGGCTTTGAGAGCTTATTAATCTAAAATGTAGGAATTCCTTTTTTTCAGCTAAAAGATTTGATTCTCAGTCTTCTGTGCAACACCAATTAAGCTGGAGGTTCATTCCTAGCACAGTGTCCATCCTGACTCAGTGTCCATCCTACATCAACATTCATTCTTTGCTGGGAACCAGCGGATTTGCAGCCATCTTATTAGCCTGAGTGAAGCACTTTTGTGTTAAAGTTAGGCTTGGATATAACAGTAGGCCAAGAGTGCTGTTTTCTGAGCTTCAGGATTTGGTTTAGATTCTGTCTCTCAAGAGATGGATTCCTTCCCAGGTCAGGGTAACTCCTTTGAGGTTAGGTGGCTGGCAGAATACAGATGGTTGCCTTGGTAACATGTCCATGTCCTTGTGGCTAGGAGTCTGTAACTCCTTGGAATTTTCCCGTCCCTGTTGCTTTGTCTAAGTCTTGGCTATAGTGTTTAACATTTCTTTATCTTTTTTATTTTAAATTGATGGTGAAGAAATTAGAGATTGGAGCTTGAACGCAGGGACTCTGTCTTGCTCCCAGGTATCTCTGTCTCTGTCTCTTTTATCCATCAGTTCCCTCCTCAGAACCACATTGAATACCCCGTGGGCCAGGGCAAATTGGCACCCAGCCATGGAGCTCAAGGAATGGGAAACACAGCTGATGAAAGTTGCCCATGGAAGCCTGGCCAGGAGATAGCACACTCCTATTGAGGAGAAATAGCATGCTCCTATTGAGGAGAGTCGGAGATGCCGTGGAGTGACCTGCCTGTGAGACAACCCCAACAACTCATAACATGAGTGAGTGATGATATTGGGACAAGAATTAAGCAAGCATCACTTGTTTATACAGGGTCTCAGGGAGTCCCTCAAGGCACGAGGTACCAGGGTAAAAAAAGAAAGATTTGAAAAAGCTCTTTTCCATTGTTCCCCCACGAGGGTATAAGAGATGAACTAGAGTAAGAGATTGCTTATAAGAATTTTATGAGATATTTGGGTCAGAGAAAGTGTCCGTCTAGACATGTTTTTATGAAAAAAGATGAACTAGCAGTAAATAAACCTTATTGAAGGAGAAGGTAATGGTAAAATGTGTTCTGTGTATGTGTTTAGAGTTATGCTAAAATTTAGAGAAGTGAAGGTAATTCTTATAGGTGCTTTTTTTCTTTGGACCCTGACATAGAGATAGTTTACACCCTAAACATGAGAGAATAGATTTGAGAAAACCAAACTCCCCTGACTATCTGGGGAAAAAAATGAATGTATGCTGTTTCAGAGCTCTCCTAGGACAGGAGGAAATCAGGAGACATCCTTCTTCCTTTCTGGCCCCTACAGGAAAAATGCTTAATTCTGGTTTTGGGTCTTTTAGGTAAGATATCTGAGTCCCTTTGGGATACCCAACTCTCTTTCCTTTCTGTTTATTGTATGTTCTTGGTGCACCAATCTGTCCGTGTCTGTCAGTTTTATGTGCTTTGGTTTCATTGTTTGAATGTTGCTTTCTGTTTTGTGTCCAAAAGAAAGAAAAAGCAAAAACAGGTTAGAATTTCTTGCTGGTTGTTTAGCCCTTGATTTAGTTTTAATTAGGTTTCAAAAGAAAAGAAAAAAGCAGTTTCAGTTTGCACAGCAGAAACTGATCAGTTACCCTGCACCTGTAGCTGAGAGTCAGGCAGCTAGAGAAGCCCTGCCAGAGGCTTAATTATGTGCACAAGGTGCTCTTAAAGGGGCCACAGCTTTTCAGCTTCTCTGTGATTCTTGGGTTCAGTAGGTGACAAGTTGCTCCTCAAAATTACAACTAGAAAAAGTTAAATTTTGTCTGGTCTAAATAAGAAAATGTGTAGTTATTTCATTTTTGTTTCTGACAGGTTTTAAAAGTATAAAAATGTTCTGCATGTCTTGGTTATAGAATATTGGCTTATAAGTTATTAGATATGATTAAAAATTTGTAACTTTGGTAACAGAAAGTTAGCTTAAGAATGATAACTCAGGGTTTGAGTCATTCTAAACAACAATGTTGGGCATGAGCCAACCCAGGGAAACAGGTCTCTAAAGCTATGTTTAAATTTGGTAATATTTGATGTAATTCTTATCTTAGAAATCAGACTAAGATTTAGGACAATATCTCTTTGAGGTATTGAAAGCTACACTGTCATGCATTCAGATATAAGAACTGACAGCCAAACTTTGTAACGTAAAAGTAATACTCTTGATATTGATTTTTATTATTTCCAAGGTTGTGGTTGTGGTCTGATGTTACAAGAGAAACTTAAAAATAATAGTAAAACTGCCAGGGTTCCATTGGCTGCAGCCTGCAGTTCGGTCACAGCCTCGGGGAAAAACAACAGGTAGACTTTTTGGAGATATTCTAACAAGAGTTCCTTTTGTTACACAATTGGCTTATGAGAATGCAAATGCAGCCTGCTGCTCCGCTATTGGGCCATACAGAGCAAAGACAACCTTAGCTGGATATATTCAGTTTTGTGCAGAAATCAGACTCTCATACAATCAGGGCCTGGGTATGCCTTACAAGGGACCGCTGTGCAAGCAATGCTTCCACAGAAATGAGGGAATAAGAATGTTTTAAATGTAGAGGTTTGGGTCATTTTAAACATGATTGTTCTAGGAACAGAGGTAGGAGCAGACAATCAAATCAAGCCCCAGGAGTCTGACCTTGGTGCAAGAAAAGTAAACTTTGGGGCCAGGTATCAGAAAATAGGCTCAATTAAGAAACATTTGCATTTGAGTTAGTGTACAGCTTACAGCAGCCTCTGTTGAAGCTTCCCTGACATTTCTGTTTTGACTAGCCTTAGAAAGGTGCCCCAGGCAGGGTCAGCCTCAGATCCCAAGGCACTCACAGCAGGCCATTTATATAAGTGTTATAAATTATTATGGCTGCTTTCCCAATGGCATTAACATAAGACTTGCTCAACTTGTTTTAGTTTCTTAAGAGTAAGAGAGGACAAAATGACTTTGGTTCCTCTGATGGGTACTGAGTTCAATCTATTACCATAGAGACCTAACCTTAAATTAACAATTGAAGAAAGTTTTGAAGAATCAGTGGACATTGGAGCTGATGTACCCACGCCTCCAAGGGATTGGTTATTTCATTAATCTAAAATAAAGTTCAAACTTAAGATTTATGAAAGGTTAATGAAGCTATGGAACTTATGAAGGCATTAGAACCTGACTTGCCTACTCTAGCTGCCATTCCAGGAAATGCATATAGAATTATTATGGATTTGGAATATTGTTTTTAAACTGTCCCTTTGCATCTTGATGATTACAAAGAGTTTGTTTTTGGTGAATTGTGAAGCAATATCATTGGAACGTTTGGCCTCAAGGAATGGCTAATAGCCTTAAAATTATGTAAAAAAAATGTTTTTTGCTGCTTCAATACAAGAAGTTAGGACTTTGAATTTTTCAGTGGATATTATTCATTATGGAGGGTATTTTATAGGTTTATCCCTCTAAAAGAGTTTTACTACAAGCTTTGTTCTTATACAATGAGCTTTAAAAATTTGTAGTAGTTGTTGCTCCAGAAAATATTTAAAGTCAATATCTGATTCAATATTTGGGGTCTCCGTTATATCCTAAACAAGCTGTGGCACAGAAAATTCAAGTATTCTCAAAGCTGTTAGGAGATGTTGATTATTTAAGACCTCACTTTAAGTTCACCACAGGAGGACTTAAGCCTCTGTTTGATAACAATGGGTATGCTAATTCTAATTCCTCTGCACAGTTAACTGATGAAAGACAAATAGCTTTGCAGAAAGTAGAAGAAGCTATTGTTCAACAATACATACATTATATAAAATATAGATCAATTGTTGGCTATTTGTATTATTGCTACAACTCACATGCCCACAGCAGTTCTTTGGCAAAGAAGACTATTACTGTAGATTCACCTTTCTTCTTCTCCAAGTAAAGTTTTAACACCCAATTATGAAGCTGTTGCTGTGCTAATACAGAATTATAGAATAGAATCAAGAAAATATTTTGGAAAAGAACCTGATAAAATATTTATTCCTTATTCCAAACAGCAATTAATTTGGTTATAGAAAACTACTGATATTTGGCCTATTGCATTGAAAATCATTATCCAAAAGATAAGTTTTTACAATTTGCCTTTATGGATACTTTTGTATTTCCTGTAAATTTACACATGCAGCTCACAGAAAATGCACTTACTGTATTTACAGACTGCTCATCTAATCGGAAGGCAGCATATGTGATTGGATAACATGTTCATTCTCTTGAGTTTTCCCTTCTTCAGCACAAGTAATTGAATTACACGCTGTAGCTACTGTTTTTAAAATGTTAAAAAATCAAGCTTTTAATTTGTAGACCGGTAACCAAAATATATAGCTCATGGTTTATAATTATTTGAAACTGTTCCTTTTTTTAGATACTGCAAATTTTCAAAATTTGCAATTATTTATGCAAATAAAATTCAGTTTAAGAGAATGTACAGTTCCTTATTTTGAAGGACATTTAAGAGCTTATACTGGATTGCCTGAACTCTTTAGTGAGGGCAATGCCATAGCAGAATTGTATACCAAGAAGGTTATATGCCTTACACAAGAACAATTGGCCAAGAAATCTCACTTTTTACATCATCAAAATAGTAATAGCTTGAGACAATAATTTGGTATTTCTAGAGAATGTGCAAGTTAAATTATAAAGACTTGTGCTCAGTGTCCTTAATTTCTTCATGTACCACATAATGGTGTTAATTCTTGAGGACTCATACCTAATCAATTATGAAAAATAGATGTTACTCATATTTCTGATTTTGGAAAATAAAAAATATATGTATTACTATTAATACCTTTTCAGGCTTTCTGGTTACAACTGCTTTAACAGGAGAAGCAACTAAAAATAAAATTAGTCATTGCCTACATTGTTTTGCTATACTGGGTGTTCAAAATAAGATAAAGACAGATAACGGAGCTAGCTATTGCAGTCAGACATTTGAGATGTTTTGTTAACAATTTCATATTAGTCATATTACTGAAATTCCTTATTATCCTCAAGGACAAGATATTGTGGAACAGGCCCATGGAACTTTAAAACAATATTTTAAAAGACAAAAAAGGGGGAATCATATCACCATGCACCACAATAATTTTAAAATTTGAATGTCTATGGCACCCTACAACTAGGCATACTTATGGCTAGGTGAAATGGAAGGATCCACTTACAGGCATATGGCATGATCCAGATCTGGTATTTAAAATGGGGAAGAGGGCATGTTTGTGTTTTTTCTGCAGGATGCTGCAGGAGCATGCTGGCTGCCAGAGTGATTGGTGAGACATGCTGATGCTGGGACAAAGAATGATGCTGACCATGGACTTGCTGAATGCCCTGACAATAGTGATGGAAAAGCTGTATTGGACATCTGTTCCTGCCTATATCGCAGATTGGACAAGCTGCCTTGCCTCAAGATTTTAGACCTTGTCGGATAGAGAATATGGAGACTGTAGACACTGCTTCAAAAAAAATTAGTCAAAAAGAAAAGTTATAATGACTTTCCTCTTTCCTTTAATGAGACCAATTATTCTGACTCAATCACGGACTGGTATAGAAATCAAGCCAATATTGGAAGGCTGGTTATGGACATTTTCAAAGATATATTTGGAAGTTAGCTGCAGTTTTCTCTGATGTTATGTTAGAAAGAGATAAAGTTGAAACACTATCTGTACTTTGAATAAGTGTTAGTACATGTGTTAAGGCTCCTAATTTTTTATTAATTGGTCATATTAAAAATTTCTTCTACAGAATTTAATATAAGTTGTATTGATTACATACTTTCTAATTGTGACAGAGTGTTAAAATCTGGCATGTCTGCTATGGTGGTCTATCAACTAGCTTTTGTTTTATTCCTGTGAGTTTTAGAGAACCTTGGTATTCTAAAAAAGGCTTGCAGGTACTGAAAGAATTGAGTCAGAATTCTAAAACAGAAGCAAGAGGGTAGTGGGTTTGATTATTACTGATATAGCATCTTTAATTACATTAATGGCTAGCACCACTGATTCTACAATTGCTTTGACAGCTACTTTTGTTAATTATTCAACAAAATATGTATTAATGTACTGAGTATTCAAGAGGATTTAGATTGACATTTAAAACAACAGATTGACTCCTTGGCATCTCAACCTATTCAAGTACATTATCATCATCTTGATATGATTGACTGAGGCACTGATTTGCCTAAGGCTAGTGAAACTCCTGTGGGAGCTGCACAAAACTCAGATTTGTGCATGACTGCTTGAGAGCAGTATGGGTACCAGAAGAGGTGCAAGGTTAAGTACTGCAAGCAATGACCATGTATTCTACTTCTGAGTCCCCTGTGGAGCAAACCTGATTGCATAGAGGTTGGTGTTCAGAGGTGCTCCTTTACCATCCTTGCAATAAGGAGACCTAGGCCCTTTACTCCTCAAAAGACACCATTTTAATGTTATCTAAAGACCATAAAAGAGTTCCAGGAGGAATCAGGTTCAATGCTTCCCCTCTTTGGTTAAAGCCCACCTGTCTTTCAGACATGTCTTTGTTTATTCACTGGCTATCATGTAGATCTTAAAATAAATAAAAAGGGAGGCGATGCCGTGAACCAATGGATTTGTAGCCTTATTAGCCTGAGTGAAGCCATTTTGTGTTAAAGTTAGGCTTGGAAATAACAGTAGGCCAAGGGTGCTGTTTTCTGAGCTTCAGGATTTTGGTTAGTTTCTGTCTCTCAAGAGATGTATTCTTTCCCAGGTCAGAGTGACTCCTTTGAGGTTAGGTGGCTGGCAGAATATGGGTGGTTGCCTTGGTAACATGTCCGTGTCCTTGTGGCTAGAAGTCTGTAACTCCTTGGAATTTTCCCATCCCTCTTGCTTTGTCTAAGTCTCGGCTATAGTGTTTAATGTTTCTTTATCTTTTTTTATTATAAATTGATAGTGAAGAAATTAGAGTTTGGAGCTTAAATGGAGGGACTCTGTCTTACTCCCGGGTATCTCTGTCTCTGTCTCTTTTATCCATCAGTTCCCTCCTCAGGGCCACACTGAATACCCCTTGGGCTGGAGCATTTCTTCAGTGTTCTTATTCTCTGACCTCATATCTCCCTTTTTGCACTTTGCATTAGGAGAACCAAACTGATCACCTGTGGATACTTACTACATCCTATAGTAAAGTAGTGCTCTGCCCATCCTGCTTTGTCTACCACCAGAAAACCTATGATTTAGTCCTTTGGTTTTGTTTGTGTTTATTATTTACAAATTCACTTTGTTCATTTGGTTGAATTATTAGTTCATAGTGTTATGTAAGGAGTTTCATCATTACATTTTCATGAGAACCTATAATGTACTCGGATCATTCTCTTTCATTTGTATTACCCTTCTCCTTCTTACTTTTTGCTTCTATGTGTTTAACAGCCCAGCTTTGATGTTAATTTTATTTCAACTTGCAAATTTGTATTTTAATATTTCTGAATGTCCCATTGACTTTTACTCTCAAATGCTTATTTTGCATTACAGTCAAACCTTGACTATGGTTGGGGACCTCTATGGAACAGTTAGGGGAAGGATTAAAGGAGCTGAAATTGATTGCAACCCTATAGGAAGACCAACATTGTCAAATAAGCCAAACTCCTGGGAGCTCCCAACCAAAGAGCATACATGAGCTGGTCCGTGTACCCTAGCACATATGCAACAGAGGACTGCCTTGTCTGGCCTCAGTAGTAGAACTTTCTCTAATCCTGTAGAGACATGATACCCCAGGGAAGGGAAATGCCCAGGAAGACACCCTCCCAGAAGGGAAGGGGAGGTGAAATATGGTTAAGAACTCTGGGAGTGGGGACTGAGAAGAGGGATAACATTTGGGATATAAATAAAATAATTAGTTTTTTAAAAGTCTGGGAAAATTTGTGATAAAGAAGATGTTGTCTTTTATTCACATTTATTTATTAAAACTATTCACTTTATAACTCAATCACAATCTACCCTCTCCTGAGAGTCCACCCCTCACATGAACCTTCTTTTGTCCCCCCTCCCCTTCACCTTTGAGAAAGACTATGTCCTACTGGATACCACCAATCCTGGCACCTCAAGTCACTGCACGACCAGATGCATCCTCTGCCACTAAGGTCAGAGTAGGCAACCCACTTAGAGGAACAGGATCCAGAGGCAGGCAACAGAATCAGGATAAGCCAATGCTCCCAGTTGTTTGGAACCCATGTGAAGACCAAGCTTCACATTCCAATATATGTGCAGGAGGCCAAGGTTTCAGCTCTTGCATGCTCTTTGGTTGGTGGTTCAGTCTCTGTGAGGCCTCAAGGGTCCAGTTTAGTTAACTCTGTTCATCTTCTTGTGGAGTCCCCTATCCCTGTTTGTTTACTAAATCCTTCCTGGTACTGTTCCAAAGGACTTCTTGAGTGCCAGGTAATGCGTGACTCTGTGTTTATGCATTTGTTTCCATCATCTGCTGGCTGAAGACTCTCAAAGGACAGTTAAGATAGTTTGTTGTCTGCAAGCATAAGAGTATCATGCATAACATCAGGGATTGGTTTTTGCCTAAAGGATAGATTTCAAGTTGGGCAAGTCTTTGGTTACCCATTCCCTCAGGCTCTGCTCAATTTTTGTTCCTGCATTTCTTGTAGGAAGGACAAATTTTGGGTCAATGGTTTTGAGAATCAGTTGGTATCCTTTTCTCTACTGGGAGTGGCCAGTTCATGCTCCATATCCCCAGCTGCCAGGAGTCTCACTTGTAGTCACCCTGATAGACTCCCTGGAGCTTCCCCTAACTGAGGTCTCTGGCACTTTCTAGAGATGCCCCCACATTCCTCCATGGATTTCCATTCCATTTCTGGGTCTGACCCAACCCTTTTTCCCCAGCTCTCAATACACCTGATCCATCATGAATACAGGAGAGAAAAAATTGTACAGCCTCAATACTATGGAAAGTTTGAAGAAAATACTCCAGTGCCTAAATATGATAATGCAGGATAGTAAAGGGATAGTTATAACCCCTTTTTATCACCAACTAAAATTTTATTTATCTCAGGTTTCCATGTCCACATGCCATTTGATGTGCACTTCTGAATTCAGGAAATTTCACCAGGAATGAACAGAAGACTGCTGTTTTGTTTGCGTATGGTGCACAGAGGATGAGGCTTCAAATGAGACAAATGTTTATGTGCTGAAGAAATTACTGAAATTGGATAACCTCTCTTTTCCTAGCTAGAATTTTCAAAGGGCCTGAAAGGAAACTGGAGACATAAAATATGTGGTTTTAATGTAATACTTTTTTGATATATATATTTACAAAATAAATATATATTTACAAAAATAACTTCATTTAAAATTTGCAAAATTTAAAGTAAAATTATTGACTGGTATTTCAGTAAAATATCAATAAATTTATTGATAGATTTATATATATCAACGACATTATGAACCATAGAACCAACAAACACTATCTAATAAAACCACAAATATTTTTTAGAGAATGTTTACAGAAAAATAATTTTATAACTACTATTTTTTAAAAATATATTGCACATAGTATTGTCTATGCATCTACTTAAAAGTGCTTGACACTTTATATAAATTATTTGGCAACATGATCAGTACATAATCTTGTCTTTCTTATACCCAGCCTGGTCACTGAGAGGCTCAAACTACTTTTCTTATTTAATTAAATATGCATAAAATTTTAGGAAATGGCTTATAGCATAGAACATGTACTGTGGAAGAGTTAGGACAAGTGTGCATCTCCCAAGAATGTATATAGAGATGAGGTAGTGTTCATTAACTCTCACATCCTACCTAGAGCTCGAGGCAGGATTCAGAGCACACCTGACCTCTATTATAGAATGTGTAGTTGGGAGCTAATAGAATCTTTACCACAAAGAAGAGAGACTGAATAGAAACATGTTATGATTGTCTTTATACCTTAAAATACATGAAAAATATAAACATGTTGACATTACCATGCAAAAATCACTCACTCAGTCATGGATTGACATTCTTACAAACCACATATACATAAGAATAAACCTGATTCAATTATATTTCCAGTTGAAAGATAATTATGTCACTTCACCTCTACCATGTCTCCATCTTAGGTCCCCCAATTACTGTCATTAAAACATTTCTGTGGGTACCCTCCATTCTGAAGTCAATAGCAAAAATACTATAGTGATAGGGTTCAGATATATATGTGTGTGTCAATTTTAAATAAAATACTTAATAAAAAATTCATAATTTTGTGGCATGACCTATTTAATTGATGAGTGGCTTGTATTTCCTTTTTGTTCCTAATAAAAATATGACTAATGACAATAAAAAAAGCAGATGTGAATTAAGTGAAGTCTATAGACAAGACATCATAGAATCAGATCTTATTGGAAAAAGTAAATATTTTGTTTTACAACACATGTTAATTTTTGAAGTGATGGAATTTAACATAAAAGTATTTTGGTACATGAGGAATACAGCTTCTTTAATGGAAATATTGCATTATGAAAACAGTATTTACCAGAAGGAATGGCATATCACTGCCCATATCTGAAGATACTGACTAAGGGCCCAAGACAACAAAATACACAATGCATAGTATCAGCTGACTATGTGATATAGACATACATAATCTACAGGTGTGTAGCAAGTTCAAAGTCTGAACACTTAATTAATCTAAGCTGTTTTTTATTGTTGTTTACAATGCACGAGAAATCATGTATTTTTCTTTCACATTTTGAAGTCTCATAAATATAAACGTTACCAAATAAGAATAAGTAACCTCTCTGCTCCCTTCACCATGAAGGAGGAAAGCTCCATCATCAGGAGTGCTTGCTAAATAACAGCATGATGACACTGTTTGTGGGACTGGGATCTAGGAGGGGATGAGGGATGTGGAGTCACAAACCTGGGAAACAGAATCTGGAGACAAGCATTGAGGCACAGATCTACTGTATTGCACAGCAGCAACCACGTTTATGCACCCTTTGCACCAATGGGGAATCCACATGAAGTCTGTACTAACCAACCATCCCACTGGCACTATAGGGAGGTGCCAGACTTCCAGCATCCAAGGGGACTTTCATAAAGACGGGGGAAGCAGCAATCTCCCTGTTCCAGGTCTGTTCTGGGGTTACACTACTTTGCTAGGATCCTCTTATTTTGCGTCATGCAGGATTTCTGTGGACATGTGCACTCATTGCTATTAGGGCAGTGTGGAAGCCTCCCTGACAGTCCTCTTTGGGCTCTACCAAGGGCTGCAGTATCTACAACTGCTCCCTACAGCAACAAAATAATTTTCCTGAGTTATCCTCTAATTAAGACAGATACTAAATCATTATATATTAGTAAATTTTTCCAAGTGTTTGTTGCTAATTTTCTTCAATAGATATGTCTACATGATCAATATCTCTCAAATCTGAGTATAAACACTGCCTTTAAATACACGTCTCACTTCTTTCTTATGAAGACCTCTTTGGGAATGTTCTTGATTAAATGTCCCTGAACTTCTCTGCCTTCACAGCACCAGTTCTTGTACCTTTTAGGTAATGCAAAGTGCATCTCATTGTGAAGGTTAATAACCTCCCTCTCATCTACATCCTGTTCATCTCTTTTACATTCTGCTTCTTCACCTCCTAGCTCTGCATCAGGTATCCCAGCATGGCTACATGCATCCTGCAGCAAATCACATTTGGTGTCATGTTCACAGTGGCTATTTCTAATGTAATGGTCAAGGCACAAGTATATAGGGTGTTATTGGCTTTCAAGTGTACTATCCATGAATAAAGATGAGAGGGCTGCTGGTAAAGGGGGCACCAATTTTGTTACTCCTATTTGTATCCTGGTCATACTTGTTAGGTTTGGAATCTTTTTGATAACATCTACCTTTAATGGCACTGATACATACTCTGAACATGGGCAAATCATCATTTTCTTTTCTTGCAACAAAAGCTCAGTTATTATATTCCACATATCCATTGACTACTTGGGGTTCTTGGATCTACGTAATTTCAATCAACTTTCTTGGCCAGAAAACTGCTCTAAAGGCTCAAGGAAGACATGTTTCCAACATTCAGAATTTCAGTGTTCTACAGTGATTGGGTGAACTTACTCAATGTCTTCCTCAGCACCAAAGAGAAGGTCATGTTGGCCATGGAAAACTTTTACATGTTGGCCCTGAAGTGTTGCGGCATTTTGATAAAATCAGAATCAGTTTCTCTTCAAAAGTCCAGAGAATAATTAGTTTATTAAGTCCTTTTTAGTTTAAAATTTTTAGATGACACTTAATAAGACCTTTTGTTTTGTTCAAAGAAAAGTACTTTAAAGACCATACAAGTATTTTAAATACTATATGGTATTATTATTTACAAAATGAATAATACCATCCATGGTAACAACAATAACTAAGTTAGGGTATAGGTTGAATCTATTTATGAGTGTCTTTTCTTCTTGTGGTGATTGTTTACTGTTGGAGATACTATTAATATTTCCAGTATAATCTGTGCTACTTGATTTTTGTCAGTTTTACACAACCTAGCCACATTGGGAGTAGAAATCTCAACTGAGGAATGACCTCCATCATCTTGACCTGTAGGCATTTGTACCTAAAGAATGATTCATGTGACACTGCCAAAATTTCTGTAGACATTGTCACTCTCTGGTAGGTGGTTTTTGATGACATAAGAAAAAAGACTGTAGTGCGGATGCTACAGGCCTACGTAGAAGGGAGAAGAAAATAATCTCAGGACGTAGAGGGATAGAGGGATCTGGGAGAGGGAGAGGAGGTGGAGGGGAAAGGGGGCTGTTCAGATACAGGAAAATATGGGGAGAAGTACAGAGTCAGGAATTTGAAAGGAGGTGTGTAGCAGTGGGGGAGGAGGAACTGAGGGTAGACACTAGAAATTCCCAGATGCCAGGGACCAAGAAGTTCCCAGGATTCAACAGGGAGAAGATTAGATGAAATACCCAACAAAGGGAAGATAGAACATGTAGAGACCATATCCAGTGGATAGACAGCCCCCGGTTGAAGGATGGGGCCACCTACCCACCTCAAAAATATTAATCCAGAATTCCTCCTGTCAAAAGGAGATACAGAAACAAAGAATAGAGTAGAGACTGAAGGAAAGGCCATCTAGAGACTGCCCCATCTAGGTATCCATCCCATCTGCAGACACTAAACCCAGACACTATTGTTGATGCTAAGAAGAGCTTGTTCACAGGAACCTGATATAGCTGTCTCCTGAGAGACTCTTCCAGAGCCTGAACAATACAGATGCAGATGAGCGCAGACACCTTAATGGAGAAATTAGGGCAAGAACTGGAGTAGCTGAAAGGGTTTGCAACCCCATAGGGAGAACTATATCAACCAAGCAGACCGCCCAAAGCTCCCAGGAACAAAACCACCAACCAAAAAGTACAAGGGGGGTAGGGGGTGAAACATGGTTCCAGATTGAAAAGTAGCAGAGGATTGCCTTACCTGGCATCAATGGGAGGGAACTCCCTTGGTACTGTGGAGGCTCTATGATCCATGGTAAAGGAATGCTAGGGATCTGAGGCAGGAGTGAGTAGGCAGGTAGGGGAGCACCCTCATAGAGGCAGGGGGAGGGGGGATAGGGGATTTGTGGAGGGGAAACTGGGAACAAAGATAACATTTGAAATATAAGTAAATAAAATAACCAATATAAAAGGAAAAATAAACCAAAATGAAGAAGAAGAAGAAGAAGAAGAAGAAGAAGAAGAAGAAGAAGAAGAAGAAGAAGAAGAAGAAGAAGAATAGTAGGAGGAGGAGGAGGAAGAGGAGAAGGAGAAGGAGGAGGAGGAAGAAGAAGAGGAGGAGGAGGAGGAGGAGGAGGAGGAGGAGGAGGAGAGGAGGAGGAGGAGGAGAAGGAAAGAAAAGAAAAGAAATAGGACTGTAGACACCAGAGAGAGCAAGGCAGTAAGAGGTATTTTTTAGATTCTTAATTACCTCCTGCATCCAGGTTCTTTCTTGCCTTTGCTTCTCTAGAATAAATATGATCTGAGGTAGATAAGAAAATAAACAATTTTCTTACATGTTTCTTTTGGCCACAGTGTTTGTTACAGCAACATAACCTAAGATGTCTAGAAAGTGTTATGTTGCCTTAGCTGGGATTCAGGATATCATAGAATACTAAAGTACTATAAGAAATTGATTTGAAAGTGGAAACTTGAGTGAACAGAACCAGAGTATAGATCATAGTGATAGCATGGCACATTGTTGCTGGATCTCACAGAAGAATAACATTTTTCTCAGCATTGCAATGTACTCTGAGAATATTTGAAATGTTAGGTGCCAAATTAGGAAGGATACTGTCTATTAAAGGATAAAAAAGTTCATATTATACCTACACTATAAGGACCTTGAACTTTATGTGCAAAAACTCCTTAGAAATCAAAATTGAACAATAGTGAAAAAATTGTATGATTAACATACAACCTTGATTACAGTAATGTCATTGAACTCTCTGAATAAATAAATCACTCTAGCTTAAGGCTCTCATTATTTATTTTACCACAATAGAAGTTAAAACTTTGAGTTTAAAATTTACACACACACACACACACACACACACACACACACACACACACACACAAACATATACGCACACACAAATCATTTCTGCCCATCAGTTCTTTAAGTCTATTGTCATTTTTCTGTCAATGTATTTTGCTTCTTTTTGTTGTATTATTTTAAACTGTTATTTTGGTGTTGTATTTTGGAATTGTAGTTTTTGCATTGAGTTTCCTGACTCCAAACATTCCCTTATATCCATCCCTGTAGCACTGAAATATACATGCCATTATTCATTAATTGTCTCATTAATTGTGTTAGTGTGTATATGTATATACATTTGTAAATATACACTGTGCATACCATGTAATGTTCATTTTATTTTTTTTATTTATTTATTTATTTTTATTTATTTATTTATTTATTTTTTTGATATTTATTTACATTTCCGATGATTCCCCTTTTCTTTAGAAACCCCGTGTCCCCTCCCCCTCCCCGCCTCTGTGAGGGAATTCCTCCTCCCACCTACCCGCCCACCCATTCCCATATTCCCACCTTGACATTCCCTTTTACTGGTGCCCCTAGCACCCTCAGGCCCAAAGTCCTCTCCTTTCTCCCTGGTGGCCATCGAGG
>CM052720.1:46469081-46506079 GCA_028551405.1 Uromys caudimaculatus | reverse complement strand
TGATCCTGGTCCTGGACGTTGCTGACCTTCAGTCTCTGTGGCCCACGGAAAGCGGGCGGAGTCCTTGAGCTCTGGGGCTCGTTTTGCCCCTGCTAGAGGCTTTTCCTCGTTCCTGGTGAGCTGTGGGGCGCGTCCCTGGCCCTCCGCTGGGTCCTGCGATCTCCGGCGAGGGATCTTTGTCCCGGCGCTGATCAGCTGTCGTAATGTTCATTTTAACTATGTCTCCAGTAGTTTCTATTTGGTACTAGACAACCAATCTGTGTTCTTTTCCCTGGGGATGACTACCTCTTCCAATACCAGCTTTAATCACTTACATATAGTTATTTTGTAGGCTTCAGGTCCTTCAATCTTTTACACATCCAGTTTGGCATGTTCATTGGTAACAAGATCCTTTAGATGAAATTTTTGGGGTCATATTGATGAGACCTTTAGTATACCTTCTGCAATTCATAGAACACTCATCCATTATTTTCTTCAATGTTCTCTCAGTCTTCAGTGTGGAAGGCTTTGTAGATGGATCCATTGCTTGCTTTTAAATATACATGTTGGACTAAAAGAATAATTAAGAAACTGGTCCCATTCAGTCTTCCTCCCCTCTTTCCTTTTCCTTTGGAGGCATAAATAATACTTTCTGGCACCATGCTGTTATTCAGTAGAGGTACAACTTCTGGTTGGGCACCAGCCTGACTTTTGAAGATTTAATGTCTTTAGTAAGTGTTGTCCACAGGAAAAATGCCAATGTCCAGGATGTATAGAAAAAGACACCATTAACATCTCATAGAAAAAGTACATGCAAATACTATGAGTCAGACGTACAGGATAACTTCGAGAAACAAGTGTCATCAAGAAGCAAAAGGAATGATGATTATATGAACTCAGAGACTATGGCAGCAGGCACAAAACCTGTAAAGTTCCAAATCATACAATATCTCAGTGTGTAGAAGGGTTTGAGTAATCAAAATCTCACCCCGACAGAAGATATTATTTGCAATTTATAGTTGTTGCAAATGAAATAATGTTTTCTACAATATAGTGCCACTTATTGAAACACCACACTCCAAGGAATGACCATGCCTTGTAATTTATGTGGCTAGCATAAAAATAATTTCAAATAATTTCCCCTCTCTCTCTCTCTCTCTCTCTCTCTCTCTCTCTCTCGTATGTGTGTGTGTGTGTGTGTGTGTGAGTGTGTGTGTTTGTTTTACAGGACTTATTGTTTATTTTATTTTATATTGAGCATTGTTTTCTCATAATGTTTTTGTTTGTTCTGATTTTCATTTTATACTTTGTTTAAAGACAGAAAAACATGAAATTTATTGCACAGTTATTTGGGAGGATTGGGAAACGTTTGCAGAAGAGAAATATGATCAAAACATATTATTTTAAAATGTATAATAACAAATAAAATTAGTATTACTAATATAAATATTTAAGTGTATGTAGTTTAACATAATATTATTCAAAGAATTTGTGTTACTTAGGTTGATAACAATCACCCAAGATCCACAGACACTGTAATATGAATATCCGTATCATGAATGAGAAGCCATATTTCTAGTTATTGTATAGAAGAATTCAAAATATTGTGAAAACTGTGTAATGGCCATTCATCTTAGTTGCCACCCAGAACCTATGTCCTTTTGCTGAATGCACCCTACACTTCAGCTAGAAGATATTGAAGTACTGAGCTGAAAATGACCAGAAAACTTCCTTCCAGAGGAATATCATTCAGTATAACTGAAGTGTTATAAATTTTTCCAAGAGAATAAAGCAAATCCAAGTCCTATCTAGCTGTAAAACGGGTGGACCACTACAACGCCTAGAATGAATACATATATTCTAATATAACCATGGCAAATATAACTTTGGGAAAACCAACACCTGTATAATTGTCCTTAAGGCACTCAACAGAAACAAAATTGTGTTTGACTGTAAACTAATCAAGTAACTTTTGAGGTCTTAGAGCCTAAAGGAGAACCACATAATGCTTTTTCTGTAAACCAGAATAATTCTTAATGCCTATCTGTATCAAAAATAAGCATAGTACTGTTTACTCACAATACAAATTATTTTTAATTGACTTATAGCAATGCAGTAAATCTCAACTTGTGAACAACTAACTATGGGGTGTACAACCCCAGGTGATATATACACAACATGATCCCTCCACTCACAGCTCAGGGAACATCATATAAAGGGCCTAGAAGATGGTGAAATCTGGAGGACTAGGGTGCCTGCTGAGAGACAATGTCTTCTATGTAATAGTGGAGCTGCACCTGTGATAACTTAACAAGCGGATCACCTAAGTAAGTTATACAAAATGACATGCCATAGGGAGGGGGAAATTTTCACATATCTACACATCTAAGTGGAGAACTACATACACTCTACTGATGCTGAGAGATGGAGATTCAGTCTTCTTCTATGTTATCCTCACCTATCCTTGGCATTAGGAATATACATGTTTCACGTACATCTATGAGGCTAACAATTTATATGGATAAACATTAATAGATCAATCAATCAATCAACAAATCAATCAATTATAAAAAATTGACCTATACAAATATTCTGAACTGTAGGATTTGAGCCACCCTGTTCTCCATGATAGTCTTGTCAATACTACCTAGCTTAAGCTCCCTTAAAAGATGTAATTAGGAGAAATCTAATTAGATTTTTTTGATGGTATGTAGTTGGATTATAAGAACATGTCACAAAAATGAGGATAAATCTGTACTGTATGTTCCTAGATGTTTACAGGTATTTATTACCATATACTTCTTTTAAGTAAATACAAATATTTTCAAAGATTCTCTGCTCAGGGCTGAGGAGTTGGTTTGTTTGGTTTTCATTTTTCATTCATTCATTAATATATGTATCTATCTATTTATTTAATCACTTTACATCCTATTCACCACCCCACACTTGGAGCTCTCCTGTTATATATTCCATTCCCCATTACCTCCTCCCCTTACCATATGAGAGGGTGGAGTATGCTCTGGGTATGCTACTACCCTAGCACATCAAAACTCTTCAGGATCCTAGAAGCCACCAAGCTTTCTATCCTAATTCTCACCATAAGAAAATGAAACTTTCAAAGCTGAGAGTTTCTTTGTTTTTACTTGTAAGATGTTCTCTTATCACCTGTGTTGGTCATCAGTTCACTGTGAATCAGAAGATGCCTTATGAGGAACTTATAGGCCTCCCATATGCCTCCTTCTTACAGGGATTATAGGCATTTGGCAACAGCTCCACCCAGCTTCCTGAAGAACATGTATGTAGCTGTGCTTGCTGCTTTTTTTCTTGTTAGGTGGTTAATATGTGGGATTGTTTGTTCATATGAGGAATTATATCTGAGAACTATGCAGTTGCATGCCATAATCCCTAGAGATGCTTGGGTAGGAAAATTGAATGTTCAAGACTCATATGAGTTCTTGAATTTGAGCCTAAAATTGGATAGAAGACCTTCTCTTAGGAGAAAAAAAAGTAAAACTAAGAACTTTCTCAAAGTATTTTTGTTGTGTTGTTTATTTTGTTTTTCCCCATTTATTTTAAATCATGTATGTGTTCTGGAGAGATTTATGTGTCCATGAGTACATGAGGACAGAAGAGGGCACTGAAAACCAAAGAGGTGTTTTCATAGGCAGTTGTGAGCCTGATAACTAAATTCCCTCACTTGCCAAACTATTTCTCCAGCCCCAAACAGAAAACATTGGAAACTAATTATTTCTTTTCTTTCTACTATGAGTTGAAATTTTTATTGGATATTTTATTTATTTACATTTCAAATGGCAATCCCCTTTCTGGTTCCCTGCCCAGAAACCCCCTATACCATCCCTTCTCCCTGCTTCTTTGATGGTGCTCCCCAACCTACCTACCCACTCCTACCTTCCGCCAGGGCATTACCCTACACTGGGGCATTGAGTCTTCACAAGACCAAGGGCCTCTCCTCCTATTGATGCCAGACAAGGCCATCCTCTGCTACAGATGCAACTGGAGCCATGGGTGGCTCCATATGTACTCTTTGGTTGGTGGTTTAGTCCCTGAGAGCTCTGAGGGTTCTGGTTGGTTGTTATTGTTGTTCTTCCTATGGGGTTCAAAACACCTTCAGCTCCTTCAGTCCTTTCCCTAACTCCTCCATTTGGGATCCCATGCTCAGTCCAATGGTTGGCTGAGAGCATCTGCCTCTGTATTTGTCAGGTTCTGGCAGAGCCTCTCAGGAGACAGTTGTAACAGGCTTCTCTCAGCAAGTACTTCTTGGCATCTACAAGACTGTCTGAGTTTGGTGTCTGTATATGGGATGGATCCCCAGGTGAGGCAGTCTCTGGATGGCCTTTCCTTCAGTCTCTGCTCCACACTTTGTCTCCGTGTATCCTCCCATGAGTATTTTGTTCCCCCTTCTAAGAAGGACTGAAGCATCCATACTTTGTTCTACCTTCTTGAGCTTCACGTGGTCTGTGAATTGTATCCTGGGTATTCTGAGTTTTCAGGCTAATATCAACTTATGAGTGAGTGTATACCATGTGTGTTCTTTTGTGCCTGGTTTACCTCACTCAGGATGATACTTTCTATTTCCATCCATTTGCCAAAGAATTACATGAAGTCATTGTTTTTAATAGTTGAATTGTGTAAATGTATCACATTTTCTGTATTCATTCCTCTGTTGAAGGACATCTGGGTTCTTTCCAGCTTCTGGCTATTATAAATAAGGCTGCTATGAACATAGTGGAGCATGTGTCCTTGTTACATGTTGGAGCATCTTCTAAGTATATGCCCAGGAGTGGTATAACTGAGTCCTCAGGTAGTATTATGTCCAGTCCAATTTTCTGAGGAGCTGCCAGACTGATTTCCAGAGTGGTTGTACAAGCTTGCAATCCCACTAATATTAGAGGAGTGTTCCTCTTTCTCTATATCTCAGCAGCATCTACTGTCACCTGAGTTTTTGATCTGAGCCATTCTGACTGGTATAAGATGGAATCTCAAGGTTGTTTTGATTTGCATTTCCCTGATATCTAATGATGTTGAACATTTCTTTAGGTGCTTCTTGGCCATTGAATATTTCTCATTCTTTGTTTGGCTCTTTACCCCATTTTTAATAGGGTTATTTTGTTCTCTTCAGTCTAACTTCTTGAGTCCCTTGTATATATTGGATATTATCCCTCTATTTATTGATAATGATCTTTTCCCAATCTGTTGATTGCCATTTTGTCCTATTGGCAATGTCCTTTGCCTTATAGGAACAGATGCTAACAAATACCAGATGAGATCTAGGATTACAGAGCCTGACTTTTTTTTCTGACAAAGCCTCATAATCTGTTCTAGCCTCAGCCTCCCAATTGAGGAAACTGCTGTCATGTAATACCATAACTGGCTTGATCATTATGTTTTCATTAAAAAGAAATTACTTAAGAAAACACTTCAATTATATTGTATTTTGCTTAAGACTCAGCCTTGATTTGCATCAAGTTTGGCAAGAAGTTACAGTTTGATTTCTGTTGCTATGTTAAAACACTGACCAAAGCTACTTGGGGAATTTTAGGGTTCATTTGGCTTCCTGGTTATAGTCTGGCATAGGGAAAACATAGACAGGAACTGAAGGAGACCATAGAGAAATACAAATTACTGGCTTGCTCAGCCTCCTTTTATCTACTGCCCAGTGGTGACAGCTTAAGGGTAGCATTACCCACTTTGGGTTGGGTCCTGCTACACTGATCATTAATCAAGGAAACACCCTAAAGTCATGTTCATATTTCCTCCTCTCAAGTGACTCTAATTTGTATCAAGGCAGTAAAAACCAACCAGCAAAATCGTTTGCATATGCCTTATGAAATGAACCTGTGTCAGGAACCAACAGGCTTTCGCCTCACTATTAGACCTGAGTCTTAGTTTCCTGGAACCGGTGCCTCAGGCTCCTCAGAAATCAGGTGACCAGCCTGCAGTTTTAGAGACATTCCGTTTGTCCCCACCTGCAGATTAAAGGAGATCTTGTGATGTTTTGTTGTACATGACATCTGGCAGGAACATTGACCTTCTGGAACTTCCCTACCCCTGTAACTTCCTGCTTCTTTTGCTTTATATTTGGCTCAGAATTAAAGTTCTTTGGAGCTTGATCGGATTATCGTCTTGCTCCCAAGGTATCTTTTTGTCTCCTGTGTCTTTCCTTCATCCGGCAGTTCCCTCCTCAGCAGTCGAAGGTCCTGCAGGCGGGGCAAACCTGAGTGGTACATGATGTGAAATTCACAAAGAAGAAATAAAAAGGTAAAAAAGATTAAATTGAATTGAATTAAATTAAATTAAATAGAAATAAAGAATATTGGGGGAAAAGACATCTGGGGAAGAAGTATGTGGATAGATCTCAACAAATTGTCGAAGGATTTGAAAATAGGTGTGCCCCATATAAATGCTCATCAAAAGCTTCCCTTTGCTGAGAACACACTCAGTAATCAAGGACTATTCTCCAAAAAGAAATTCTATACAGTATTGCACCAGACCTACAAACTTACTTCACAGCCACAGAAGTAGGACAGTATGCCAAAATGGAGATTATACGTTTTATATCTAGAGTACAGCATACCCTGTAGGATCTCTCCTGGTGCTACCAAGTCTTTGATTAAAGTAAACTGGAAAGTGAAACAGCTTAATCCAAACAGGATGACAAAGGACACAAATATATCACAAATATAGGTATGGATCACTACCCCTGGAAAGGGTCACAACTTGCTGAAGGCCTGATAGAAGAGGGTGGAGAAAATATAAAATGGGTAGAAGAGGAATTAGTTATGTCAGATAAGGCCACAAGACCAGGTGTAGAAAAAAGGATTCACTCATGTGTATTTTTGTTTTATATTGTTTAGAATGCAATTATGTAGATATTTTATTTTCTTTCCTCAATTTTTTTTTCAGGTGATGTAACATCAATATAGAGAACATTAGTGGTAATCATATTTAAGTTCAAGATTACAAAAGAATGTTCCTTGACAGAAATTGCAACATATTCTAAAGTTATAATGTGTTTGCTGTTGTCCATGTCTCCTTGTTAATATTGGAACACAGTATGACTTGATTCTGTGCAGGTATTATGAATGTTGAAAACTCTCTGTGAGTTCATATGATTATCAGTCCTTTTGTGTCTTAATGATACTGTTTTGTTGAAGTCACCCAATGACTCTGATTCTTATACTTGTTTTGTTATTGTTGTTGTTGTTGTTGTTGTTTCACTTTCAAGAGAGGGTTTCTCCATATAACTCTGGCTATCCTGGAACTCACTCTGTACACCAGGCTGGCCTCAAACTCAGAAACCCACCTGCCTCTGCCTCCCAAGTTCTGGAATTAAAGGTATAGACCACCACTGCCGAGCTCCTTATACTTGCTGACCTGCTTTTCTATACAGATCCTTGAACCCTAAGTGGTGGGTTCTATATAAACTTGTCATAAGAAGATAGTTCTGAAAACAGACCTTATTTATGTCATTAAATATGGAAAAGTTGTGCTGGTCCTCAACTAGCAGCTTGACCTCTACTGACTAGAGTTCAAGTTGCTAGAAATTACACTACATGCTATCAGAGGAAAAGGTAAGGAGAATAAAGATGACTCTATCCTCTCACAAAATTTTCACTTATCTAAGCCACAGGGAAATGTAAAGAAGATAGTAGGAAAGATCTAGAGAATTAAAGGATGAGGACGTTGGCTGTGAACACAAATATTCTAGAAAGGGCATAGGTAGACCACAACGTCTTACCAATATGATTCCAAAAATACAATCTGAGGAAGTATCACTACACTGTACATGCTAGTATGGAAGAAAGAAATCTTGCAAAACTTCTAGCCTACATAACCATTTACATGAAACTGTAAATATGGGAATGGAAGAGATTGTCATCACAAGGGAAGGGAACATAGATTGGCCATGTTGTATCAAATAATGAACCATCAAAACATAAATGTATACAATTTTACAGGGTCTCTACAGTTTATATTTCAAAACGTATATGTATATACAAATACACATATTTTTTTCAGTAATAATTAATGATATAAAAGGCTATGTGCAATTTAGGAGTGCAAGGAGGGGCACAAATGGTATGTTGGAATCAAGAAATATAAAGAAATAAACAATTAAATTACACTGTCAAAAAAAAAAACAAAAAAAAAAAACTACCAGAGAGTTGGTGGCTGGTCCTCCTGTGGACTCCAGTAGCAATGGTACCCTTCTCTTTGCTTAGGACCACTCGGCCTCTGAAGAGATGTGGTCAGCTGGTCTGCATGCCTGCTTGGGCCCAGCACAGCAAGGTGGCTCAGATGCAGGCTCGGGAAGCAGCTGGAGGCTGGACAGGCCAGGATAGTTCATCAGACAGTGACCCTGAGATATGGGAGCTTCTACAGAGGGAGAAGGACAGACAGTGTCGTGGCCTGGAGCTCATTGACTCAGAGAACTTCTGCAGCTGAGCTGCACTGGAGTCCCTGGGGTCCTGTCTCAACAACAAGTACTCGGAGGGTTACCCTGGCAAGGGATACTATGGAGGAGCAGAAGTCGTGGATGAAATCGAGCTGCTCTGCCAGCGGCTGGCCTTGGAAGCCTTTGACCTGGATCTCCCACGGTGGGGAGTCAATAGGCAGCCCTACTCAAGATCCTCAGCCAATATGGCTGCCTACAATGCCCTTCTTCAGCCTCATGATCGAATCATAGGGTTGGACCTGCCTGATGGGTGACATCTCACCCACGGCTACATGTCTGATGTCAAGCTGATCTCTGACACATCCATTTTCTTTGAGTCTATGCCATATAAGCTCAATCCCCAGACTGGCCTCATCAAATACGACCAGCTGGCACTGACTGCTAGGCTTCCTAGATCGTGGCTCATCATAGCTGGCACAAGTGCCTATGCTGGCCACATTGACTATGTACACAAGAGAGAGGTCTGTGATGAGGTCAGGGCACACCTGCTGCTAGACATGGCCCATATCAGTGACCTGGTGGCCTCCAAGGTGATCCCCTCACCTTTCAAGTACCCGGACGTTGTCACCACCATCACTCACAAGACGCTTCGAGGGGCCAGGTGAGGACTCATCTTTTACCAGAAGGCATTGCGGACTGTAGACTACAAGACTGGCCAGGATATCTCTTATACTTTTGAGGACCAAATCAATTTCGCTGTGTTCCCATCCCTTCAAGGTGTCCCCCACATCCATGCCATTGCTGCAGTAGCCTTGTCTCTCAAGCAGGCCTGCAAGGAACCCTGTGTTCCGGGAGTACTCCTTACAAGTGTTGAGGAATGCCCAGGCCATGGCTGATGCCCTGCTCAAGCGAGGATACTCGTTGGTGTATGGTGGCACTGACACCCACCTGGTGCTGGTGGACCTGTGGCCCAAGGGCCTGGATGGAGAACGAGCTGAGTGTGTGTTGGAGCTGGTATCCATTACAGCCACCAAGAACACCTGTCCTGGAGTGCCATTACTCTGCGGGTCTTGAAGCTTGAGGCCCCAGAATTGACTTCTCGCCAGTTCCGTGAGGATGACTTCTGGAGGGTCATTGATTTTATCGATGAATGAGTCAACATTGGCTTGGAGGTGAAGCACAAGACTGCCAAGCTCCAGGATTTCAAATCCTTTCGGCTCAAGGACCCAGAAACAAGTCAGCATTTGACCAACCACCGGCAACAGGTGGAACAGTTTGCCAGGGGCTTCCTGATACCTGGATTTGATGAACATTGAGGACAACTGGCAGTCAAATTCCACAGACCGGAAGTTACCTTTCTTTCCACCTCCCTGGACCAAAAAAGAGATGTCACTCATCTCTTTGTGTTTTAGTGGAGAGAGGGAGGTCTTCCTACCATTTAGGGCAAGAGCCAGGCATAAACTCCCCTCCAGAATTTGTAGCTGAGATTTTTTTATTTCTAACCATGTCTACAAGAAGCAGCCAATGCACATGTGGTTTGTTTTTGAGACAGGGTCTCACTTAGCTGAGACTGGCCTTGAACTGAGCCTCCTACCTCCATTTCCCAAGTTCTGGGGTTATAAGTATGCACCGTATCACCCAAATTCACCCTCAGCTTCCCGCCCTGACTGTCCACCACTTCTCAGTGTTACAGACCCCTGCTCTTTCTTGGGGAAGGGGAGTTGGGAGCTAAGCCAGAGGAAGCAGTGGGTAAGCGCCCTACTTCCTGTTTTTATCTAATAAAATGCTAACCTGCAAAAAACAAACAAACAAACAAACAAACAAACTACAAAGAAAAGTTTAAAAATAAAGTAACAAACAATACTTTGAGGGAAAAATGACCTGTCCTTCAACAATTAATGTTTAGAAATAATAATGTGTTTGTTTGTATCTGTGTCTTTGTGTGTGCAATATTAAACTGATTAATCTATAGTTACTGCTATTTTGATAAAATTTATAATGAGATCCCTCATCTAGAGTGATATAGATGTTCTCAGACTTTACTGACCTATTTTTGATAAAAGTAGGGTGTATTATTTTCACTGCCAAGTTTTCTTGGTGAATGAAAAATATTTTATAGTGAAATGGTGTGTTTTCATATAAAGTTCAAGGGCTTTATACAGCTGGCAAAATCTGAACCCCATAGTCCTTTTCATATATGTTACTCTTCTTAGTATGTTATATGATATTCTGAATATCCTCATAGAACATTGTAAAGATATTACAAAATCTCAAGCCATCAACAATATGCAATACTGTAACTATGCTACACACTCTACTAACATTCAATCTTGTTTCTCTTTTCAAATCAATGCCTTTTATTGCATTAGTAGTCTATGATATTCCAAATCACAACCAAGGCAATTTACTAGTTTGCTGATGTTTTAGTTTCTGTTGCTGTAACAAAACAACATGGTCAAAGGGGATATATGAAAAAAGTGTTGGTTTTCTATGTACCTTTGTCACAGTTAACTGAGTGGAAACAATACAAGAACATGGATGCAGGAACTGAATGAGAGTCTATGGAATAATGCTGGTTAATGGCTTTGTGTCTACACTGTCTATAGTCTTCTTTCTTATAACTCCCAGAACAACTTGCTTAGAGGTGGCACTGTCCACAAGCAGCAGAGTCACCTTATATTAATCATTAATTATGAACATTCCTTACAATTATACCAACCTGTCAAAGTGATGGTAGCCACTCCTCAATTGAGATTCCCTATTCTCAGTATGTTTAGGTTTGTGTGCTCATGAATGTAACAATTTTCCACAAAACTTACTAATTGGTATTACTTCAGGGAGCGCTACCTTGTGGTGTAAGTACTATCTTTAAATATTACTTAAATTTTTTTTCTGGTTTGGGTATTCTTTTGTTAAGACAAAGCAAAACAGATATGTTGAGTATCATCTAATGTTTTCAAAGTATCAAACTTTCCATAAAGCAATTTATCTTTTTACTTCTGAAGAAAATTTAAATCTAGTCTAAATAAAAGAATGTAACACTTTTGAACAAAATACACCCTAGCAACCCTGTATTGGAAGCCAAGATGGAGAAGACCTCCACAAGTACCATGATCTTCTCCCTGGTGCTGTGGTAGACAGCGAGGAAGGTGATCCATATACTGTAGAAGACCAACATGCTGAATGTTACGCACTTGGCTTCATTGAATCTGTCAGGAAGATTCCTGGCCAAGAAAGCCAGAGTAAAACTCCCCAGAGCCAAGGAGCCCAAGTATCCCAGGACAAAGTGGAAGGCAATGACTGAGCCTTTGTTGCAAATAATGATGGTCTTCCCATGTTCAGATTGTATATCTCTGTCAATAAATGGAGGAGATGTTACCAACCAGATGCAACAGAGAAAAAGTTGGATTAGGGTACAAATGGGAATGACCATGTTAGGTGCACCTGTTTTCAACATCCTTCTCATCCTTCTCCCTGGAGTAGTGAGCTTGAAAGCCATGACCACAGTTATTGTTTTGGCCAACACTGTAGAAACAGCCACTGTGAAAAATACTCCAAATGTTGTCTGCTGCAGGATGCAGGTGGCCTGGTTGGGATGTCCAATGAAGAGCAATGAGCAGAGAAAACAGAAGACTAGAGAGATGAGCAAGATGTAGCTGAGAATGTGGTTATTGGCCTTCACAATGGGAGCATGCTTGTAATTCACTGACTAGCACTAGAATTGTGATGGTCAAGAAGGACAGGGCCGTGCAGCTTAGAGCAATCCCCAATGGATCTTCATAAGCCAGAAATGACACAACTCTTTGGAGGCAGTGGGTTTGCTCTAAGTTGGCATACTTATCATCTGGACACCTCACACATTGTTCACTATCTGCTGACGAATAACAGTAAACCCTTATAAGATATCATAATTATGTATTTAATCATTGTGTATTTGTATTATTTGGAGGAATATCAATAAATATTTTGGTGTTGAGTATCTATTCTATTCCTTATAGCTTTATGAACCACTGACTTAAGGTTTCTCTCTATTAACCTATGCTTTGTGATGGAAAAAAATTATCACCATCACAGGGAATGAAAGAGAAAAACATTATTATTTATTAAACAAAAAAGAAAGAAAAATATGATGAATAATAGTTTGCATAATCTCAGATTATTTAATTCCTCAAAACATAAATTCAGTACTCAT
This sequence comes from Uromys caudimaculatus, assembly GCA_028551405.1. Taxonomy (NCBI): domain Eukaryota; kingdom Metazoa; phylum Chordata; class Mammalia; order Rodentia; family Muridae; genus Uromys; species Uromys caudimaculatus. The sequence goes on along the minus strand of CM052720.1, from coordinate 46,493,492 downwards.
AGTCAAGAGTAGTGTGAAGGCACGGTTATTAATGCCAGTTGATGAGGTGCATTATGTACTTTGTTTGCTTTGAGAGTTAAACCCTTTGTCTTTATCACACATAAGCACCAGAACATAAATTACCTCATGAAAATACTGTTTGCATAAAGGAATATTGTCATTCTTGAAGCTGTATGCCTCATAAAGTATGCATGCCCCTCTCGGTATGGTACAATCTATTTCTTCCAACTACATATTCCAAGGTATGTGGCATGAAAGTTATGGATATTCACATTCATCCCTCTTTCCTTAGCTAGGCTGTGATTGATGATAAACACTGTCCCATCTCTTTTTACATTCTTGAAATCTTTACTCTTGTTCTAATTCTTTGACAGGAAATGCTTTATCCTTTAAGCCATTTAAGTTCTTAAAACATATTTAATTAAACAACCACTGTTACCCTGAGCATCTGGTCTTTGTCATGGACTAAGCTGGGTGATAGAGGGAAAGATTGTAGACTGATCATGTAGTCAAGTTTCTTTGTACAAAAAATCAAATAAGAATAAACATATGCATAGATTATACCTAATATTTTTTGTTTAAAAAATTGTTACACATATATGTCCCCCTAAATGTTTTCTACATAATATAAAATCAGTAACCATTGTATTATGAGAGAGATGCATTCTTTGTAGAAGATATTGCAGGTTATTTGTTGGGTCCAAAAGATGTTGATATTATTTAACAAATAAAGTTCTGAAACAGTGAGATTTAAGGTCTTCAGTTACATCTAGGCTATATTATATTTCTACTTTTGAAAGAAAAGTTATTCAAATTCAGCAATTTTTCTTCTGTATGCCAGCATGTACCTGTCTCATTGGAAACCTCATTTTCTGGGCACTGCACAAAATCAAAGCAGCAGTCTGCTGATTCTTTCTGATGAATTTTCCTGAATCCAGCAGTACATGTCACACTATACATGGAAAAGGGAACCTGAGACAATGCATATATATATATAGTCACACAGTATATACTACATCATGTAATATTATATATGTAACATTGATGTTGGAGCAATTTAAATTATTCCTTCTTAAACTGATTAATTCAAAAGGAATGTTTATGCAGCATCAGTTTCTCTCTCAAGAGTTATAAGTAAAAAAATAAGAACACTGACTTTTATGGAGAGAGAAGGTAGGGTAAATCAAGAAAGCATTGTTTGATGAATACGAACAAAGTATGTTATATAAGACTCTCATACAATTAATGAAGCTTTCCTAAGTTTCAAAGGAAACCTTCAACCCCTATCCTGTCCCCCCTACCACCTACTTCTATGAGGGAACTCCCCCACCAGCCTGCCCACTCCTGCCTTACCACCCTAGCATCCCTAGGCTGGGGCATCCAGCCTCCACAAGACCAAGAGCCTCCTCACCCATTGATGCCAGATAAGACAATACTCTGCATTGGAGGGGGCTAACATTTAAGATGTAAATAAATAAAATAATCAATTTAAAAAATATATAAATTTAAAAAATGAAAACCTTGAATCTGGAGAAAATTTTCTGTTATTGAATACATGCTATACTTAATTAGGCTATAAGTATGTTAACACTAAATTAGAAAATTCCATGGTTTACATGTAGTACAAAATTTTAACTGTATATACATATATATATATATGTGTATATATATGTGTGTGTGTGTGTATATATATATATATATATATATATGTATATATATATATATATATATATATATATTCCTGTAGTGTTGGGTTTATAGATATGTGGGTACAATTGAACACGGAATCCAGAGCCCTTTGATCTCTATGATCAGATTTTCATAAAGTTGAGAGTTATCAAATTTTGGTGCTTGTAACTGAAGATGGTCTTTTACAAGAATAACAATTGTTCCTAACCACAGAGCTATTACTTCACTGCCTCGTATTTTAAAATTTGGATATCTTGAAAAAATTAAAATTGTTGTATATCCACTGATGTTCCTGCTGTCACCCACTTCAAGCCTTCAGATATATAAAGTTGTTGACTCCGTGTGAAATAAGGAAAATGGCTTCCTATTTTTACTTTTAATCCAAGGTCTTGTGGAAAATTCCAAATGATGAAAATGTTATAATCTGCACACTGATTTTCCCTTTGGTTCATGTTCACCAGTTCTCCAACAGGGTTAGTAAGTACCCTGGTTTTCATCAATGCAGCCACCTAAATGAGATGCTTACATATGCATATCAATAAAGGAAATGCCAAATTGAGAATTGCTAATTTTTAATGACTTTCAGAAAAGACAGCTGTTTTAAAGTAATCTCATGTAGTAAAATCTTAATATAATTCATATTGATAATCCATGGTAAAACATGCTAAAAAATGATTGCCACATAACAAGTAACATGGTGTGTGTGTGTGTGTGTGTGTGTGTGTGTGTGCATGTTTGTAAAAAATACTTTTTAAAAAATGAAGCCATGTATGTGCAAATGAAGGAGAAGTCTGAATGTCTAGAAGTTGGGAAAATAAAGCATGGTTGTGGGTCTTTTATGTACATACAGTATACATATATGAAATAAACACAAACTTAATAAAATGTATAGTCTTAATCATTTATATCTTTGTAAATAATTGTTAATTTAAATGAGTGAAATTAGTCATAGCACATGTACCAATTCTTGAAAAATTATTCTTTAGAAAAATATTCTTGTCTAGTCCTCACTTCAGGCTTTTATGATAGAACTCTTGGCTCTTACTTTAAATTTTGAACTCATTTGGTCAAATTTTGAGACACTTTTTCATAAAACTTACTAATATTCATAAGAATGTATTGTCTCCTATTAAAAATTATCCTTGTGCATATTTATCCATGTAAAAGACTCATTAGAGAGGTTTGCATTTTCTCTCTCATTTCACTGAGAAAATAATTGCTAACAAATGTACAGTTGTTTCTTTGGGTCCATTCAAAATACCATACTGATATATCTAAGCACAATGAAATGTAAGAAACTTTACCTGCTGACAGTCAATGAATACTCCTTCAAGTTTTGCCATTTGCTGAGAGTCTACTTGCTGAAGAATGAGTTCATGGTAGGTGTGGGCCACAGCAGATACAGCATTATACAAATTGTAACCTTCTTCACTCAGGACCATGTCATATTTCTGCTCTGCTAACCATTACAACGTGTTGTTGAATATGAAATGATATATTTTATTGCTGTTCTTAGAGATTGAACAATTAAAATAATTCCAACCTAGGATGGACTCAGAAATGTTTACTGGTTATTTGTCAGTATTCATTGTTTGCATGAAATTCCTAAATTTAGCAATTTCACCTTTGTAGTGTGCAAAAGTGACAGTCCCATGGAAGAAATCAAAGCTGAAATTTTTTTATTTGTAATCACATCCCATTATGAGGTTGTGATCCAGATTCTCTAAGTACATAAATATGCCCATCTTATAAAGCTGACTTCTAGAGTATAGTTCATTTCACCATAAATGGTAACAAACTTTGCTGAAGATGTCATAATTTGTTTATCATATATCTTAGCTCTTGTTACGTATATCTGCATGTTTTCTGGGATCATATTAACAAAAGCTAAACAGATCCCATGCCTTTGTATTTCTTCTCTCAAGTCTGAGAGAAACTGAATACCCTGGTCATCATCTGAGATGACCACTCCTATCCAAGTCCACCTAAAATGAAGCATCAAGGAGACCATACCATACTATTTTTCATTCACATTTACTTGGCATTTTTTGATACAGAACTGTCTTGGATTACACTGCAACAACACAGATGTATGCCTGATATATTAAGTTATGTATATTGGGTAGATTACAATGAGTGACACAGATGGAGGACAGAATTTGATTTGTAATTTTTTTATCTCCCTAATACTGATATCCATACTGGACACACTGAATTCCATTCCCACTAGAAATGAAGCAGGATCTTTAACTCCATCTAGCCATCATCACTGGATAGATTTTCTGGATTGTTGGTGCTTCACTAGGTTATAACAGCTTCTTATGATGGAGTTTATTACACTTTCTTAGTTACTATGAATTAGAATTTGTTTCATACTTTGGTTGAACTATAACTTGTCAGGTTAAATATTTTATAATTTTGCATATTTACTGATTGGTTAAATTGCATATTTTGATGCTTGTGATTTTCTACCATTTTGTATTCTACAGAGTAATGCTATGTCAAACAAATTGGGAATGTGTCTTCTATTGTGGAGGGTGACTCTTCATTATATTGTGACAGCTAATCAAATGCCATCCTGAGCTGTGGCTGTCTTTGGGATATCATTTGGTGTAAAAGAGCATTGAACTAGGATCCATAAAGTACTCATTACATCAAGCCTATAGGTCAAATACTCAGGTCTTTCAATAATGTTGAATTTGCTTTTGTTAAGATTGAGAGATAAGCCCTCCATGTTGTGTTCTAAAGAGACATTCTCCATTTGTCTTGGGAACACAATGTTTCTTGAACTTCTTGTTTTGCATAAAACTCATATTATTGACTTGCCATGGTTAAAACAATACACACCACACATGACGGGATCCTTCTTGACTATCAAGGAAACGCTTAGGGTTTTTTTTTTTCATGTACTTTATTCTGTTGGCAGACAATCTTCAGATAGTCACTACAATATTTCATTAGTATTTAAAATAAAATTTGCTTTTGTTTTTAACAGATATTATTTCATTGTTTTCTTCTTGTTTGTTGTGTCTTTATTTCTTGTTGGTATCAGTTGTCTGATACTTTGTTGGGCTATGTGGAATAGGTGATAGTCTCTATATACCCATTTTATTTTATAGAATAATATTAGAAGTATTGATTGTGTATTATAAATAATGTTTGGTATCATTTGTTAGTGAAATCTTCTTGTCCTGTTTCTTTCCCATTACTTGGATGTTCTTTATGGCTTCTCCAATCAGTTGAAAGTTTTAAAGTACAGCACAGAGACAAGATTTATTCAAAGCACTGAAGTAGTTATAAGTATATGCCATCAACTCTCAACATGGATGGAAATATTTCCTCTTCCATGACTGAGATATGCAATAACAAAGATCTCATTAACTTAAAGCATATATTTGGAAGGCAATGTGATGGTCATTGTACATCCATGTACCGAAACCATAACTTCAGTTTCTTCACTAAAATTGATGAACATCTCAGTCCATTATAATTATGGAGATGGACTATTAACTCCATTGTGACAGTAAGAAATAAAAATTCCACTTAATTTATTTAAACAAAATCTAACTGGTTATTGCTTGATTACACATGGACTTTTCACACAGTGGGTCACAATTGGCATGGTATGATACTTCAGTAACACTCAATATAGTTAAGCAGTTTTACTGGGAAAAATTCTTCCAGGTTGTACCTAGAGAACCTTCAAACCATTAATCTCAGCTTGCTTTGATGAGTTCTATATTCCTTTCCAAGCTGGATTGGTCCATATTTTCACCAATACTAACACGGAATACAACAAAATAGAAACCTAAATACTTCATATGAACTTTATATATTAAATACCATAGTGTTCATAGCTCCAAGCAATGAAATATATACCAGCCACTGTGAGTTTTGTTCCATAAAATTGTGTCTTCTTGGAAGTCTTTTAACAAATATATAAAATGGCTTCTTTTTAAGATCTTTTATGGACATTTTGGCATTACTGGGAAAAGCAACTTACAAATAATGAGTGCACAAAACATTTGTAATTATATAAGGAAAATATTTTAATGTTTTTTTTTACTTTTATTGAAAACAGGTTTTTAATATATTTTGAATATGATTCCCTCCCTCTACTCTTCCTAATTCATCATCACTTTCTATTCATATTGACTTTGTTTCTGTCATTTATTAAAAAGTAAACAGGCTTCTGCATGATTATAATAAATATAATTAATATAATTAATGCAATGTAATATAAATTTTTTGAAAGATACTAAGATAAAACAAAAACTGACTCATTCATAATGGACACAACAAACAGAAGTAAGAAAGCCCAAGCAAAAAAACACAAGAAAAAGAAACCTACCCATTCCTACACTCAGATATCCCATAAAAGCAGTGAATTGGAAACAATAATATGTAAGCAAAAGACCTGGGGCAAACTTGTTCAGACCTTGCGCATTCTGCTTCAGTCTCTATGAGTTCATAAGTGTTTTTATCATGTTGATTTAGAACACACAAATTGGTTACAGAACACCAGATAATCAGTGCTGTAAATATGTACATACAACTAAATTTATACAGACTAAGCAGGTTGTACTTATACATACATCCCATACACACACATATATTCACACACACACAAACACATTCACATGTCTATAAACATATCTATCAATTTTTAATGACTCATGCATTAGAAAGAGAGCAAGGACTGGGAATGCTTGGAGTGAGAAAAGGGAAGAGAAAATTTTATAATATTATAATATGAAGACATACAATAAATAATATCTCAAAAGTAATGATCTCCTTCTTAATGGTGACATGCTGCTGCCTTCCTCCATGTTACTATCTGTCAGACTGAAAGACATTGTAACTCAGTCTATTGCATTCTTATTTATGGTATATTACATGTTTTATTCTTACCCTGAAATGATTAATTTTTGTAGGTGCACAGATAGCTTAATGATGCTAGGAAGCTCCTACCTGTGGATGAATCTCTCCAGACAGATAGATGTGATTCCCAGTTACATTCAAGAAAATGCATTGCTAAATAATGGGAAGAAAGATGGGTTGCAAACCACAACGACATTGGTCTTGATTGTAAAGTTTCAGGATGTAAAGGTGGAAATATAAGTTTTGACTTCAGGGAATGAGGTGATCACTGATGACATGAAAGAAGTGACAATAAAGCATGACATAAAAGACCAGCACACAGATAATGTTGCCAGTATCCCTTCCTAAATACCTTTGCTACATTCACAGTATAAACAGGCAGTTACCAATACTTAGAGTATGAAATGAATGACATTGGTGAACAAGGCTGCTGAATACATGCACACTGCTTTATATGAATGTTATGAACAGATGCAGAATATTGTCTTTGTTTCCTCTGTTATACACTGTGAATCAGGATTCCCAAAGCAGTTATGTGACATTACTATGGATCTGTACTTGAAAGTGCCTCAGATGCCTTCCCTCTTAAAGTACTTACTGTGAGTGGGATTTGCATTCTCATTAAAATAAGAGCGCTCATCTAATCCTCATCTTCCCATCCTGTTCACATAGAGCACAGCTTCCTGCTTCTGTCATCACACTGCCATTGAGACTGGCAGTGTCTGCTCTGTGTTATTTGCATGCACTGTAATTTCAGTTCTACCTGTTCTATATAGCAGCTTTCAAGATTTCAAACATATTTATTGTACCTGTTTTTAAAAAGCTGTGCAAGCTTCCATATTAGACCTAGACTCTTTATCAATAACCTCAGCCTGATCTAGATTTAGGTCCCTTCCATAATTAGTTCACACCCTTAAAATCCATTCCCACACACATTCCCCAGACTTCTGCTTGAATAACTGAACAAAATCTTTAAGCTCCTTAGTAGTGTACCACACTTACTCAGGATTAGCCTATCCATTTCTCCTCTAGGGGCATGCTTTTTCATGAGTCTGGTTATAAGTATAGAGAAAAGTGTTGGTGGGACTGGAGGAATATCAGTATTGTATTGCCTAGCATTTCCTTCCAAAAAACCCACTGCTGATTTAGAGGGCAATGAAAGATTAATTTTTTTATGGTGAAAGAGGTAATATTTCAAGGATTGGTCTAAGGATACTAATTCCTTTGATGAGGTAAATCCTTGAGAATCTGAGGCTCCCTGTCTAAAGTTATCAGCTTCAAAACAGCCCCCCTGTGCATTCCCATCCCAAGTTGTAGGTTCCCATTCTTCGCCTATTAATGCCTTTAATTGCTGACACTCTATGATGTTGATACTTGAAATTTCACAGTAATTCACCAATCTTATACTTAGAGCTTCCATTTGATTTTTAGAACTTGAGCTCTATGGCTGCTAAAGATTCTACTTAAGGGCACACTTAGAAAGTTTTACATAGGTTATTCTCTTCTGGAGTCACTCATTTTTATCATGAAGCTCATTGCTATCATTTACAAGTTTATCCAGAGTTGCTGAGAGCAACCAAACAGAAAAATCATTGTTATTATTCCCCCTACAATGTAAAAGAAAGTTTCATATACTAGGCCACCAAATCAATTACCAAATACATATGATGGATCAAAATAATCAATGACATTTACCTCTTTAAGCTTGAAACTTAGTTTCCACCATGGGTATTAATACTTTCTGAGTTACAAGGAGAGAGTGTCTGAAGAGGTCTCAGTAACTGAAGGTGCTGGTCAATGGAAAGTTGCTGGTAAATTATGAAGCCTATTCCAGATACTTTAAAAGTTCAGAACCAGTCACCAACCTCTGTCTTACTTAGCGTTTCATTGCTTTGAAGGGATAATGTGACCATGGCAACTCTTATAAAAGAAACCAATTATTTGGAGATGCTTTACAGTTTCAGAGTTTCAGGTCATTATCATCACGGCAGAGAACATGAATGTCTTCAGGCAGACATGATGGTAGAAGAGCCAAGAGTTCTATATCTTGGTTTGAGGGAAGCCAGGAGGAGATAATCTTCAGCAGACTTCAGATAATCTTCAGTTAGGAAGTAGATTATCCCACTTGGCCATATATGAGACCTCAAAATCCTATCTCCACAGTAACACACATTTTCTAATAGGACTATACTTCCTGTAATGTGACCAAACATCCTAGTAATGCCACTTCCCATGGGCCAAGTATATTCAAACTACCACACAAGGCTAAGTATCGGATAATAACAGGATTTCAGTCAGTGCTTTTCGAATGTTCAATAATAAACACAAATTTAGACTGAGTACTTACCATAAACTACAAACTGCATAGACTTATGCATGAGACTGTGGGTATAATCAAGGGTAAACATGTTCATGGAATGACTTCAGTAGAACAGAATGCAGAAATACAATATCAATAGTCATGGTGTTAGCAGAAGAGATAGTCCAGAGATGATGACCAGTAATGCTGTCCAGTCATTCATAGTAATACCCCTCATGAAGGCAACACTGCAAAGGTTCTGCAGTTTGTAACTATTTCATGCAATGGATTGATTTTTCTAATGTTATAGAAAGATGTCATGCTCTCTCCTGTTGGGGGAAGCACAGGGCAGGCAGATCTCCGGTCCAGAGGACCACCAGGGGTTGAGTCCAGGCAAGTACGCGCCCTAGGCTGATGCCTTGAGAGTGAGACACCAGGGTCGAGCACCCCAGGCACTGATGGAGTCCACCGACTAGTTGCCCAAGCTGCCGTGTGCCTCCGAGTGCTGCAGTAGTCTTGGCCAGCTGCTTGGCCGCAGTGTAGGGAGGGAGCAGACAGAGATCAGCCACGGGCACCCACTCGCTCCATTGTGCTCAGAGCATTCGCCGCCCTTCTCCCCCCCCCCCCCACCCATTAAGGGCACTCTGCTCTTCTCCAGAACCTAAGAGTCACAGCTCCCTTAGACAAAAGTTCTCCGATGCTAAAATAGTTTTTATCTTTATTCATTCTGGATGGCAGGCAGTGCTCCTAGGGCAGCCGGGTGGAGAAGGAGGGGAGAGAGAGAGCTACTTGGGTCAATGTGTTCTATTTATAGTTCTGAGAGGAGGGAATGGGGCTTGGTAGTTGATACTTTCCATTGACCAGCTTGGGAGCACTAATTGTTGCCTCATTTGCCTCTACACAAGTTTCACACGCCAGGCCTCTCTCCATACAGGGGTCATGATAACTATGAAGAATTTACTGGGAGCGTTGGCCAGAAGCATAAATTCCGGTCCCTGGTGTAATCTTCACCGGGTCTCCCAGGGCTTCTAGCTTATGCTCAACGGGTTATAGATCACTGCCCCACAGAAAGATGGCCTAAAAAATGGAAAAAGATAGTGAACCATATCCTGAGTGCCTTCTTATAGTACCAGGAAATCATGGTGGATGTGTGCATTATGTGACCCAATACATACAAGTGTTAGTTCAAAAACTATTTGTAACAACTATGATTCAAAATTGTCTCCATCTGGGTTGTTTCTAGCTTCTGGCTATTATAAATAAGGCTGTTGTAAACATACTGGAGCATGTGTCCTTGACATAGGTTGGAGCATCTTTGGATATATGTCCAGTAGTGATATACCTGGGTCTTCAGGTAGAACAATTTCCAGTTTTCTGAGGAGAGCTGCGTTGTTTTCCAAAGTGGTTTTATCAGCTTGCAATCCCACCAGCAATGGAGGAGTGTTCCTCTTTCCACATCCTCGCCAGTATCTGCTGTCACCTGAGTTTTTGATCTTAGCCATTCTGACTGGTGTGAGGTGGAATCTCAGGTTTGTTTTGATTTGCATTTCCCTGATGACTAAGGATGTTGAATGTTTCTTTAGATGCTACTCAGCCACTCAAGAACCCAATTTTTAATAGGCTTATTTGGTTCTCTGGAGTCTAATTGTTGAGTTCTTCATATATTTTGGATATTAGTCCTCTCTCAGATGTAGGGTTGGTAAAGATCTTTTGCCAATCCTTAGGTTGCTGTTTTGTCCTATCGGCAGTGTCCTTAGCCTTACAGAAGCTTTTCAATTTTATGAGGTCCCATTTGTCAATTGTTGATCTTAGAACATGAGTCCTTGGTGTTCTGTTCAGGAAAACTCCTGTGCCAATTTGTTTGAGCCTTTTTTCCACTTTCTCTTCTATTAGATTCAGCATATCTGCTTTTAATAACCAGAAGCTAGAAAGAACCCAGAAGTTCTTCAACAGAAAAATGGATACAGAAAATGTGGTACATTTACACAATGGAGCACTACTCAGCTATTAAAAACAATGAGTGCATGAAATTCTCAGGCAAATTGATCAAAATATCATTCTGAGTGAAGTAACTCAGACACAAAAGAACACACATGAACACACATGTTGTGTACTCACTGATAAGTGGTATTAGCCCCAAACTCAGAATACCCAGGATACAATCCACAAACTACATAAAGCTTAAAAAAAAGGAAGACAAAAAGTGTAGATGCTTCGATCCTACATAGAAAGGGTATAAAATAATCATAGGAGGTAGAAGGAGGCAAGTAACTGGGAGGGATAGAGGAGGGGGAGAAAAAAGGGGGAATTGGATCAAGTATGAGATGGGACAGAAGCATACAGAGGGTCAGAAAATAGAATAGAAATAGGTAGCAATGGGGGATGGGGAACTGGCTGTAGCCAGTAGAAAGTCCCAGCTGCCAGGGAAGTGAGAGGCTCCCAGGTCTTAATTGGAATGACATTAGCTGAAATACCCAACAAAGTGGAGAAAGAACTTGTAGAGACCATCTCCAATAGATAGGCATGGCCCCCAGTTGAGGAATGGGACCACCTACCCATATCAAAATTTTTAGCCCAGATTTGTTCCTGTCCAGAGGAAAGGAAGGAACAAAAATGGAGCAAAGACTGAAGGAAAGGTCATCCAGAGACTACCCTACCTAGGGATCCATGCCATCTTCAGACACCAAACTCTGATGCTAAGAAGAGCTTGCTGACAGGAGCTTGGTATGACTGTACCCTGGAAGGTTGTGCCAGCACCTGACTAATACAGATGCAAATACTCACAGCCAAAAATCGGACAACAGTCGAGGACCCCAATGGTAGAGCTAGGGGAAGGACTGAAGGAGCTGAAGGGGATTGCAACCCCCATAGGAAGAAAAACAATATCAACTAAGAGGACCACCCAGAGATCTCAGGGACCAAACTAACAACCAAAGACTGATGCATGCCTCCTTATGGAGGCTTGATGCCTCAGTGTAGTGGGATGATAGAGTGGTGAGGCAGGAATAGGTGAGTGGTTGGAGGAGCAACCTCATAGAGGCAAAGAGGAGGGGGAATGAGATGGGGGGTTTGAGGAAGGGAAATCAGGTAGGGGGTATCATTTGAAATGTAAATGAATAATAAAGAAGGAAAAATGTCTCCATTACCATTATATCAAATTATTATCTTTCATTTGTCAGATAATGGTAATTGAATTTAAAGAATACAGAATAATTACAGCAATACAGAAGCAATTACTTGCCGACAACCATTGGCCTGACGATGGGATCCCCAATGGAAGAGTTAGAGAAAGGAATGAAGGAGCTGAAGGGGTTTGGAACTGCATAAGAAGAACAACAATATCAACCAACCAGAACCCCCAGAGTTCCCAGGGACTAAACCAGGAACCGAACCAAAGAGTACACATGGAGGGATTCATGGCTCCAGCCGCATATGTAGCAGAGGATGGCCTTGTCAGGCATCAGCAGGAGGAGAGGCCCTGGGTCCTGGGAAGGCTTGATGCCCCAGGGTAGGGGAATGTCAGGGCAGGGAGGTGGGAGTGGGTGGGTGGTTGAGAGAACACCCTCATAGAAGCATGGGGAGCAGAGATGGGATAGGGGTTTTCGAGGGTGGGAACTGAGAAAAGGGACAACATTTGAAATGTAAATAAAGAAAATAACTAATTAAAAAAGGGGGAAGCTAAAAGTATGTGGAGAAAGTAAAAGTAACACAGAGAGTAGCACATAGGCATGCACATTGTACCATGATTTGTGTAGCGCTTATGTTAAAGTACTTTTCTTTCAGCTATAATCAGTTGTACTGTGTAATGTGAAAATTTTCTGTGAAAATACATGAAAGGAATGTCACAATGTTCCCTAACTAAAAGAAAGCAGCTAAAAAGCAGAATGCACTGAAAAAATTTAATTTAATAAACTACACCTAATTTTTAATTAAATTAAAAAAAAGAAATTAGCAAAACAAATTGCAAAGAGAAGGCAACTGTGCTAAATGCAATGGTAATGCATTATAATTCCAACTAAAACATTAAATAAGACCAAACTAGCTGATTATTTATAGAAAACTAATCATGGCATTTGGCAAAATCACTTCTTGTGACCGAATTTTAATGATGCTGTGTTATATGATGACTTTTTATTCTGCCTAGTGACTGCTATTTTAATGTGGGGCTGATTTCTAACTACTGAGAGTAAAGCTTCAGGACTCCATTAGGGATGAAGTCTCACACAGACCCATGTGTTTTGCTTAGACACATTCTCTGTGACAATTACTTTTCTTTTTAAAGGTGCTTTTGGTAGTTCATTCTTAAATACAAATTTACAATCACAAACAAGATTCTTGTAAACCATACCTGAGAGCAAGTCTGTTAAGTCATTGATAATTTCGACATGTACATTAAATAAGAAATTTGAGGTAAAAACAAAAAATAAAACACTACAAAACAAATGAACACAAATATCTAAACAAATAAAAAAAGTCCTGGCAAAGCATTCTGAGACAAAGAACCACCAACAATGTCTTTGAGTTTGTTTTGTGTATGTCATCTACTGCTGGGCATCAGGCTTGGCCTCAAGAGTAGTTCGTGTACCCAGTGAATGTACTATTATTGAGCATGTCTCTTGAAAAAAGATTTTTGCAAACCATACCTGAAAGCAAGTCTGTTAAATCACTTTTTAATATAGAGATGAACTTTAATATCTCCTTTTTCATTCATCTGGTGGCCATTATGTTTCTAGAAAATTACTTCTACATATGGATGAAGCACTCCATGCTTGGATTGATGTCAAGATGTGGTGACATACTTCATGTCAGAGACCATTTTATATTACAAAAAATACAAATTAATTTTGTTAGTTTTTTTTGTAAATGACTATCAATTGGGTTAGAATGGGAATTTATTCCCGTTCCCCTCTCAGTACTGAGACCCCATTTTGAGTAGATCCAGAAAGGTCCTGTGCATGCTTCCACAGTCTCTGTAATTTCATATGTGCATCTATCTTTCTTGTCTTAGAAGTCGTGTTTTCCTTCGTGTATGTTCTCAATCCCCTCTGGCAATGATAATATTTATACCTGCACTTCTACAGCATTTCCTGAGTCCTCAGACAAGGAATTTTATGGAGACATTCCACTTATGACAGTGTGTTACAAATTCTCTCACTCTCTCCAAGTTGCCTGGCTAAGGTATTTGTATTTGTTCCTATCTATTGCTGGAGGAAAGTTCTGTGATGCTGGCTGAGCAAGACACTGATTTGTGAGTATAGCAGAATTCATTAAGAGTAAGTTTACTGCCACATGATTTTATCAGAACAAAATGTTTCATTGTTCTCAAAGGCCCTGACAATCTTGTGTTAGGTTCTTGGCTATCCAATCAGTTTTGAGCATGAGTTCGATTTCAGCGGAGTAGACTTTTTTTTTTTTTTTTTTATACTTTATTTACATTTCCAATGTTTCCCCCTTTCTAGGTCTCCTCTTTGGAAACCACCTATCCCCCACCACCACCTCTATGACAGGATTCCACCTCCCACCTACCCACCCACCCACTCCCATATTCCCACTTTGACATTCCCCTTTACTGGGGCCTCTCCTCCCCCTGATGGCCAACAAGGTCCTCCTCTGCCACATATGTGGTCCAAACAATGGGTCCCTCAATGTGTATTCTTTGGTTGGTGGTCCAGCCACTACCTGGCTGGAGTAGGCTTTAAATCCAACTGGATCTTTGTTTGATATTCACACAAGCTTTGGGACACTGTGGTGATTTGAGTAGGATTGCCCTTCCATAGACATAAGTGTTTGAAAAATTGGCCTGTAGGCAATGACACTATTAGGAGGTGTGGCTTTCTTTGAGTAGATGTGGCCCTGTTGCAGGAAGAGTGTCACTGGGAAAGTGGTCTTTGAGGTCGCATATATGCTCAAGCCATACCCAGTGGCAGAGTCTCATTCTGTTACCTGTGAATCAAAATATATAACTCTCAACTCCTTCTTTAGCACCATGTCTGCCTTCATGATTCCATGTTTCCTGCCATGACAATAAGGAAATAAACCTCTGCAGCTAAAAGCTATCCCTAATTAAATGCTTTCCTTTAAAGGGTTGTTATGGTCATAGTGTGTCTTCACTTCAATAAAACCCTAACGAAGAGATCCACTATTGTACTACTTCATATTCATTGGATGGGTCATCACTGTTGATTAAAGGAATTGTATCTGAGTTGGTGCTTATGTTTCTGCTGTGGTAGAATGCAGTACCACCCAATACCATGCCTATTAGACTGGTGCATAGGGATGAAGGCTCTGTGAAGGCACAAGTTTAACTTCTCTTCAATGGATAATGTATGTTGTCTTCATCAATAGGTTTTTGCTGTCAGTTTGTGGAGAGTAATAAATAGCTCTTGTAATAGCCTGGGAAGTCTGTGGTTCTGATGAGGACCTTTTAGTCAAAAACTCAATTAGATATAACCTATTTCCAGAGGTGGGAGCTTCATGTGGTAATAAGAGGTGTCTATTTGGATGTCTGTCTGCTCCATTATTTGCTTATTCCACTTAGTTTTCTATCCTGTAGGTATATATTTAAAGAATATATATTTTAGTTTCCATACAATCCCTCAAATTATCTTTATTTTTAACTTTCCCTCCGTTCATTCCATCCATGGGTACACTCTACCTTTTCCGTTCCCATTCTACTCTGCTTCCCTTGTCTACCAATAAGTCTATATTCAACTTCCTCTTCTTATGGAGATAAATTTTTGTTCTTATCTCCCAGTTACTCCTTTACAATATACCTATCTTCTGTTGTTATATGTAGTCTGAGAATTGAAGAATTAAAACTAAAATTAACATATAATTTAATCCATATCACATTTGTCTTTTGGAGTCTGGTTTCTCTTAATAAGGATACTAGTTTTATTTATCCACCTGTGCATTTTATGATGCTATTTTTAAACAGCTGAATATCATCACTTTTTGTAAAAGTAATACATTTTCTTTGTCCATTGATCCATTGAGGGACATCTAGGCGATCTCAAATTTCTGCCTGTTAAGAATAGACTAGTGATGAACATGGTTGAACAAATGTTTTTATAGTAGGATGTACTGTCCCCTGAGTTTACAACCAAGAGTGGTACATATGGATCTTGATGTAGGTTTATTACCAACTTCTTGAGCATATATCACTGTGATATCCACAGGGGATGCACAAGTTTGCATTACCACCACTACCATATGAATGTTCCCTTCACTCCACGTGCTCAGCAGCAAGTGCTATCATTTGTTTTATTGATTTTGGCCATCTGACTGGTGTAACATGAAATCTCAAAGTAGGTGTTTTGCCTTTTCCTGCTGATATCTAAGAATGTTCAATACAGCCTTAAAGGCGTTCAAGTCATTCAATTTTAATCCTTTGAAAGTTCTGTTTAGATCTGTAATACATTTGTAAATTTCAGTTTTGAGGTTTTATTACTGGATAATTCTTTTATTTACATTTCAAATGCTATCTCCTTTCCCGGTCCCCCCCCCAGAAAACCCCTATCCCACCCCCCATGCTTCTATGAGGGTGTTCCTCCTCCCACCCACCCACTCCCATCTCTCTGCCCTCTAATTCCCCTAGACTGGGGCCTTGAGCCTTTCATAGGACCTAGGGCATCTCCTCCCATTGATGCCTAACAAGGCCATCCTCTGCTACATATGCAGCTGGAGCCATTAATCCCTCCATGTGTACTCCTTGGTTGGTGATTTAGTTCCTGGGAGCTCTGGGGGTCTGGTTGGTTGATATTGTTGTTCTTCCTACAGGGTTGCAAACCACTTCAGCTCCTTCTGTCCTTTCTCTAACTCCTCCATTGGGGACCCAGTGCTCAGTAGTCCAATGGTTGTCTGTTTCTGTCCCCTTTGTCAAAATTTTGGTGTCCATAGTTGTGTGGATTTATTTTTCAGTCTTCAATTAAATTCCACTGGTAAAGGCAACAGTTTTTAATACCAATAAATTGCAGTTTTCATTGCTATAGCTCTTCAATATAACTTGAAATTAGTGATGATGTTACTGGAGCAGTTCTTTTCAAAAATACCTCCTTTCAGATATATTTGACCCATACTGGGCTGTGTGTGTGTGTGTGTGTGTGTGTGTGTGTGTGTTCCCATATGAAGCTCAATGTTGGTATTTCAATTTCTGTGAAAACTGTGGCTGAATTTTGATGGATAATTAACTGAATACTTTAATTTCTTTTCAAGGATTGCAATTTTCATGGTATAAATCAACTTGATTCATGAGTATGGATGTTCTGTCCATCTTTTGATTTCTTCCTCCAAAATGTTTATCATACAAGGGTTTTATTTGTTTGGTTAGAGTTGTCCCAATGAGTTTTCTGATGTTATTTTGAAAGGCATTGTTTCCATGTATTTTTTTTCAGACCATATGTCATTTATGCATAAAAAGTCTACTAATTTTGTGTATTAATTGTATATCCGACTATGCTGAATGTATTTACCAGTTGTAAAATTTCTTGGTAAAAATTTTAGAGTCTCTATAGAGATAGCTCCAGGGAAGGCGAGAGCCAGACGGGCAATGGGCGAATCTGTGCCTCTGGAGGAAAATCAACTAAACATGGGCAAAGGAGATCCTAAGAAGCCTAGAGGCAAAATATTCTCATATACATTCTTTGTGCAAACCTGCCAGAAGGAGCACAAGAAGCAGCACCTGGATGCTTCTGTCAACTTCTCAGAGTTCTCCAAGAAGTGCTCAGAAAGGTGAAAGACCATGTCTGCTAAAGAAAAGGGGAAATTTGAAGATATGGCAAAGATTTACATGGCTCGTTATGATAAAGAAGTGAAAACCTACATCCCCCCCAAAGGGGAGACCAAAAAGAAGTTCAAGGACCCCAATGCACCCAAGAGGCATCCTTCAGCCTTCTTCTTGTTCTGTTCTAAGTACCACCACAAAATCAAAGACAGGCATTCTGGCTTATCCATTGGTGATGTTGCAAAGAAACTAGAAGAGATGTGGAGCAACACTGCAGCGGATGACAAGCAGCTCTATGAGAAAAGACCGCCAAGCTGAAGGAGAAGTACGAGAAGGATACTGCTGCCTACAGAGCTAAAGGAAAACCTGATGCAGCAAAAAAGGGGGTGGTCAAGGCTGAAAAGAGCAAGAAAAAGAAGGAAGAGGATGAAGACAAGGAAGAGGAGGAAGAAGAGGAAGACGAAGAGGAAGTAGATGATGATGATGAATAAGTTGGTTCTAGTGCAAGCTTTTTTTCTTGTCTATAAAGCATTTAAACCCCCTGTACACAACTCACTCCTTTTAAAGAAAACAATTGAAATGTGAGGCTGTGTAAAATTTGTTTTTAAACTGTACAGTGTCTTTTTTTGTATAGTTAACACACTACCGAATGTGTCTTTAGATAGCCCTGTCCTGGTGGTATTTTCAATAGCCACTAACCTTGCCTAGTATAGTCTGGGGGTTGAAAATTTGCATGTAAATTTAAAGCAGGTTCTTGTTGGTGCACAGCACAAATTAGTTATATATAGGGACAGTAGTTTGGTTTTTGTTTTTGTTTTACTTTTGGACTTATTTTTTATTTTTTTTTCATCTTCAGCTGTCTCTGATGCAGCTTATATGAAGATAATTGTTCTGTTAACTGAATATCACTCTATAATTGCAAAAAATTGCAGTTGTTTTGTTGACATTATGAATGCTTCTAAGTAAAGACAATTTCTTTATTAAAAATTTTAGAGTCTCTTATATGTATAATCATATAATCTTCAAATAAAGATACTTTTATTTCTTCATTTACAATTTGAATTATATTGATCTACATCAGTTGTCCTAGTATTCTAGCTAGGCCATCAAATATTGAATAGATATGAAGGGTGTGGACAATCTTACCTTGTTCTTGACTTTAATGGAATTGTGTTCAGTTTTACTCAGTTAGGTTGGCAGTGGTTGTGGGTTTGTTGAGAAGTGTCTTTATTATGTTGAAGTATGTTGCTTGTATCCCTAGTCTCTCTTGGGCTTGGTTATCCCAAAGGCTGTAGGATTTTGTCAAAATACTTTTGTATACCTCATGAGATAACCAGGTGGTTTTTTTTAATATGGTGGATTACATTTGTCAAGTTATGTATATTAAACGATCCTGGCTTCTCTGGATTGAAGTCTACTTGCTCATGTTGGGTGATCTTTTTGACTTGTTCTTGAATAAGAATTACAATTAATCTATTGAGAACTTTTGAATATGGTCATAAAGAAAATGATTGTATACTCTTGTTTGTTGGATCTTTCTGTGTTTGGGGTATCAGATTGTCTGTGGATTCATAAAAATAATTGGGCAATACTGTTGGATCATATTGGCGCTGTGGAGAGTGAAGTTTCACACGTCCGCCCTGGGCACTCCTGGCCCCTGGGGAAGGCGGGACACGCAGGCAGTTAACCAAGCCTACCTCCACGGGCTGCAGGGATTCTTAGGCTGTGAGAAGTCTCTGAGGAGACACAGCCTGGGTGTGTGGGAAGGCGGCCATGATTCCTGAGAGATGCACCACAGCTGGCTTGGTGGGGTTCCCACACTCTTGGGCATCGCAGACGTCCTGGATGCTGTGAAAGAGCTGAGAACAAGGAGCATGGACGGCAGGACAGGGTTGGCGAATTGTGCGCTGGCTAGCTGGATTGGCTTTGGTGAATGTCTGCCCTGGCTGAGAAACCTGGGCTTCACTGGGAGGGTAGACACAGCTCTTTAGGTGAATGCTGGTTCCCTCGCTTTCCACAGAAGATCAAGATGAGTAGAGACAGTCACGTCCATAGTTTTAGGGAATTTATTGTCATGTCATGGTGGAGAGTGGTGTGGGTGAACTTTTATATTCTGTTGGGTATGTCATGAATATTCTGTACGTTTGGCTAGTATCCACTTATAAATCCGTAACTACCATTCATGTCCTTTTGGGTCTGAGTTACCTCACTCGGGATGATATGTTTTAGTTCCATCCATTTGTCTGCAAAATTCATAGTGTCCCTTATTTAACTGCTGAACAGTATTCCATAGCATAAATGAACCATAGTTTCTGTATCCATTCATTGGCCGAGGGACATCTGAGTTGCTTCTAGCTTCTTGCTATTACCAAAAATGCTGCTATGAACATACTGGAGCACATGTCCTTGTGGTATGTCGTTGTGGAACATCCTTTGGGAATATGCTCAGGAGCAGTATACTTGGATCTTCAGGAAGAACTATTTCCAATTTTCTGAGGAAATGCAAGATTGATTTTCAGAGTGGGTATGCCAATTTGCAATCTCACCAGCAATGGGAGGAGTGTACTTTTTCCAAATACTCACCTGCATGTGATGTCACTTGAGTTTATGATCTTACAATTCTGATTGGTGTAAGGGGGAATCTCAGGGTCATTTTGATTTGTATTCCTCTGATGACTAAGGGTTTTGAAATTTTCTTTAAGTGCATCTGGGCCATTCAAGATTAATCTGTTGAGAATTCTCTGTTTAGCTCTCTATCCCATGTTTTTAATGGGGTTATTTGGTTTTTAAGGACTCTAACTTCTTGAGTTCTTTGTATATTTTGGATACTAGCCCTCTATCAGAAGTTGTGTTAGTGAAGATATTTCTCAATTTGTATGTTGCTGTTTTGTAATATTAACACTGTCTTTTGCCTTACAGAAGATTTTCAGTCTCAAGAGGTTCTATTTATCAATTGTTGATATTAGTGCATGAGCCATTGTTGTTATCTTCAGGGAATTTTCTACTATGCTAATGTGTTCAAGGCTATTTCCCATTTTCTCTTCTATTAGATTCAGTGTACCTGGTTTTATGTTGAGTTCCTTGATCCACTTTGTGATCTTTGTGCAACTATGTGCAGGGTGATAAATACGGATCAATTTTAAATCTTCTACATGAAGTCTTCCAGTTAGACCAGCACCTTTTGTTGAAGATGCTTTCTTTTTCTACTGTATGGTTTTGGATTCTTTGTCAAAGCTCAAGTGTCTCTAGGTGTGTGGGTTTAATTCTGGGTCTCTGATTCTATTCAATTCATCCACATGTTTGACTTGCGTTCCTCTGATGACTAAGGGTTTTGAACATTTCTTTAAGTGCATCTGGGCCATTCAAGATTAATCTGTTGAGAATTCTCTGTTTAGCTCCCTATCCCATGTTTTTAATTGGGTTATTTGGTTTTTAAGGACTCTAACTTCTTGAGTTCTTTGTATATTTTGGATACTAGCCCTCTATCAGAAGCTGTGTTAGTGAAGATATTTCTCAATTTGTATGTTGCTGTTTTGTAGTATTAACACTGTCCTTTGCCTTATAGAAGATTTTCAGTCTCAAGAGGTCCTATTTATCAATTGTTGATCTTAGTACATGAGTCATTGTTGTTATCTTCAGCGAATTTTCTCCTATGCTAATGTGTTCAAGGCTATTTTCCATTTTCTCTTCTATTAGATTCAGTGTATCTGGTTTTATTTTGAGGTCCTTGATCCACTTTGTGATCTTTGTGCAACCGTGTGCAGGTGATAAATATGGATCAATTTTAAATCTTCTACATGAAGTCTTCCAGTTAGACCAGCACCATTTGTTGAAGATGCTTTCTTTTTCTTCTGTATGGTTTTGGATTCTTTGTCAAAGCTCAAATGTCTCTAGGTGTGTGGGTTTACTTGTGGGTCTCTGATTCTATTCAATTGATCTGCATGTCTGTCTCTGTACAAATACCATGTGGTTTTATCACTATTGCTCTGTAGTAGAGCTTGAGATTAGAGATGGTGATTACCCCAGAAGTTCTCTTATAGTTCAGAAATGTTTTGACTGTCCTGGGTTTTTTTTCCATATGGAGTTGAGAATTGCTCTTTACATGTCTGTGAAGAATTGTGCTGGAATTTCGATGGTAAATTTCTCGAATTTGTAGATTGCTTTTGGTTAGATTGCCATCTCCCTATGCTAATCCTGTAAATTAATGAACATGGGAGATTTTTCTATCTTCTGTGGTCTTTTTTAATTTCTTTTCAGGGACTTGAAGTTCTTGTCATAGAGGTCTTTCATTTGCTTGGTTAGAGTTAAACTAAGGTATTTATAATATTTAGGACTATTGTGATAGGTGTTGTTTCTCTAATTTTATAATCAGCCCATTAATCATTTCTGTTAAGAAGGATTCTGAATTGTTTGAGTTTATTTTATATACAGCTGCTTTGCAGAAGTTGTTTATCAGGTATAGGAGTTTTCTGGTAAAATTTTAAAGATTGCTTACGTGTAGTGTCATATCATCTGATAATAGTGATACCTTGACATCTTACTTTCCAATTTGTATCCCCTTGATCTCCTTTTGTTGACTAATTGATCTAGCTAGAACTTGAAGTACTATAATGAATAAATAGAGAAAGAGTGGGAACTATTTTCTTGTACCTGATTTTAGTGGAATTGCTTCTGGTTTCTATCCATTTAGTTTGATGATAGCTGTTAGTTTGGTGAATATTGCTTTTATTGTGTTTAGGTTGTGCCATAATTTCCTGATTGCTACAAGACTTTTGACATGAAGACTTGATAGATATTGTCAAAGGCATTTTCAGCATCTAATGGGATGATAATGTGATTTTTTTTGAATTGGATTATAGTGGATTATGTTGATGAAGTTTCATATACCAATTCATCGCTGCATTCCTGGATGAAGCCTATTTGATCACGGTAAATGATGGTTTTGATGGGTCTTTATATTTTGTTTGCCAGACTTTATTGAATATTTTGCATAAATGTTCATAAACGAAAACAATCTGGAGTTCTTTCTTTGTTGAGTCTTTGGTTCATGTATCAGAGTAACTGTGGCTTCACAGAATGAATCAGATAGTGTTCTGTTTTTATTTCATGGAATACTTTGAATAGTATTGGTATTAGTATTTTTTTTGAAGGTTTAATAGATTCCTATACTAAGACCATCTGGCTGTGGGTTTTCTGTTGTTGTTGATGGGAGGTTTTTAGTGACTGCTTCTATTATGTAGGTATTCTAGTTGAATCTTCTCACTATAGAAGGAGAAGACAAGATATTATAAGACAAATCAAACTCAAACAATATCTACCCACAAATCAAGCCCTACAGAAAATACAAGAAGAAAATTTCAATCCCACAAGGATAAGTGTATCCAAGAAAACACACAAAATACGTAATTCCTTACCAGTAAAGCTGAGGGAAGGACACATAAATATATACACACTAATACTACCAGCATTAAAATAACAGGAAATAACAATCACTGGTCATTAGTATCTCTCAAAATCAATAGACTCAATTCCCAATATCAGAATGGATGAGAAAACAGGACCCATCATTTTGCTGCATACAAGAAAAGCCTCAACAATAAAGAAAGACAATACCTCAAAGTAAAGAACTGGAAAAAAGTTTTCCAAGCCAACAAACCTAAGAAGCAAGCTGGATTACCTATTCTAATATCTAATAAAATAGACTTTCAATCAAAATTAATCAAATGGGACAGAGAAGTACACTTCATATTCATCAAAGGAAAAATCTACCAAGATAATATCTCAAAAGCTGTTACCTGCATGAGGAATATGTTCTACTAGCTGGACTGACTTGTCTGAGCTCAGTGGGAAAGGAAATACCTAGTTTCGCAAGTCTTGAAGTACCTGGGTAGGAAGGATAACCAGGAGCCCTCACCCACTCAAAGGAGAAGGAAAGGGAGGTTTGGAGAAGGATTGTAAGAGAGGTTGACTGGTAGGGGACAGTAAACAGGATATAACATGAATAAATAAAGATAAAAATAAATTAATTTCTTAAAAACTCAAGAGAAACCACATGCTGACATGGATGTGCATCAAGAACACTACTCCATTGCAGGTGGGAATGCAAACTTGTAAAACCACCTTGGAAATCAATTTGTGTTTACTCACAAAATGGAGAATAGCTCTACTTCAAGACCCAGCTATACTACTTGTCTTAGTCAGGGTTTCTATTCCTGCACAAACATCATGACGAAGATGCAAGTTGGGGAGCAAAGGGTTTATTGAACTTACACTTCCATGCTGCTGTTCATTTTGAAAGGAAGTCAGGACTAGAACTCAAGCAGGTCAGTTACCAGGAGCTGATGCAGAGACCATGAAGGGATGTTCCTTACTGGTTTGCTTGCTTCTTCTGGATTGCTCAGCCTGCTTTCTTATAGAACCCAAGACTACCAGCCCACAGATGGTACCACTCACAAGGGGCGCTCCCCCCTTGATCACTAATTGAGAAAATGCCTTACTGCTGGATCTCATGGAGGCATTTTCTCAACCGAAACTCCTTTCTCTGTGATAACTTCAGCTTATGTCAAGTTGACACACAAAAAGTGTCAGTACAATGGACGCCTTGTCAACTTGACAGACAAACACATCACCATTAAGCCTAGACTCTTACTTTCTTATTCATCCCCAAGATCTAAATAACTTCAAAAGTCCCACAGTCTTTGCAAATTCTTACATATTAACATTTAAGTCCCTTTTAAACTTCCAGTCTCTTAAAATTCAAAGACTTTTAAAAATTCAAAGTCTCTTAACTGTGGGCTCCACCGGAATACCTTCTTCCTTC
>CM052720.1:46436880-46461681 GCA_028551405.1 Uromys caudimaculatus | reverse complement strand
AACAAAGTTAAAATGGCCACAAAATGACCATACACCAAGCTTTCCAGATTTAAAGGATAGGGATTGATGACATAGGCTGAATTTCATTTGAGAATATAGGAAAGGACATGTTTATAGGTAGGATTTAATACATCTTGTTTATTATAGGAAATGAATCAAAATATTGCTTCTTTTGATATTCAGTATCTCCTAACTTCTGTGATTCTATTTAGAAAGGGGCACCATGAAAAAATGAGCTTAGCTTGAAAATGTCACCAACAATGGAGTCAAGATGATTCATAATGGAGCACCTTAGCCAGGCATGTGGAAAATGCATGTGATCATGAAAAAAGGAAGATGCTGAGACAGTAGGATTTTGGGTTTATTTCCTTCCAGGACTCTCTATGATATCCTGTCTTATTTTGAATTAGTCTTTTCTTTAGTGATAAATGTGACCTACCATGTTGGCACAGTCCTTTAACTTCAGCAACCAGAAGGCAGAGACAGGGGTTATTTGTGAGTTAGGGGCCAACCCTGTCTCTACCTAGCAAGTTCTACACTATCTAAAGT
The DNA here is from genome assembly GCA_028551405.1 of Uromys caudimaculatus. Taxonomy (NCBI): domain Eukaryota; kingdom Metazoa; phylum Chordata; class Mammalia; order Rodentia; family Muridae; genus Uromys; species Uromys caudimaculatus. The sequence continues at coordinate 46,461,132 of CM052720.1, read as the reverse complement.
TCCAAATTTCAAAACACCTTAGTTTTTAACTCGAGACTTCACATCAGATATTAACAGTTACTCACATGATATAGCAATATTTCATCACAAAATTAACCAAAGTTATTGATAATGGTTTGCAATCTAAAGTGAGCTATATATGCTTTGAGAATTACCATGAGAAAATAGTCAGAACCAGCAGGAAAATAAGTCAGAGAGAGATGAGGGATGAGCTTGCTAGTTCAGGAAAACATTTTCTGGGTAAAATGGATTCTAGAGCTTATATACAGATATAATTCTGTCACTTTTATAAAAAGAGAACATTGGAGAACTGTTAAATATTAGAAGTTGAAAATAAAGTTAGTGAGTTCAGAAGAAGGTTACTCCATATTACTACAATAAAATTTTGGCTGTTATAAATTTAGTGGGAGAGCTTGAAATAGGGCCTAGCAGTTTGCATAGCATACCAGATGCTCTTGTGAAAGACACATGTTTGATTTTCAAAAACCGTATTTTGCTTCATGGGCAAGTAAGCATGAATAGTAAATGTAAAGGTTATTTTAATGCTTTATGATAAGCTATATTGGTTGAAGCTGGGTATGGGTTGTTAATTCAAAGATGGAGTGCATCAAACTATTTGCCATGAAATTAAATTAGAGTAACACCCATACTTGTTTGAAAGGGAAGCCAGAAGATTGTGGTCTAATTCAAAATTAGATGCCTTCAGACACCCAAGCAATGGAATGCATGATAGCCGTTTCCCAGGAATGGATGGCCAGAGGAAATCTTCACTGGAAGACTCTCTTTTTTTCATTGCCATGAGTGGCGTAAGAAAATACTTCCACTGAATCATGTGACTTCTCATGTAAAGAATAGCCACTTACATGTCCTGCTTAGAAATTCGAGGGGAGGATTTGTTATTTTCTTGAAGTGGGTCTGGATGTCAGGACCTCTGGATTTTGAAAAGATACAGAGCTCTGTGGCCTGATAATTCCCAGTGCAGATGACTGGTGAAATTTCTCCAAATCTCTGTTAAGATGTGTTAAGATATGTAGTGGAACATGTACTTCTGTCAATTTGAATTTATATTTCACTCTAGATCACATCAATACATCAATTTGCACAAGGTCAATATCATTGTCTCCTTGGACAAGAAAGTTTCAGAATGTTTGAGGATCATTTTACCCTTACATTCTATAGATTTCATAGGAGCACCAAAAAGATTATCTGATGAATCCAAGGTGGATAAGTCAGGGTTCTCTAGAGTCACAAAACTTACTGTAAAATTATATATGCCATATATATATGAAGAGACTCTATTTATATATAAACTACATATATATAGAGCTCACTGGAATGCTTTATAGGCTGTAGTCCCACTAACCCAACAATGGACAGCTGTGACTGGAAGGTCCAAGGATCTAGTAGTTGTATAAACCTATGAGACTTGGTGTTTCAGATGATCTTCCACAAAATTGGAATACTAAAGAAGTAGGCTCCAAAGATGTACTGGCAAGTAAGTGCAAGCAAGCAAAGAACAAAGTTTCCATTCTTCCACTTTATATAAGCTTCTAGAAGAAAGTGGCCCAGATTAGAGGTATTCTTCAATATCTGGATTAAAATGTATGTCAGTCTGGATTAAGAGTGGATGCCATTCCCACCAAATGATCTGGATCAAAAGTTAGTGTCTTCCAGCCTCACTATCTACTTCAAAGGTATGCCCTCTTCTTCTTTTTTTTTTTTTTAAGATTTATTTATATCATGTATGTGGGTATACTGTCGATATCTTCAGACACACCAGAAGATGGCATCAGATCCCCATTAGAGATGGTTGTGAGCCATCAAGTGGTTGCTGGGAATTGAATTCAGGAACTCTGGAAGAGCAATCAGTGCTCTTAACCACTGAGTCATCTCTCCAGCCCTGCATGACCATTTCTTATGCATTATAGAACATTTTAGATACATTCAGGTTTACAACCAAGAACAGCCATCACAATCTACTCATTGTCAACTTGACACAAATCATATCTCCTGCCCAAATGAAAACACTAATCAGGTCATATCTATGCCTGACATGATATAACTGTACCTCATAAAACTGGAAATGCATAAGCAATTTAATCTGGTCATAATAATGCCTAGCATGGTATAACTATCCCTTGTTCAACCACAAATGCATTGTAAATTTAGAATATGTCAATGACCCTTGGGTACATTCTTTTGGTATCTCAAAGTTAAATGTTACATGTGTGTCCATGGTCCACCCTGAGCTTGGCATGGCTGCTGGGAAAATAAAACACAGGGAGGTTGTTTATTCCTTTCCAACGCAACAGTTGTCAGTGTATGCTGGGCTTAGGAAAGTGCCTACACATTGCTCCAGGGGTGGGAAAATACAGCCCAAGATGGGAGAAACCTAGGCTCAGGTTCCCAGACCCCTGGGCACCCAATCATCCCTAGGATGCTGCATAGAGGAGTCAGGAATCAGGAGGTCCACAGGCTCACTAGGTGGTTGGGACTGAAGGTTCCCAAACCCCTGCACATCTAGGAATCTCTGAGTCATGAGAAGATGGAAGTAGAGTTGGAGGCCCACAGGCTGGATGGGAGAAATTGGAGCTCTGGCTTAGTTCCTTGGTGATTAGCCTTAGATTTTTGGCAGTTGTGGTTGGAAGCATAAAGAGGCCTTCTAAGGGAGACTCAAGCTGTGGCTCTGTAGGCAAAGGCCTTCTTCATGTTGTCCATGGCAGTGGTAGACGAAAGAGACAGTTCAAGGTTCTAAATGGTTTATCTGCTCTACATTGTGGAAAATAGATGCATACCAATAATCCTGATAAGGATGGGCCAGAGATAAAATACGTTTTGTGGGGAGGAGTCTCAGGGAAGTGTAACTTATTGACTAAAGCCTCAGGGCCTCTAAGTACCATCATTAGTATGGAGAACTCTCTTTTGGGCTATGTGACTCACATGAGGAGCAAATTCAGGCCAGGAATCTGGGACAGAGCAGGGATGTACCTACCATCTCAGGTGTGTAATCACTGAGTCTCTGAGGTCTCATACCTGCTCTATCTTACCAACCTTCCTGACATGGTTAACTCTCCAACAGTTACAACCATTATTTTCTCTTAATTGATGTTCAATAAATTGAAAGAAACCACAATTATCTATACAAATGCAATCTTAACAAAATAAAATGGAAACACCCATGTAAATTATAATCCTTCTTTCGGGCAACTGGTTGCTTGGTAGCCTTAGAAAATATTTATAACTAGCTCCCTCCTCTGTCCATTCTGTATTTTCTCCACTCCACACTCTGTAAGTACCTCAGCAGGTATTGGCTCTTTTCCAGGAGGAATGACCCTTCATTCCTGGTGGATCTTTCTCTTTTGTCATTGAGATTAGATTACACTGCTGTATGGTCTCACTGACTTTAATCACAGGACATGGTAGAATAAAAACGCACCCTAAAGATCTGTACTCCAGACACAATCCTACAAAAAGGAATTGGCATAATGTTCTAAACCAGCCACAACATTTCTATCTGGTGATCTCGAGAAATAGTGCCATGTATATGGGACTCTCTAATGTTGTTGGTCTCTAATGTTGGTAGATTCAGCAACAGCTGTTGGTAACTCAGCTTTGGGTCAGTGAAAGTCTATGTTGTTGAGCCCATTCGAAGCCCTAATCTCTGCCAACATGACTACATTGTTCATGTGTCCATTGGGAATTGACAGGAATGGTTGGGGAAAGAGGATCACTTGGGTCAGCCCATTTACTCGATTACTGAATTCCTGCTTGGCAGAAGTCACCATTTATATGGGACACAAATAACTTTGTATCCTTTGTCCCACTGGAGAAATCTATCCACAAACTTCCCCAGATGTCTTTCTCACCAGTTTGTTCTAATCATGGTATTCCCATATCCCTGAACATCCAGACCATCAATTGGCTAAAGAATAAATCCAGTGATTAATCATACCTCTGGCCATTTCTTCTTCAAAAAACTGTAATACCATGTTTCCTGCTCAATGTTCTGTCTAAGGTGAAAATGTTCGTTTAACAGATTCTTTCAGGTCTATCCCAGAAACAGGTTGTAATGTTGCTGCAGTCCACTTCTGAGTGATTCCTATATAATTTGCAGAACCATCAGTAAACCAGGTCATAGTCTTCTCTTCCTCAGTCAACTTATTATACAGGACACCCCATGAGCTATAGGTGCATGACTGTCAGCAGACATTAAAACAGGAGTAGAAACCATAGGCATTTATTTGGGCAAAATATTCATGGAACTTTCTTGTCCATCCTCGACCTGTTCATGCCTGATCAAATATATACCATTTGAATTTGGTAATAGATTGCTGCTGTGCATGCTTTATTTTATTACTTTGTGAGTCCAATAACACCAAGGTCCTGATGGACAGTTCATGTCCTTTGGTAACTTTGTTGCCTATTGTCAAACATTCAGTTCTCACTAAGGTCACATTGTAGGCCAAGAGCTGTCTTTCAAAGGAAGAATAATTATCAGCTGACCATGAGAGACCCTTGTTACAAATCCCAAAGCACTCATCTGTGAATCATCTATACAGGCCTGCCAAAGGCTCCAAAAAGCACTCCTATCTGCCACTGATACCTCAACTACCTTCAGGTCTGTTAGATCCTGTGGTCCAATTGGCAGATCAGCCTTCCAAGAAGCCTGGATCATTTTTTTCCATTAATTTAGTTATTTATTCATTTTACAACCCAATTTTAGCCCCCCTGCCTCCCAATCTCCTACTCACACAACTCTTCCTCCTCCCTATCTCTCCTCTTCTCAGAGAGGAAGAAATTGAAGCCCCTATGATCCATCCCACCTTCACATATTAAGTCACTGAGAGTAGTTGCAACCTCTTCCACTGAGAGTAGACATGGTAGCATAGTTAGGGGAATGGATCCACAGGCCAGAAACGTGTTCAGTGATAGCTCTTGGGGGATCCAGTTCATGGGGGTCCCACAAGAAAACCACGCTGTATATCTGCTACACTTGTGTGGGGCCTGAAAATTCAGCCAGAGATTGCTCTTTGGCTGGTGGTTCAGTCTCTGGGAATCCTCAAGATTCCAAGATATCTAACTGTGTTGGTCTTTCTGTGGAGTCCGTATTCTTTTTCAGTCCGTTAATCATTTGCCAACTCTTCCACAAGACTGCCCAAGGTCCACTAATGTTTGGCTGTTGCTCTCTGTATCAATTTCCTTTGGCTCCTGGATAGAGCTTCTCAGAGGACAATTATGCTCGGTTCCTGCCTGCAAGCATAACAGTATCATTAATGGTGTCAAAGGTTGGTTCTTGCCAATAAGATGGGTCTCAATTAAGACCAGTCATTGGTTGACCCTTCCCTCAGTCTCTGCTTCATCTTTGACCCTGCACATCTTGTAGGCAGGATATATTTTGGGTCAAAGGTCATGGGACACCCCAAGCTTCTAAAGATGTGGAGTAAGGGGAAAACTCCTCTATTACTAGTGGGATGGCAAAATTGTGCACACCCTCTTGAATTCAATTTCATGCTTTCTCAGAAAATTGGAAATAAGAGTTCTACTTTGAAACTCAGCTACAAGACTTCTGGGCATATATCAAAAAATGCTCCACCATCCCATATGGACACTTGCTCAATTATTAATAGCAGCACTTTTGGTAATAGCCAGAAATTGGAAACAACTTAGATGCCTCTCAAATGAAGAATGAACAAAGAAAATGTGGTTCATTTACACAACCTAATACTACTCAGCTATTAAAAACAAGAACATCATGAATTTTGCAGGCAAATGGATGAAATTTAAAAAATCACCCTAAGTGAGGTAATCCAGTCCCCAAAGGACTTTCATGGTCGATACTCACCTATAAGTGGCTGTTAGCCATAAAGTACAGAATAACCACACTGTCATCCGCAGACACAATGTAGCTAAGTTAAAATAAGAACCCAAAGGAGGATGCCTGATTCTTTCTCAGAAGGAGAAATAAAATAGATATTGGAGCTGCATGGAGGGATGGAACTGGGTGGGAAATGTGATGCTAAGGTGACAGAAGCAATCCACAAAAAGTTAAGTGAAGAGAGCAATTACCTGGAGATAGCCTCCCATTTTTCATGGCAGGAGGGATGTGCTCTGAGAGGCAAGGACTCCAGAGACTTCATCTCAGAATTGCTTCTTGCTGCTGTATGCTATTCCTCACACTATTATATAGTCTAATTAATTCTGGGCATCAGCTCATCCTATTGGGCAAATTTACAACAGGAAGATACGATTTCATGTAGTAATGCAGTTTAGACAGATGGGTGACTTCATAATTCCTGATAATGATTTTATAGAACTCCTAAATTGATACAAGTAAATTCAAACACCTTGTAGAATAAAACTGGCTTTGTAAATCTTCATGTATCACCGGTTAATTGCACTAAGAAAAGAAAACATCATTGGAACAAATTTAGAATGAAGGAAAACAATCCTACTTAGATAGAAATGAGGTCACTATCTGATAACTAAAGGTCATAAACTGGGAATGAACAATTTATTGAAAATTCAAGGACAGAGAAGAAAAGGATGACTAATTTACCTATACAAGATTTCAAAACAATAAGACACAAGGCAGATGATTTGTCTCTTGAAAGAATGTTGCTCACCTGTGACATAAAAAGTATTGCTTTAAATTTATAATTTGTGAAGCTAGAAAATAGATAAGCAATGTTTAGTCAGCCATTAGTCAGAATAGTAAGACATGTAAACAATTCTGTGCTAATTCCTTAAACCTTATTGACCAGTGACATCAACTATAGCTTTAAACTTCCTATGAACTTATGAAATTTTTTTATTATTTATTTTTTTAGACTCCAGATTTTATTCCCCTACCTCCAGTCTACACACCAACTGTTCCACATCTCATACCTGCTTCCTATCCCCCTGTCTCCATGAGGATGTCTCCACTCCCTACCCCACCTGACCTCTGAACTCCCTGAGGCCTCCAGAACATATAGAAATTTTAAAAAACCAGATAATCAAATATCCACCTGTAACAATTTTACCTGATAATTACTATGAGGCCATTGTTTGAAAACTAAGAACAAAAATAATGTGGTGGCATATACTTTACCTATTTCACTCAATGTGCTTGTATTTCTGGCAGTTCTTGAATTTATTTCCTCCTTTTCTTTTTTCTTTCCTTCCTTCCTTCCTTCCTTCCTTCCTTCCTTCCTTCCTTCCTTCCTTCCTTCCTTCCTTCCTTCCTTCCTTCCTTCTTTCTTTCTTTCTTTCTTTCTTTCTTTCTTTCTTTCTTTCTTTCTTTCTTTCTTTCTTTCTTTCTTTTCCTTTCTCTGTGCCTCATGAAAAGTGAACGAACTCTGAGTTAAAGAATAGAGAACACTATTTTTAACAGGGTTATTTGGTTCTCTAATGTCTAAATTCTTGGATCCTTTGTATATTTTGGAGATGTAGGATTGGTAAAGATCTTTTCCCAATCTGTGTGTTGACCTTTCGTTCTATTGACAGTGTCCTTTGCCTTGTAGAAGCTTTTCAATTTTATGAGGACCAATTTGTCAATTGTTGATCATAGAGCATGAGCCATTGGTATTCTGTTCAGGAAAATTTTCCCAGCGCCAATGTGTTTGAGGTTCTTTTGCATTTTCTCTTCTATTACTTTCAGCATATCTGATTTCATATGGAGGTCCTTTATCCACTTGGAGTTGTCCTTTTACAAGGAAATAAGACTGGATACATTTGAATTCTTCTAAATGGCGACCCTGGGTTAAAACATTACTTTATGTTGAAAATGCTGTGTTTTTTCCACTGGATGGTTTTGGCTTCTTTGTCAAAGATCAAGTGACTATAGGTGTGTGGGTTTGTTTCTGAGTCTTCAATTCCATTCCATTATCTACCTGCCTGTCTCTGCACCAATACCAAGCAGTTTTTATGACTTTTGCTCTGTAGTACAGCTTGAGGTCAGGAATGGTGTTTTCCCCCAGAAGTTCTTTTATTGTTGAGAATGGTTTTTGCTATCCTGGAGTTTTGTTATTCCCTATGAATTTGAGAATTGCTTTTTCTCTCTGTGAAGAATTGAGCTGGAATTTTGATGGGAATTACATTGAATCTGTAGGTTGATTTTTGTAATATGGTTATTTTCACTATATTAATCTTGCCAATCCCTGAGAATGGGAGATCTTTCTATCATCTGAGGTCTCCTTTGATTACTTTCTTCACAGACTTGAAAAATTGAGGTACAGACCTAAACATTGAAATCTAAACTGAAGAATCTCAAATGGCTGAGAGGCGCTTAAGGAAATTTTCAACATCCTTAGTCATCGGGGAAATTCAAATCAAAACGATCCCCATATTCCGCTTCATAAAATCAGAATGGCTAAGATCAAAAACTCAGTCAATAGCAGATGCTGGTGAGGATGTGGAGAATGATGAACAAACCTCCATTGCTGGTGGGACTGAAACCTGGTAAAACCTCTTTGGAAATCAGTCTGGTGGTTTCTCAGATAATTGGAAATAGTTCTACCTAAAGACCCAGCTATATCACTACAGGGCATATATCAAAAATATAATCTAACATAAAAGGACATATGCTCCACTATGTTCATAGAAGCCTTATTTATGATAGCCAGAAGCTGGAAAAAACCCAGATGTCCCTCAACAGAAGAATAGATATAGAAAATGTGGTAAATTAAACAATGGAGAACTACTCAGCTATTAAAAACAGTGACTTCATGAAATTCCCAAGCAAATGGATGGAACTAGAAAACATCATCCAGAGTGAGGTAACTGAGAGACAAAAGAACAGACATGGTATGTACTCACTGATAAGTGGATAGTAGCTCAAAACCACAGAATACCCATGATACAACCTGCAAACCATATGGAACTTAAGAAGCAAGATCAAATTGTGGATGCTTTATTCCTACATAGAAAGAATATCGCAATAATCCCAGGAGTAGAGGGAGCAAGGGACCTGGGAGAGAGGGAAGAGGGGAGTAAAAAAGAGGGGCAGGAACAGGTATTGGAAGGGACAGGAGAGAATTACTGAGGTTCAGTAAATTGAATAGAAACATGTAGCAGTGGGGATGGGGAAACAATGAAATATTTTATCAAATGTCACTGACTGCCAGAGACTGATTATCCCAGGCAAGAGATCAACTTTATAACACATTGAATGTCTGCACAGACACTAATATTGGATAGGATATGTGTTGAATCTGTATTATTCCTGGCATTATTGGATTTAGTATAATGACATGTTCTACAAGTAACAGGAATCACAAGTTTGAGATTTTGTAAAAATGACTAGCATACAATAGTATATAAACAACAGAGAGCATGCTCAACTCCAGGTTCAACGTTGCAAGTGAGACTGCCCTTCCATACACAAGACAATGGAAGACATAATGTTCCATGATTCAACTCAAAGTCTGAATTATATACAGTGTTTATGACTTTCTCAACTCTTACTATGGAAGTTCTGATGAAATCCATTGGGTTCATACATATGGCTGTTGACACATAGTCTCTTACAAGTTGTCCAGCAGAAGATTGTCCTTGGGATTTATGCCATGCATATGAATGAAATCATGGCACTTGAGGAATGAGAACATGAGCTCCACAACATGTTTCCAGAAATGTGTTGATCAAAAACTTTTCAGACCTCAGATGCAGAGCTTGAGGCTAGAATTTTCCTGATGTATCCAGGGAGCATGACATAAGATGAATGGAAAGGAACTGTTGAATATAATTACGTGCCTCTCCAGACAGCAGTAGCCTTAAAATAGACACAGAGGTGTAAATGTGGGTGTGATATTTGTCTGCATAAGAAACGGATTTCACAACTGCTCCATCTTAGATCCTAGCAGACATGAAGAAGCTGTGTGCTTTCACTAACTTCTTTTTGCTCCTGAAGTTTTCTCTCATCTTGTGCTGTTTGACAGAACCCATTTGCTTTTGGAGGATAAAGAATAGTGAAGATAATGATGTAGATTTGCGAAATGACTGTGGTTTTTTTCTTATGACAAGGAAGGAACCTATTGAAAATAATTCTTATAAAGACAATTTTGATGAAAGGTAAGTAATTAACTTTATTTGCTGCTTCAGTGTCATGAATTAGAAATATGTAGCTTTGTACACAAATGGTGGGATTCTGTTCTTTTCTTCCCCCTGTAACTTTAGAAACCCTTAAAAATTAATGATTGCATCAATCACTATTTTAGTACTTTTAAATGTGTCACAGTTTAGTTTACCTTTAATACGTTGGGCTACAGTTCACAATGCTGGACAATGAGAGGGACTGGATTCTATCTGTTGACTCTTTTTGGATATCATATGTTGAAAGGTGTCTCTTCATTTGCCTTGAATTCACAGTTCCCACCTTTGGCCAGAGCTCAATATGAAGAGACTGCTTCACTGCTTATATTCAATTGTCTGCCAACATTTTCTGTGTGGGCATGCATCTAAATGCCTTCATAAAAAGGTTATCTTATTTTGGTCTCCAAAAGTTGGACATACATTTATTCTTTGAATTATTTGTGTATGTGTTGGTCTACTACACCCGATTACATGTATAACATTACATATAAACTTGTGAATATACATATAATTTGCTTTATAAAATAGTCTTTAAATGAGCCCCTCCTGCCATTCTGGTATTGATACTGAATGTGGACAAAGACTGCCAGGCTTAATATTCTGTAACAAGAATAATCTTTTGGTCCAATTATACAAATGCCCAGGCACAGATTAGGCTTATTATCAGTATCAGATATTTCTATTGAATATTTTTATTAATTATTGAATAAATATAACATTAGAGAAAATCTAGGAGAATAAATGTACTTCTTGTGGACAAGAAGCTGTTCTCAATGTGGCTACCTAGTTCTGAGATCCCAAATGTGAGATGTTATCTTTTGTGCCTGCAGATCATGAGGGAAGGAGTGTTGATATCACTCACCTTTTAGCCAATCAATGTGCCTGGGACTTCTTTCTTTCATGAAGCAAAGTTTCCTGTGCTTTTCTGTCTCTTACTCGCATCCCATCTCTTATTCAATTTTCATGTCTTTGGGATTTAAAGAATACATTTTCTAATTGGTAGCCAGAGTACATTTTACACTTTGATAGTGATAGTTGGTTACTTCACATTATTCTTCTTCTGTGTTAAGTTAGTAGGAATTTCATTTCTATTGTATTCTGTATTTTCCCATATCTCATTAAAAATAGTTGAAATTTGCATTGGAGACACTGTTATAAGCCATAATAAGGTTTAAAATTACAAATATATGACCTGTGTCAATATACTTTTCAGGTTTAAAAAGGAAAACTTAGCTCTCAATTGAAAAATGCAAATTTTATCAAAAGAGCATCTTTGGTGTTTTTACACCTGATGAGAGGTAATTAGTTAATATCAACAAATGAACTGCTAACTGTGCTCGGGTAGATGAACACATTTCATATGGAGAGAAGATCTCTGTGCTCAGACAACACTTAAACAATCTCAAAGAATTAGGAAGACTGAGGTGTTAAGAAATCTGATAACTTTTTTTACAAAATTGACATAGTAAAAACACAGTAAAAGGTAACAGTAAATTGATGTGTAAAAGAGTCTAAAGGATAATATTCTTGTTATTTAGTATTTTGTATCATTTTGTATATTTTGAAATGGATAAATTTAAATGAAATATATCTTAAAATATTTATTCTCTTTGATGAATATTAACAGTTGAAAATATTAAAATCATGTTCTACAAACATCATGGAAATATTATTGATGAATTTTCTCACTGTGCATGAAATTAGCATTTTCTTAATGTTTAACTTCAAAGAGTTTTTGCTATTTTGAAATTTGTAAAATATTCTTACTGATAAAATAATTTCTTTCCTGGAAACACTGATAATCTTTTTTAAGTAAACTTATTGTTAGACTATGTAAACAGATATGTAATGCATTTTGAATACTCTCACACTATGTCTGCTGGTATCATATAAGGGCTTTTGAATATATTTTTAAATGATTCAGTTTTTAATATTTTTGCTCTTTTACTATGCTTAATTCCCAAGGAATATTTTATATGTTTAGAAACAATTCAGTACTCAACATTAGATAAAGGATCCTCAATTATGGATATTATTAAATATGAATTAATGATATTTTGGGGTATAAAATGATATGAATATCAAAGTTGAACAAAATTCTTGATATATTAATTGATTCTTAAAATATTCAATATTATTAAGATATTTGATGTATAAAATGCATTTAAATAAGAAAAATTTTAAGAAAAAGTGTTATTATTTCATGTGGTTTAAGTCAAGCTTTTTAATATATCTCTGGAATTACAATTCCAAGGTTAGTTTTAGCAATCTTACTCAATAGGACTGTAATCTAGTTCAAGGTTAGCATTCAGAGATAAAATAAGCTGTTTATCTATTTTCACAAATAGAAAATTCATCATATCATAGTGCCCTATGTCTATGAATTCTTAAATTGTATTCATCTCTAAAGATCTATAATTTATGAGGCTTATTTCAAGACACTTAGACAGAAATTTAGCATTTCTTATGTTACAAACTTTACTGCAACTGAAAGTTTATGTTTGAAACATCTCCCTTAAGCATCACTCTGCCTTCTTTTAGAATACCAGCAAGAAGTTACGAGTTTTTTCTGGTACTGCTTTTTGTTACTGATGAGATCAATAAGAATCCTTATCTTTTACCCAACATGTCTTTGTTATTCTCCAACATTGCTGACTACTGTGAAAATTCTTTGGGATTTCTGAATGAAGGACTTTCACAACAAAGCCATAGTTTGGATTTTCTTAATTATATTTGTGAAGAAGGGGACCCTTGTAATGTAGATCTTACAGGACCAACATGGAAAACATCCTTAAAACTGGGAATTCGATCTAGCACTCCAAAGGTAAGAATGTGTGACACAACTTTTAATCTCCGTTCACATGTGCCTACAAGAAAACTTAGACAGCATGCATTTATGAGTGTGCTGCTACACACACACACACACACACACACACACACACACACACACATTATTTATATAGTAAAGAATTAAATAACCAGATCATAGATGTACTGGAAAAACAGGCAAAAATGTGTTCTAGGGCATTTAGACTTGTCAGAAATAGCCAAGAATCTAATAGGAATACTACATGATATTTATCGTATAATATTACTGTCTTTAATAGGAATTCTGAAAGGTGAGTAACATGACTTGTATATAAGTCTAAGTATATTAACAATCCTATTCCTCATGTAGATGTTTCATCCTTTCTTCTACGTCCTTTAGGTTTTCTTTGGACCATTTAATCCTAACCTAAGTGATCAAGACCAGTTGCCTTTTGTCCATCAGGTAGCCACCAAGGACACAAATTTGTCCCATGGCATGATCTCCTTGATGCTTCATTTTAGATGGACTTGGATAGGAGTGGTCATCTCAGATGATGACCATAGTATTCAGTTTCTTTCAGATTTGAGAGAAGAAATGCAAAGTCAGGGGGTTTGTTTAGCTTTTGTGAATGTGATCCCAGGAACCATGCAGATATACATGACAAGGGCTAGGATGTATGATAAACAAATTATGACATCTTCAGCAAACGTTGTTATCATTTATGGTGAGATGAACTCTACCCTAGAAGTCAACTTTAGAAGATGGATATATTTAGGTGTTCGGAGAATCTGGATTACAACCTCACAATGGGATGTCATCATAAATAAAAAAGATTTCAGCCTTGATTTCTTCCATGGGACTGTCACTTTTGCTCACCACACTGGCAGGGTTGTTAAATTTAGGAATTTTATGGAAACAATGAACACTTCCAATTACTCCATAGATACTTCTCAGACTAAACTGCTGTGGAATTATTTTAATTGTTCAATCTTTAAGAAAAGCATTTGCAAAATGGAACATTTTACATTCAACAACACTTTGGAATGGACAGCAAAGCACAAATTTGACATGATTCTGAGTGAAGAAGGTTACAATTTGTATAATGCTGTGTATGCTGTGGCCCACACCTACCATGAACTCATTCTTCAACAAGTAGAGTCTCAGCAAATGGCAGAACTCAAAGGATTATTTCTTGACTGTCAGCAGGTACAGTTTCTTACTCTTCATTATGCTTAGATGTATCAATGTGATCTTTTGCATGGACTGAGAGAAACAACTGTACATCTGTTAGAGATTATTCTCGCAGTGGAAAGATTTCTACACTGCAAAACTCCCTAATGAATCTTTTACATGGATAAATATCATGTACAAAGATATCATTTAATAGGAAACAATACATTTTTATGAATATCATTAAGTTTTGTGAAAACATTTCACCAAATGAGTTTGTTTAAAATAGGAGCCAAGAGTTTTATCATAAAAGTCTAACATGATGACTAGGCTAGAATATTTTTCTAACGAATAATTTCTCGAGAATCGATACATGTCCTGTGATTAATAGTTACTCATTTAAATTATTTACAAAACTCAAATGTTTAAGACTGCACATTTTATTAAGTTTATGTTTACTTATATGTGTATATTATATGTACTTAAAAGACACAGAAGTATTCTTTATTTTCACAATTTCAAGACATTCAGACTTCCTGTTCATTCTCATATACATGGCTTCAGTTTTTAAAAAGTATTTTTGACAAACGTTCACACACACACATGTGTACACATACACACACACACGCACTAACACAACATGTTAATTGTTATCTTGTAATCATTTTTTCTAGCACATTTTACCATCACACATTAATGTGAAGAATATTAATTTTTACTTATCCATGAGGTATATTGTTTTTCACTACATCTGATGACTTTAATACAGCTGTCTTTTCTGAAAGTCATTAAAAATTAGTGGAAATTCTCAATTTGGCATTCCTTTTATTGATATTCATATGTAAGCATCTAATGGTGCATCTCATTTAGGTGTCTTCCTTGCTGAAAACCAGGGTATTTACTTACCCTGTTGGAGAATCGGTGAACATGAACCATAGGGAAAATCAGTGTGCAGATTATGACATTTTCATCATTTGGACTTTTCCGCAAGGCCTTGGACTAAAAGTGAAAATAGGAAGCTATTTTCCTTGTTTTCCACAGAGCCAACAACTTCATATATCTGAAGACTTGGAGTGGGTAACAGGAGGAACATCAGTGGGTACAATTTTTATTTTTTTCATGATATCTAAATTTTAAAATATGAGGCACTGAAGTAATAACTGTATGGTTAAGACTAATTGCTACTCTTGCAAAAGACCATCCTCAGGTACAAGCACCAAAATTTGATAACTCTCAACTTAAGGTAAATCTGGTCATAGGAAACAAAGGCCTCTGGATTTCATGTTCATTTGCACCTACACGCCTATTCACCCTGCACTACAGGAATATATTTACTAAATTTATATATATATATATATATATATATATATAAATTACAAAATTAAACTTTTGTAACCATATATAAATAATGGAATCTTCAGATTCTGTGTCAACATATTTATAGCTTAATTAAGTATAGCCTGTATTCATTAACAAAAATCTTTCTTTAGATTCAAGGTTTTCTTTTTTAATTTATATATTTTTATTGGCTATTTTATTTATGTACATTTCAAATGTTATTCCCTGCTGGGCAGTGGTGGCTTACACCTTTAATCCCAGCACTTGGGAGGCAGAGGCAGGCAGATTTCTGAGTTCCAGGCCAGTCTGGTCTACAGAGTGAGTTCCAGGATAGCCAGGGCTACACAGAGAAACCCTGTCTCGAAAAACCAAAAAAAAAAAAAAAAAAAAAAAAATCAAATGTTATTCCCCTTCCTAGTTTCCTCTCCTCTGTGGAGGATTGCCTTATCTGACATCAGTGGGAGGGAAGGCCGTTGGTCCTGTGGAGGCTTGATACCCTAGCATAGGGGAATACTAGGATGATGAGGCTGAAGTGGGTGGGGATGTGTGGGGAGCTCCATCATAGAAGCATTAGGGGAGGAGGAATGGGATTTTGGGTTCAAAGTTTACTTTTAACCTTAGGAAAATTTCATTAATTTTATGAGAGTCTTAAATAACCTATTTTGTTCATATTCATGAAACAACTCTTTCTTGATTTACCCTACCTTCTCTCTTCATAAAAGTCAGTGTTCTTATCGTTTATTTATAAATCCTGAGAGAGAAACTGATGCCAAATAAACATTCTTTTTGGATTAATCAGTTTGGAAAGGAAAATTTTTAAGTTGCTGCAACCTGAATGTTGCATATAAAATATTACATGATGAAGTAAATATTGTGTGACATTAAGTTCATTGCAGTGTAATACAAAATAATAATTTGAAAGAAATTGTTACATAATGCTGATTATCAGGGGAATATTTATAGCCATATCAGTTAATTTCCCATATATCAATATATGGGTCATTATACATATGATGTATACATGAACTACACACACACACACACACACACACACACACACATACAAACACAATTTTTGGAGGGGCGGGGGTAGGGTTTGAGAAATAATATTTCATTATTGTAAAAGTAATATGTCTTACAAGCATTAAGAATTAGTCTTTGGTGATTTGTTTATGTGGATAAATGACACTTAACAAGAAAGTCCAACTACATGATAAGTTGACCTTCATGCCTTGATGGCTATGCTGAGTCACAGGATCCTAAAAATAAAAAAATACCAAATTCATGACACCACAGTTATGTTGGACATGGGCTGATTAGACCCATTACCATAGAGATGTCTTATTTACGTGGAACATATGGGCAATAACGTATTTGATGGCCCTGAAATAAGAACCAGATGTCTAATAAAGTTTCATATTAGCTACCCCCAATTTGAATAGGCCTGGAATGAGAGGAGGGGCATGGGTAGGTGGCTTGTTAGTTTCACAGAGGATGGTAGAAGTACAGACCAAGTGTGGAAGGGGATAGTCATATGGAAGAGAAGGGTTTATGACTTGATGATGTATGTCTAATAACACAGATATGTCTATAGAATATTAATTAAAATGTTGTATTTGATACTCATGTTTTTTATGGTTTTTAAGTTGGATTTTTGGTGGATATCTTAATTCATTAACTTAATTTATATACTTTTATGCTATGAGAAAATAATTTAATGCACGATATATATTAATGTTCTATTTACTATGTAATTTTATGTTCTGTTCAAGAAGTAATTTAATTAGAATATCGGCTCTGGGTGTTGATGGTAGGGAAATATTCCTTCTTGATGCCTTGAGAAGATTAATCCCTTCATTTCTGTTTTACAAAACCAGGGTAATAGTTATACTATCAAGGCATAGATCTCATTTTAGTATTTTGTCTTCAATAATTCCTGAAATAAGTATAAGAATTAAGATGATGGAGATATAACTAATTGAGGCTAATTGTCTGATAATGATAAATGGATGGTCTACAGGTTGTCCTCCGATTCACGTTAGGAGTAGGAGATTAGCTACTAGAATTCAGTAGAGGGTTTGGGTGATTGGACGGAAAATAAGGCTTCATTGTTTTGAGGTGTGTAGTAGGGGTAGGAATGCTAGAATTAGAATACATAGGACCAGGGTATAACACCTCCTAGTTTGTTAGCCATTGACTGTAGGATAGTGTAAGCAAATAAGAAGTATCATTCTGGCTTAATATGGGGTGGTGTGTTGAGTGGATTTGTTGGTATATAGTTATCGGGGTCTCCTAATAGGTTTGGAAAAAAATAAGACTAGGGTTATAAGAAATGAAATTGTGATAAATACTCCTAGTAGATCTTTAATTGTGTAATATTGGTGGAATGGAATTTTATCTGCATCTGAGTTTAGGCCTATTGGATTTTTAGAACCTGTTTCATGAAGAAATAGGAGATGGATAATTACTAGGGTTGTAATAATAAATGGAAGAATAAAGTGAAACACAAGGAATTGTGTTAAAATGGCTTTATCTACTGAGAATCCACCTGAAATTCATTCTACTAGGGTGGTCCCTATATAGGGGATGACTGAGAGTAAGCTAATAATAACAGTTGCTCTTCAAAATGATATTTGTTCTCATGGGAGAATATAACCTATAAATGCAGTGGCTATAACAGCATATAGTAAAATTACTCCAATATTTCATGTTTCAATAAAAGTGTAGGATCTGTAATATATGCACCGTCCTACGTGAAGAAATAAACAGATGAAAAATATTGAGGCTTCGTTTGCATATATATATCAGATTAGTCATCCGTAGTTTACATCTCAGCAAATGTGAGTGACTGATGAAAATGCTGTTATTGTGTCTGATGTGTAGTGTATGGCTGAAAATAATCCTGTGATGATTTGGATTATAAGGCATATTCCTAGAAGGGACCCGAAATTTCATCATGATGAGATGTTGGATGGAGCTGGGAGGTCGATGAAAGAGTTATTGATAATTTTAATTAAGTGATGTGTTTTTCAGATGTTTGTCATTGTCTGTCTCTATATTTGAATTACAATGATGATTTTTCATGTCATTGGTCACAGTTAAATGCTGTGTGGAAATAATGACTAATTGTATTTTTATTTTAAGTTTATTATTTTTAACTGGGTGTCTTGGGTTGGCTTTAAAGCCTTTGCCTACGTATGGTGGGTTTGGTTTAATTGTTTGTGGTTGTGTAGGTTGTCTTATGGTTTTAGGGTTTGGTGGTTCTTTTTTAGGTTTAATAGTGTTTTTAATTTATTTAGGTGGGATGTTGGCTGTGTTTGGTTATACTACTGTGATAGCTACCAAAGAATATCCTGAGACATGGGGTCCTAATTGGTTAGGTTTTGGTTTTTTAATTCTTGGATTTTTAATGGAGATATTATATATGTATGATCTTAATTATTATAATGAAGTTGAATTAATTGATTTAAATGGTCTAAGTGATTGATTAAGGTATGAGAATGATGATGTTGGTGTAACGGTAGAAGGTGGAATTGTGGTTGCAGCAATGTATAGTTGTGCAACTTGAATGATAGTGGTAACTGGATGGTATTCATTTGCTGGAATTTTTATTATTATTGAGATCACTCAGGATTAATACTGTATAAGGTAATAATAAGTGAAATTGAAATTAGGAAAGATCTGAAATATAGTTTTACTAGTCCATTTTGGTTAGCTAATGTTCTGGATATATTTGTATGTATACTAGAAGTTGATTTTGGGATAGATTTTTCTAGTCAGACTCGGTCTAATATATATGTATATTATTTATTGTCCCAGGTTCCCTCCTCCATGTGTAGTGTGCCATGTACTGCTGGATTTAGGAAGGTTCATCAGAAAGAAACAGCAGACTGCTGCTTTGATTGTGTGCAGTGCCCAGAAAATGAGGTTTCCAATGAAACAGGTATATGCTTGCATGCAGAAGAAAAATTGCTGAATTTGATTACCTTTTATTTCCAAAGTACAAATAGGATATGGCCTAAACAGAAACTGAAGACCTAAAACCTCCATGTTTCAGAATTTAATCAGTAAAATAATATCCACTTCTTTTGGACCCAGCAAATAACTTGCAATATCTTCTACAAACAAAGAATTTCTCTCAAAATATGATGGTTACTGATTTTATATTATATACAAAACATTAAGGGGGACATATATGTGTAACAACTTTTTTTCTCATTTCTTTATTTTTTTTTTGATACTTTATTTACATTTCCAATGTTTTCCCCTTTCTAAGTTTCCTCTTTGGAGACCACCTATCCCCTCCCTCTCCCCGATCTCTATGAGGGAATTCCACTTCCCACCCACCCGCCCACCCACTCCTACATTCCCACCTTGACATTCCCCTTTACTGGGGCCTCTCCTCCCCCGATGGCCAACAAGGCCCTCCTCTGCCACATTTGTGGTCCGAACCATGGGTCCCTCCATGTGTATCCTTTGGTTGGTGGTCCAGCCTCCAGGAAGACCAGGGGATCAAGCTAGTTGACACTGTTGCTCACTCCTTAGGGCTGCATCTCCCACAACTCCTTCAGTCCCTTCTCTAACTCCTCCATCTGGGATCTCACTCTCAGTCCAGCTGTTACTGTAAAGTGAAACCTGGGTATTACAAACATTTCGGCTAATATCCACTTATCAGTGAATACATACCATGTTCATTCTTTTGTGACTGAGGAACCTCGCTCAGGATGATATTTTCAAGTTCCATCCATTTGCCTGCGAATTTCATTAAGTTATTGTTTTTAATAGCTGAGTAGTACTCCATTGTGTAAATGTACCACATTTTCTGTATCCATTCCTCTGATGAGGGACATCTGGGTTGTTGCCAACTTCTGGCTATTATAAATATGACTGCTATGAACATAGCATGTGTCTTTATTACATGTTGGAGCATCTTCAGGGTATATGCCCAGGAGTGGTATAGCTGGGTCCTCAGGTAGTATTAGGTCCATTTTTCCGAGGGTCCGCCAAACTGATTTCCAAGAGTGGTTGTACCAGCTTGCAATCCCACCAACAGTGGAGGAGTGTTCCTCTTTCTCCACATCCTCGCCAGCAGCTGCTGTCACCTGAGTTTTTGATCTTAGCCCTTCTGACTGGTGTGAGGTGGAATCTCATACTGGTTTTGATTTGCATTTCCATGATGAATAAGGATGTTGAGCATTTCTTTAGGTGCTTCTAAGCCCTGCGAATTTCCTAAGTCGAGAATTCTCTGTTTAGCTCTGTTCCCCGTTTTTTGATGGGGTTATTTGGTTTTCTGGAGTCTAACTTCTTGAATTCTTTGTGTATGTTGGATAATAGCCCTCTGTTGGACATAGGATTGGTTAAGATCTTTTCACAATCTGTTGGTTCCCATTTTGTCCTCTTGACAGTGTCCTTTGCCTTACAGAAGCTTTGCAATTTCATGAGGTCCCATTTGTCTATTCTTGATCTTAGAGCATTAGCCATTGGTGTTCTGTTGAGGAACTTTTCCCCTGTACCCATGTGTTCGAGGCTTTTCCCCACTTTCTCTTGTATTAGATTCAGTGTACCTGCTTATATGTGGAAGTCCTTGATCCACTTGGACTTGAGCTTTGTACAGGGAGATAGGAATGGATTCATTTGCATTCTTCTTCATGTAGACCTCCAATTGAACCAGCACTATTTGTTGAAAATGCTGTCTTTTTTCACAGGATGGTTTTAGCTCCTTTGTCGAAAATCATGTGACCTTAGGTGTGTGGGTTCATTTCTGGGTCTTCAATTCTATTCCATTGATCTACCTGCCTGTCGCTGTACCAATACCATGCAGTTTTTATCACTACTGCTCTACAGTACAGCTTGAGGTTAGGAATGCTGATTCCCCCAGACGTTCCTTTGTTGTGGAGAATAGCTTTTGCTATCATGGGTTTTTTGCTGTTCCAAATAAATTTGGTAATTGCTCTTCTAAGTCTATGAAGAATTGAGTTGGAATTTTGATGGGGATTGCATTGAATGTGTAGATTGCTTTAGGCAGGATGGACATTTTTACTATATTAATCCTGCCAATCTATGAGCAGGGTAGAGCTTTCCACCTTCTGAGGTCTTCTTCGATTTTTTCTTCAGAGACTTGAAGTTCTTGTCATACAATCTTTCACTTGTTTAAATAGAGTCACACCAAGATACTTTATATTGTTTGTGACAATTGTGAAGGGTGTCATTTCACTAATTTCTTTCTCAGCCTGTTTATCCTTCGAGTATAGGAAGGCTACTGATTTGTTTGAGTTAATTTTATATCCGGCCACTTTGCTGAAGTTGTTTATCAGCTGCAGCAGTTCTCTGGTGGAGTTTTTCGGGTCACTTAAATATACGATCATATCATCTGCAAAGATTAGTATTTTGATTTCTTCCTTTTCAATTTGTATTCCTTTACCTCCTTTTGTTGTCTAATTGCTCAAGCTAGAACTTCAATTTCTATATTGAATAGATAGGGAGAGAGAGGGCAGCCTTGCCTACTCCCTGATTTTAGTGGGATTGCTTCGAGTTCCTCTCCATTTAGTTTGATGTTAGCTACTGGTTTGTTGTATATTGCTTTTATTATATTTAGATATGTGACTTGAATTCCTGATCTTTCCAAGACATTTATCATGAAGGGATGTTGAATTTTGTCAAATGCTTTTTCAGCATCTAATGAAATGACCATGTGGTTTTTTTCTTTGAGTTTGCTTATGTAGTGGATTACATTGATGGATTTCTGGGTATTGAACCATCCCTGCATCCCTGGGATGAGGCCTGCTTGATCATGATGAATGATCGTTTTGATGTGTTCTTGGATTCGGTTTGCGAGAAATTTATTGAGTATTTTTGCATCGATATTCATAAGGGAAATTGCTCTGAAGTTTTCTTTCTTAGTTGGGACTTTGTGACGTTTTGGTATCAGTGTAACTGTGGCCTCATAGAAGGAATTGGGTAGTGTTACTTCTGTTTCTATTTTGTGGAATAGATTGAAGAGTATTGGTATTAGGTCTTCTTTGAAGGTCTGCTAGAATTCTGCAGTGAACCCATCTGGTCCTGGGCTTCTTTTGGTTGGGAGACTATTAATGACTGCTTCGATTTCCTTAGGCAGTATGGGACTGTTTAGATCATTTATCTGATAATTTTGGTATTTGGTATCTGTCTAGAAAATTGTCCATTTCATCCAGAGTTTGCAGTTTTGTTGAGTATAGGCTTTTGTAGTAGGATCTGATGATTTTTTGAATTTCCTCAGAATCTGGTGTTATGTCTCCCTTTTCATTTCTAATTTTGTTAGTTTGGATCCTGTCTCTGTGCCCTCTGGTTAGTATGGCTAAGGGTTTATCTATCTTGTTGATTTTCTCAAAGAACCAACTCTTGGTTTTGTTGATTCTTTGTATAGTTCTTTTTGTTTCTACATGGTTGATTTCAGCCCTGAGTTTGATTGTTTCCTGCCTTCTACTCCTCTTTGGTGCATTAGCTTCTTTTTGTTTTAGGGCTTTCAGGTGTGCTGTTAAATTGCTAGTGTATGCTCTCTCCAGTTTCTTTTTGAAGGCTCTCAAAGCTACGAGTTTTCCTCTTACCACTGCTTTCATTGTGTCCCAAAAGTTTTGGCATGTGGTATTTTCATTTTAATTAAATTCTAGGAAGTCTTTAATTTCTTTCTTTATTTCTTCCTTGACCAAGTTATCATAGAGTAGAGCATTGTTCAGCTTCCATGTGTATATGAGCTTTCTGTTGTTATTTTTCTCTTTGAAGGCCAGCCTTAATCCATAGTAATCCGATAGAAGGCGTGGGATTATTTCAATCTTCTTGTATCTGTTGAGGTTTGTTTTGTGACTGATTATGTGGTCAGTTTTGGAGAAGGTACCATGAGGTGCTGAGAAGAAGGTATATTCGTTTGATCTAGGATGAAATGTTCAACAGGTATCTGTTAAATCCATTTGGTCCATAACATCTGTTATTTTCAGTATGTCTCTGTTTAGTTTGTGATTCCAAGATTTGTACATTGGTGATGATGGGATGTTGAAGTCTCCTACTATTATTGTGTGAGATGCAATGTGTGCTTTGAGTTTTAGTAAAGTTTCTTTTATGAATGTGGTTGCTCTTGCAATTGGAGCATAGATCTTCAGAATTGAGAGTTCTTCTTGGTAGGTTTTTCCTTTGATGAGTATGAAGTGTCCTTGCTTATCTTTTTTGATGACTTTTAGGTGAAAGTCGATTTTATCCAATATTAGAATGGCTACTCCAGCCTGTTTCTTGGGACCATTTGCCTGGAAAATTGTTTTCCAGTCCATTACTCTGAGGTAGTGTTTGTCTTTATCATGGACATGTGTTTCTTGAATGCAGCAAAATGCTGGGTCCTCTTTATGGATCCAGTCTGTCAGTCTGTATCTTTTTATTGGGGAATTTAGCCCATTGATGTTAAGAGATATTAAGGAATAGTGGTTGTTGGTTCCTGTTATTTTTGATGTTATTTTTACTTTTATGTGGCTATCTTCTTTTGAGTTTGTTGAAAGATTACTTTCTTGCTTTTTCTAGTGTGTAGTTTCCCTCTTTAAGTTGACATTTACCATCCATTATCCTTTGTAGGGCTGGGTTTGTGGAAACATATTGTGTAAATTTGGCTTTATCATAGAATATTTTGGTTTCACCATCTGTGGTGATTGAGAGTTTTGCTGGGTATAGCAGCCTGGGTTGGCAGTTGTGTTCTCTTAGGGTCTGTATGAGTTCTGCCCAGGATCTTCTAGCTTTCATAGTCTCTGGTGAGAAGTCAGGTGTAATTCTGATAGGTCTGCCTTTATATGTTACTTGACCTTTTCCCCTTACTGCTTTTAATATTCTTTCTTTGTTTTGTGTATTTG
>CM052720.1:46410724-46436380 GCA_028551405.1 Uromys caudimaculatus | reverse complement strand
CTTTCTTTCTTTTCTTTGTTTCTTTGTTTCTTTGTTTGTTTGTTTGTTTGTTTGTTTCTTTCTTTCTTTCTTTCTCTTTCTTTTGTGTGTGTGAGTGTGTGTGTGTATGTGTGTGTGTGTGTGTGTGTCAACAACCCTTTAAATCTAGGTTGTAGTTTTGGATACATATCAAAAATTGTATTTTTGGGGTTTTGATCTTTTGAGATTAAAATATTTGTGGTTATGACATTCAGAATTGTGCCTTTGGGAATAATGGGTCACACCCCTTCCCAACAAGGAGGCAGAGAAAACTTATCTGGGACTTGGAGTCCCTCAGTTGGAAAGAAAACACAGGCTGCACCTGAGCTCTTCTTCCACATGACAAAAGTAGCTACCGAAGTTTCCAAGAGAACTAAGTCAACAGCAACTACTATGATGAAAATGAGCCGGCCAGTGGTGGCGCACGCCTTTAATCCCAGCACTTGGGAGGCAGAGGCAGGCGGATTTCTGAGTTCGAGGCCAGCCTGGTCTACAGAGTGAGTTCCAGGACAGCCAGGGCTACACAGAGAAACCTTGTCTCGAAAAACCAAAGGAAAAAAAAAAAAAAGAAAATGAAAGACTGGGGAGGTCTACCTGGAAAGAAATGAAAGAATATAGGACCCTGACCCGAGATCTCAACCTTGACCCTGCTCAAGGTCTCCAGAAGGGCTTCTGCCTTCTCTAACCACAGACTATGCGCCCACATCCTACTTACTCCATCTCAGGGTGAGGTGGTCAGGCAGCCCCTTATGCTCCATATGGCATGTGTAATTCTGCTCCTTCCCGGAAGGCACCACCACAGATGCCCACTTCTGGAAGGTTCCATCCCCTGAAGGTCTGGTCTCAATAACATCCATGTCCTGGGTCTGGTCCTCCCCATCTCTTTGCCAGGTCAGGGTGATGTCAGAAGGGTAGAAGACCAGGGCCCAGCACCTCAGGGTGACATCGCTTTCAGGTCTGGGGTGATGGATCACATATACTTTTGGAGGATCTGAGGAGGAAGAGTTGGAAAATTTGTACATTTACAGTTTTTCTTGAGACTTGGTGGTATTTTTGTGATTCTTTTGGGAATAGACAGGGGAATAAGGTAGGGGTGTGTGCAGACCTACACAGCAACAGTACTCAGACATTTGGGATTATAGATTGCTTGAAAAATTCTAGAATTAAGGCAAACTAGCTTAGGGTAGGAGACTCTGAGTTACCAGGAAAAAATACAAATCTTGTCCTGACTGATTGAGGCTGAGAAACTCTACATCACTGCAACCATACCATACCATTGAGTGTAGCCAAAGAATCTAACCTCAGAGAGGTCATGGACTGCAGATTGAAGGGAATGGCAAGTTTAGGGATCTTTTCTCCTATTCTGAGATAGATTCTGAACTGAGACTTTGAGAGAAGAGTGAGCCCTCTGGAGAGACATCCTCTGATGTTGGCCCAGGAAACCCAGGATCAATCATTCTTCCCTCTCTTGTGTGTGTGTGTGTGTGTGTGTGTGTGTATGTGTATGTGTGAGAGAGAGAGAGAGACAGAGAGACAGAGAGACAGAGGCAGAGAGAGATGAGACAGAGAGTCAGACCGAGACACAGAAAGAGACAGAGACAGAGACAAAGAGACACATAGAGACGGAGTCAGAGAGACAGACACAGAGAAGTCTAGTTGATCTCATTTTTCTCCCTTCTCAGGAGACATGAGCTCCAGTCTCCTGCCCCTCATACTTCTTTGTCCCTCGTATCTGCATGCAGTAGAGTTTCATTTCCCATTGTCAGGTATTTAAAAGTGTAGCCCAGGCTGGCAACACACTCGTGATCCTCCTGCCTCTGCCTCCTTCAGCAAATCCTACCGGCATGGGGATTCAGTCAGAGAAGATGTACCTAATCCTCAAGAGATTGGAGGCCCCAGGGAGTTTAGAGGTCTGGTTGGTTGGGTGGTAGGTGGTGGGAACATCCTTTTGGGGACAGGGGTATAGGGAGGAAGTATAGGATGTGGAACAGTCAGAGGGTGGACTGGTGGGGGGGGGAATAAAATCTGGAGTGTAAAATAAATTAATTAATTAAACCTTAAAAAATAATTCACTTAAGAGATTTTAGTAACCTATAATAAAGAATACTGTTTTAGGAAAGCTAATTATTTCTTAAAATATACTGAGAAGAGTGGATTTTTTTTTAATTACATGCTACAATTTCACATGTCTTTCACTGCTGGATTTTTATATATATTTCTGCCTTTAACATGTTATGTTACGGGTTGAAGTATCTGAGACAAATCACTGAAAATAGTATGTGTGGGGAATTGTTTTCAATAATGTGAATGTCCATCGTTGTTGTGACAATGTAAGGGTACCAGTGTTAGCTCCTTCAGGGCTCTTTGCAATGGAGAGTCTTAAGTACAATCATGTGAATCCATCCAGAAAAAATGCTGGCTCAAAGACACCTAGAGTCTGAAACAGAAGGTGAGGCGTGTATGAATTGTGTGGAAATTTATGTGAGGGAGATAGTGAAAAGCAGACATAGAGGAGGTGAAATCACACACACTGACCTTGGATTTGTAAAAGAAAACAATATACAGTGACAACAGACGCTAGGCAAGAGCACCAGAGAAGGGGAAGGGCACACCTTGGAAGGGCTTTGGATCAAATAGAAAGGGAAAATGTCTCTAAATGCCACAGGTACAATATCTGGGACTCTGCAAAACTATGACTTAAGATATGGGCAGCAAACAGACAAGGGTAAGGTACCCTCTCTACCTCCTAGCAAGTGCACAGCTAGCTTGGTGGGAATTGTCTTCAAAGATTATGAAGTCCATCCTTTTGGTCATCAAGAGCAGGAGCCCATGCATTTTTTTTTTTTTTTTTTTTTTTTTTTTTTATGTCTTGACACTATAAATGGCTCCCCCCTCCAGTCAATAAACAAGTGAGCAGTCTCCAAGAATCATTGTATCCACCGACTTGGACACAAATTCACAGACATATATGGGGGGAACAGTGCTGCAAGAGAAGTTAAGGATGCACCCATATGGGAAAGGCTGTTATATCATGAGGGGAAAAAATGTATTAGCTGTATTTGAAGAGTGATGGTAGCATCATTACACAGGTAAGTTCAGTGCCTCTGCCTCGTGAACCAGGAGAGATCATCTTGGTTACATTGTTTTCTGTTCTCTCCTAGTCTTAGAAAATATTTAGTGGAAACTCACCACTCCTGGTGAATTTCCCACGGCCACACTCTTAATGGCATGTTCCTGTTAGTATGTGGGGGTGGAGAGTGGGCGATTCATGAGGGAAGGTGTGAGGTTTCTTATGAAGTTGTAGCATTGCTGAAGGAATTCAACCTAGTAATAACCTGTTACCTGCATCAGACAATACATCCTGGCAGGAAAGTGGGAGGAATCTTCCCAAAGCCCTTTCTGATCCAACCTGTTAAGTCTTCAGAGGAAAAATATCTCATGTTTCCCCTCTTGATTTTATAAAAGTAAGCTTTTATATGTAAGTTTTTACAACATATGACAAACCTACAGACATCATTATACTAAATGTGAGAAAGAGCGTTATTTCTAAAATCAAGGTCAAGATGAAATGTCCCCCCTACTCACTTATTTAACATAGAACTTGGAGTTGTTGCTATAGCAATAAGGCAAGAGAAAAAAATGGAACCACGAATAGGAAAAGAAGTCAAATTATTCTAATTTGTAGATAACATGAGCCTATGCATAGAAGAACCTAGTAACTTTGCCAGACTACTCACTAAGGCATTAGGCAAAGTAGCAACATACAAATCAACACACAAAATAGCTTTCAACATACCAATAATGAACTTGTTGACAAATAAATCATGAAAAATATCTCTCTTTTTTTTTTTTGCTGGTCTTATAAAAGCTGAAACATGTAGGAATGAACCTAATGAAGGGAGGGAAAGACCTCTACAAAAAATTTTTAATATACTGATGCAAGAAACTGAAGGAGACACTGGGAAACAGAATCTTCATAGGTTTTCAGAGTTAATGTAGAAAAATGCATATATTACCAAAATTGTAATGATGTTTCTAACCAAACCATAAAAACAATACCAAGGTCCATATGGAAATACCAAAGACTCAACAAGCCAAAGGAATTCTTTTTTTTTTTTTTTTTTTTTTTGGTGTTTTCAAGACAGGGTTTCTCTGTGTGGCCCTGGCTGTCCTGGAACTCACTCTGTAGACCAGGCTGGCCTTGAACTCAGAAATCCACCTGCCTCTGCCTCCCAAGTGCTGGGGTTAAAGGCATGTGCCACCACTGCCCAGCAAGCCAAAGGAATTCTAAACAGAAACGCTACACTTGATCTCAAGTTATATTACAGAATCATCATTACAGACATTGCATAGCACTACCAAAAACCAGATTGGAACACTGAAATAGAATTGAGGACACAGAAATATATACCCTCAGCTAGGGTCATACAATTTTTGACAAAGGTATAAAAGACACATATTGAAGAAAGCTGTTTAACATATAAAGGATAAGAAATAGAATTTCTTCACATAAAAACTACTAAGCCTATCTCTCACACTCTTGGTGGAAATCATTTCAGAATGAAACAATAATCTTAATGTACGATCTGAAACTTTGAGGCAGAGGAAAACATCAGGAAAAAATGCTTCAAAAAAGTCTGTGCTATTATATTTTTTAAAATTCCAAAAGGGAGTACCTGAAATAGGAGCTTCAGTATAGCAATAGAATATTGCTATACTGCCATGTAGGAATGGTTATGGAAAGTAAATGAGTTTTATGGAAATGGTTTATCATTTTGCAAGGCTATGATGGGTGTGCTCTGAGAGACATGGACCCCAAAGACTTCATCTTAGGATTACTACTTACTGTCGATATGTCTTTCCTGCCACTATCACATAGCCTAATTATTCCTGGGTATCAGCCCACCCTATTGGGCAAATTTCTGCAGATCAACATGAAGGTAAACTTTCATGAAGTAATGCTGTTTGGAAGTATTACTGACTTTATATAATCTGATTTGATTCAAATAACTTTAGGAAGAAAGTTTAAGGAGATGGTTTCAGTTGTTTTGCCAGAACAATGTAATAAAGTTAAAATTAAGAATAGAATGTGCCCCTCCTCATACAATAGTAAGTAAAGGCTGAACAATAAGGAATACAATGAGCTTTCATAAATTGTACTAAGAAGAATGGTAGGCTTGGGAGAGACTTGTGATCAAGGAAAGACATTCATTCTATGTCAGGTTCAAGGATGAAGCCACAGGTGTGCACTATGATAGAGCAAGGCCATGAGCAACTGTTGCTGTGAACTTATAATGAGCTTACAGAATGAAACACTGCTTTGAGCTTACTATCAACATTCTCCTGTAACTCCTTTTTATGTAATTTTATATGTGAAGTAATTTTATAAAGAACTTTTCATCTAAGAAGCTATAAAAAGTCTGAGAGGAAAAAAATAAGTGTGGCTGTTGGGACTCCACTCCTTCTACCAAATGTACATATGTGTATATATGTATATACAGCCATATATATATATAATGCATGTGCATCTGTGAAATTAAATCAATTAAATCAATGATTAAATCAATGGCCAGGCCTGGCTAAGTGTGTGTGTGTGTGTGTGTGTGTATATGACTTTCTCTTTATCCTTTTTCTTTCTCTCTAACTCAAGAAGAGTTAATGAACTCCAAGCCTAAAGTCCTTGAATTAAAGAGAAAGAATCTAAGTAAATGTCTCTTTTCTTAATCCTCTGTCAGCAGGAGTCAATTGCCAGAAGGCATCAGTAAGAGAAAGTTAATGGCCAGAGGCCATCAGTCTCTGGTCTGCCTATCTGTGCCCAACCTCAGTACCTCAATGGCAGGACTCTCCCCCACCTCCCACCTCTGACAAGTAACTATCACAGAATGAGGAAAGAGCCTATAAAATGGAAAACCATTACCAACTCTATATTAGACAGACAATGATATATCATATATAAGGAACTGAAAAGTTAAACACTAACCTTCCAGTTGTGCAATCAAGAATCAAGTTAGTGAGCCAAACAGCAAGTTCTTAAAAGAATACATAAAATACTTACACCCAACCATTGGTCTGAAGTTGGGGACCTCTATGGTTGAATTAGGGGAAGGACTGAAGAAGCTGGAAGGGAGAATGACCCCATAGGAAAACCAGCAGTCTCAACTAACCCAGACCCCAGGAAGCTCCCAGAGACTGAGCTGCCGATCAGGAACATACATGGGCACCTCAGAGGCCCCTGGCACACATATAGAAGAGGTCTGCCTGGTCTGGCCTCAATGGGAGAATTTTTGCTTAATCCTCAAGAGACTTGAAGCCCCAGGGAAGGAGGAGGCCTGGTGGGGGGGAGTACCCTCTTGAAGGCAAGATGGTGGGAGAAATGGGATGACGAAATGGAGGAGGAGGGACCAAAGGTGGAGGGGCCATGACCTGGATTGTAAACAAATAAAATAGTTAAAATAAAAAAAGAGAGACATGGACACATAGCCATCAGTAATCACCTTTGTCAAGCAAATGTCTCCACATGACAAAAGATTCCCTACTTGTCATCAGACATTTTTAAAATACCCTCATTATTATGGTTTTATTAAAACTTTTTCTTTAGTTTTAAAAAAAACATTTGCCAATGATAGTTGAAACAGTGTTTCACATCTGTATCCTGGGGAATGACCAGTTAGAATTGTTTTGTGATTCCATTTTGCCCCAGTCAGAATGGCTATCATAAAACATATGACAACCAATGTTGTGGTGCTATTGTAAACTGGTGCAGACCATATGGAAATTGTTTTGGGACATTCTCAAAAACTAAAATTAGAACTACTCTATGACTCAAGCATACATCTCTTAGGCATAGGTTAGAAGAATTTAAGGTATCATACCAGATACTTTGCATGTTTTGTTTTTCTTTTGCTACACTTTTAAAAATAGCTATAAAATAGAGCCAGTTTAGATTCCACCAACAGATGAGCAAGCAGTGTTAGTGTGGTACACAGCGGAATTTTCACTTGAATTAAAATTGCAGCATTTGTAGAAATGTGGTTAGAGCCAGGAATCATCATGCTAGGTGAAATCAGACTCAGTAAAACAAATTCTATGTTTTGTCTCATATGCGTAATTTCTCACTCCTCTCTCTCTCTCTCTCTCTCTCTCTCTCTCTCTCTCTCTCTCTCTCTCTCTCCCCTTCTCTCTGTCTCTGTCTCTCTGTCTCTGTCTCCTTCCCTCCCTCCCTCTCTCTGTCTCTCTCTCCCTCTTTCTGTCTCTCTCTGTCTCTGTCTCTCTCTCTTTCCCTCCCTTCCTCCCTCCCTCTCTGTCTCTGTCTCTCCCTCCCTCCCTCCTTCTCTCTGTCTCCATCTCTGTCTCTCTGTCTCTCTGTCTCTCTGTCTCTCTCTCTCTCTCTCTCTCTCTCACACACACACACACACACACACACACATACACACACACACATACACACACACACACAGCATGGGCATGAAACTAGAAAGGAGATCATGTGAGAGAACATTTTCTTAAAGGATAGGGAAAGAAAGGAGAGTTGGTGATGTGACATAAGTTGAAAAGCTGGAGAGGAAGTTGGTCGGCAGCTTATGGCTTTGGGTCTGAGGGAAAGGAGTGTAGAAGGGATGATAAAGTAGCACAAATATGACACTTATATCTCAAAATGCAATGAATAAATTATTCCCTTGCTATGCTAAAGCATTAATAAAAAAGGAACAAAACCTAGGAACAATAAGGAGACCAAAAAGAATTTTTAGAAAAGGAAAACTGACAAAATAGACTCTTCTTTTCTGGTCTTTGACATAGGTGTCTGCCTAGTCAGCTTGAATAGGAGAGGGTCACCATGGAGAGGGTCACCTGTAGCCTCTACTGTGCTTCCCCTCGTCTCACTGTACAGTGATTGCTGTTTTAGGCCAGATGTTCATGAGCATGTTAGTGTCTGGGCTGAATTTTCTTTAGAAGTTTCTCTCATTTTACATACCAGGAACTAGTGCTTGGTATCACTGAGCTTTGCAGTCCATGGGTTAGACGAATTTTCACCTGTTCCAGGGTCCCCCAGTTTACATAACCAGTGGGATAAAATGTCCAAAACAAAGGTGGATAAAATAGGAAATATTTTATCTACCTATTTCAAGAGGATAGAATTGGAATACTGAGCTCAGCATTGGATGGGGAGACATAAAGGGTCTAGGCACTATGTTAAACTTTTATATGTTGTCTTCTTTGTAAATGAATACCTTGATCACAATTTAAATATAAAACAAACCCACAGCTTTATTTTCAAGAAGGAATCTGCAGCTCAGAGAATGCTAAAATTTCATCAGAGTGGCAGCTAAGGAAGAGAAAAAGGGAAGTGTGGGGAGGTGGCTCAGCACCCAGCGCTGGCAGGGTTTTCTCACTTTCTCACATTGTACTGACAAGAGACAGACACTTGGGCACAGTCACAATACCAGTTTCAGAAAGAAAAGTCAGGAGACCTTGAAGTCACAGTAGGGAAGAGGGAAACCTGAAATAATTCTGGGCAGCTCAGTTCCACATAAAGCCACGGTCTCATCTTGTGGACGAAAAATAGAAAAACCAAACCAAAGCAAGATGTGGGACTTTCTATGTCTGGAGGGTATTGTCCCTTGAACTTGCTTGCAGAGACTGAGGCTGCTCTTGGCACTCTCAGACTCTCCAGGGATATTATTCTGCACCTCTTAAAAGCGGCAGCTCTTAGAGTCTGTATAGTGATCTCTGTTGAGAATTTTTGATCACAGCTAAGTAAGCAGTTTTTATTTGCATAGCTATAACTCCATTACTCTTAGAGATAAACTTTTCTGTCTCGATCTTTAGATGAAAGACTGAGTGCTGGGAAAGGTGTAAGGACCAGAGAGCTGCCAAGGTGAAGAATCTAAACATTCTGTCCCAGGATGAGGGGAAGGAGTGGGTTGATGGTGCAAACTAGGGGGATTCTTTAATTTTGGTTAATTTCTATGTAATGGGTCTTTGTTAGCCTGCTGATTCCTCTTTCAATAAAGGAACTACTGGCTGGATTGCAGAAAACAGTAAGGAAGATACTTCGTATTTCTCACAAGAATTGTCTGATACTGTTTCATCTATCTCTTGTTTATTATTGGGCTCTTGTGTGACAATTTTATGTTTTTTTATGTGCTTTCAGTGCCAGGTAATGGACAATACACTTTCCCCTAGTGCTCTGCAGAAGGTATAGTTTAAATGACCTGGGCTATATAAAGATTCTGCATTTCTAAGGCTATTCTCTTGAGTACAAAAGAGAGACATTAGATTCCTTAGACATGAAAGTCCCCAACAGAGAGGAACCTTTTCCCTTAAATGTTTTGAAAAACTTTCCCTGTAGGTGCTTAAAAACTGTTCTTGAGTTCTAACCTACAATGCATGATTCCTTTAAAAAAAAAAATGTGTTTTCTTTCTTATTGTGTTATATTGTCTAGCTTTGCGAGAGGAGAAAAAAGGTCACTTTCCTGTACCTCTGAATGAGCATTTGGTTTTTTATTGGTGATTTATTGTGCTCAGGCTGTTTGGTGCTGAGTGAGCCTACTTTATTTAGGAAATACTTACAGAAATTTGTTCTAAATTTGGAAACAGAAATATTGTGTTTCTGGTTTTAGTGTGGATTTGTTAACCATGTGACCTTAGAAATTCTTTATAACAATACATGTTTTAACTCCTTTGGTTTCTATGAGGATAATGATAAGCTTTTTAGGAACTTCCAAGTTTTTCAGCATTCTGACCATGTAAAAGAGAAGAATTTTTCTTTCCTTTTTTTCCTTCCTTCCTTCCTTCCTTCCTTCCTTCCTTCCTTCCTTCCTTCCTTCCTTCCTTCCTTCCTTCCTTTCTTCCTGTATTGGAAATTTAACTAGTGTCTGACATTACAAAAGGTTTGGGTTACTGCTGAATGTTTTAACACATATGTTCATTACTTTACTGGAAAATACATAAGATGCGGTATCTATTCTGAAAAGATACCAGAATAGGTGATGAAAGCCAGAAAAATAAACAGATTATTCTTAAGTTTCATAGGTGATATTGAAACAAAGGCCTCCAGAGTTTCCAGAAACATCTTTTTGTGAGGCTAAAGGTGGCATTTAAATTGAGGTTTGAACAAATAATGATTGACAGATAGAAATAGGGTTAAGAAGATACATACAGGTTGTGTATCTATAAATACTAGACCTATGAAGCTTGTCCTGGGAAAACTTTCAAGGCAAGTAACCCTAGTGGAGAAACATTCATGGTTTCAGTTATTCTACCTATCTGCTTTACCACGTGGGAGCTTGCTGATGGCCTGGAACAAAGAAGGAGAGAAGAGAAGATCTCAGGGCACAGGAGACACTTGGGTGTGAGCCTAGATGTCAAAATTTAGGTGCCTCAGAGCCTCAGTTTGCTCTCTGAGTATGAAGTAGACACTGAAGAGGGAGGTAGAGCTGTGATACCATTGCTTCCTTTGTCACTAGGCTTTAGATTGCTGATGTCATAGGACCTGTCCATGAATGGACAGTCATCAGTAGGAAAAGTTCCTTACGAGAAACATCTGAGTGGGTAACTAGGGCTTTTCTTGTATTTGCAAACAAGTTCCTTGCACCAGGCTTGTACTTCAACTCTGATTTAGAGCTTCCCTGGCTTTCTTTATTCTATTATTATTTTTTCCTTGTCAGTCTTTTTGTTTAGTTAACCTGTGTGGCAAATTAATTGAGGCCTTAAAAATGTCCATCTTCATGTTCCTTCCTTCCTTTCTTTCTTCATCTGCTTCCATTTACATTCATGTTGATATATCACAATTTATCTCTCTAGTCCATACATTTCTTCTAAAATTCAAGTACTCTTACTATTTACCTGGGTATCTCAAAGATGCCTCCAGTTGCACATGGCCATAACTGAACCATGATCCATCCCACCTGTAGATTGTTTCCTGCTGTCCTTGTTTCGGTGAGAAACTCCACAGACCATTTGTTAAACTAGGAGCACAGGATACTCATCATGGCTTCAAATGGACTGAAATGTGCCTCTCAATGTTGCCATTTTTAATCAGTATCATTTTAAGAAAGTTATTTAACCCCTGTAATTTTTCTAACACAGCATATCTACTTTATATTTCCTTTTCTGTATTATGAGTTTGTCAGAATGAGATGCCATGAGACTTATCCCATGGCTCATTTAAAAAGTATTTAACTTATATCAGTTATTATCCTAAACTTGTATTCCTTGCTCATTTTGAATTTTAATGATGGCATTCTCTGATGTCACCCAGCTCTTCTATTTCTTTCTAACCCTTGCTCTCTAGTGTGAAGTTCCATGACCCTTTTCTGAATGACTGAAAGAGCAAATCCAGTGGGCTCATTTCACTTGCTTCTTTCCTCATGGTTTCACTGTCTGCATGCTTGTTTTATTTTGACAATTATGTAATGTTTTATTTTGGAAACACCTACCTTTGTCAGAACTTTTTCCTATTGCTCGTGTATCTTAATGATTTCATCTTTCCCGGAGAAGTCTTTTGCCCTTCCTCCCTGAAATGCAGCATCTTTGCCTACATTAAGGTCTCATACTTCCTCTATATCTGGAGCCTTTTCATGTATCCTTCTTTTTACATGAAGAGATTTCTATGTCTAGCTTGCCTGATCTACTCAACTCATGTTCATTCATGAGATTCAAATAAATTTTTTTCCCTGGGAAGTTTTTGTTAACTAGTCTCCAAACCAGACTGTCTTCTTCACTGTTTTCCTTTACAGCAATAATTATGATTATTAGATATTGTGAAATTATTTTATGCAAGATAACCTTCACTATATCATTCTGGTGCATGGTCAAATTCTGTGTTTTCATCTTTAGTAAACTAGCCCATATGTGGCCAACAGAGAGTTATGAAAATATGCTTGCTCAATAAAATGAACAGAAAACATGAGCCTTCAGAGTTGGCTTAATGCTTCCACAAAAGTACAAATTTTTTTTAAAAAACAAAAACAAACAAAAAAACAAACTTGAAAGCAGAGGCAGAGATAAGTTGGATAAGATGTGGATCAGAGAATAGAATTTGGAGATTCTTTGGTTGTGGAATGAATGCTGTACTACAGAATTCATTTATTCTGGTGAAGAGAGAGACATTACATTATGAAAATGCAAATCTTTATCCAATTTGCCTTTTCCACCACTGAAAATCTTCACAGAAGTTTATGACAAATGAAGGGAGCAGTTAAAAATACAGACAAATTGCTTTTCAAACTTGTAATTAAAATGTATATAACTGTGTATAAGTCAGGGAAATCAATGAAATACATAGTTTGAATAAATACACAATATTTTTCATTTAAAATGACATTAAAAGGAAAATATTTTATTTATCTCAACTTTTTTTATAATTTGTGTTAATAAATATCACACACATATATGGTGCAATTTGGTAATATAAATTGTTATATAATAATTCTCCTTGCAATTAAAATATTTTAACTAATTGACTTAGCCTAGGCTCTGGAAGAGTATCTTTTAGTAACACAAACATAAAATTTGAAATAATGTTCAGCTTGGGTAAGAAATGCAAAAACATACTAGCATTTAATTTTCTAAAATAAGCATTCAAGTAAAAGATTAAGTGTTTGGTAAAAATTATGTTTAATTATTGATTCTGTGAGGGTAGGCAGAGCACATTAATAGTTAACAGGAACAAACTGTGATGGTGTGGTTAAAATAGCTAATTGCATTGTCTTAAAAACAAGAAAAATATTTTTAAATAGCATTCTACTGTCACTAGGTAAAACAAATTACAACTTCAGCCACCAATTGTATGTGCATTCTCTTGGGAGAGAGAAATTGTCTTTTTAGTCACTGTTACTTCTGACAGATTTATCTTGCTGAGACTGCAACTCATTCTAGAATACAGGAGAGATACTGTTGTGCATCCCACTGTATTTGTGTAATGAGTAGCTGAAGCCAGGTGTGGTACATGCCTTTCATTCCAGAGCTTGAGAGCCACAGGCAGGCAAATCTCTGTGAATGCAAACCAGCCTGGTCTCCAGAGTGAGTAGTGAGGTCAGGCAGGGCTACAGGGTGAGCCCTGTCTCAAAACCAAACCAAACCAAAACAAAACAAAACAAAAACAACAACAAAACAAACAAACAAACAAGAGTAACTGAGATACTATGTCGAAAATTCTTCAAAATGATCAGAAAAATTCCTATAGTACTTTCAATGGTTCATCAGAAAGAGAATCATGAGTCAGCCAATTGCTCTTGAATGTCCCTGATTGGGATTGTCTTGCTTAAAAACTGACCAAAAGTGCCATCTTGACACGTTAGAATCATTTGGGAAGAGGTAAAGAGGAAACCTTAATTTGGAAAATATTCCCACCAGATTGTGAGAAAGTTTGTAGAATATTTTTTTGATCAGTGACTGTTATGGTAAGACCCAGCTCACTGTAGGTGGCACCACCTCTGGGTAGGTTCTGTGCTGTATATGAAAGCAAGCTGAACAAATCCTGGGGAGGAAGCCAGTAAGAAACAATTCTTCATGGCTTCTACTTCATTTCCTATCTCCAGGTTCATGCCTAGAGTTCTGGATTTCCCTCAGTGATGGACTATAATCTAAAATAAGCTCTTTCCTCATCAAATTGGTTTTGGTTATGGTGTTTATGACAGCAATAAAAACCTAACTAGAACAGGCATCAATCCTTGAAAAATTTATAAAAGCACAAGTGACAAGATCCCAAACTCATGGAGTCTAATTTAGCATGCTCACTATTGAAATTTACCAGGCCCCAAGTAAATGAAACAAAGTTATTCATTAATAAGGATGGGAGACATGAAAAGTTTGCTAAATTTTAAAATAACTTTTAACAGCAAACAATGATGTTCTGTAGAACCAAAAATATGGAAAACAATGGGATAAAAATAATCTATATGTTTTACTATTTATTTAATCATTTATTTGTTTATTAACATGTATGTTTGTGGCATGGACGTGTGGAGGTCATAAGGCAACTTGAAGGAGTTAAGTCTTTCTTCTACTTCATGGGTTCTGGAGATTGAACTCAAGTCATCAGTCTTTATTGCAAGCTCCTTTACTTGCTGAGCCATCTCTCTAGCCCTTTTGTTACTTTATAAAACTATTTCCTTTAAATGGCTGAAGCTATTTGTTGTATCTATTGTCAGACTAGCATTCTTGATTTATGTCTAAGTCAGGGTTAATGCATTTACATGGAATACCATTAACTGATTATAATAAAAATTCATTGTATATGCACCACATTTTAAAAAATCTAATCATCTATTGATGGATATCTAGGCTGGTTCCATTTGAGTTGTTGTAACAAGTACAGAAACAAATATGGATATGCAAATATCCATGTGGTATATGGACTTGAGTCTTTCTGAAAACACATTAATTTTAACAAGAGAAAGGAAGACACATGTTGAGTGTTTGTCTCCAAAGGTGGAAAGGAGGAGCAGAGATGGCTATACAGTAGGATCTGAAGCCCAGGCATTCTACAAACTACAATGCAACATTTCTGCACATCACCAAGAAAATGCAGATAAGGTTGACCTAGCCATTATCAAAAGAGCTTCGACCTTCAAGCTCTTCTATTCAACCTTCGAAGATTGAGTACAACTATGATTTTTTTCAGTTTAAAATGATAGTATTGTGTATTCCACAGGGACTTGATTCCTGGGAGAAACACTGGGAGCATGTACATGTATCTTGAGTGGCAAGTATGGGTTGTGTCTGCAAAGAAGTGCTTCACTTGTGGTTTGGTATCCAATGTAGTTGGTGGTGACATTATTGGTGTTGTGTACAATGGCGCGGTAGAGGAGTGATGGTCCTGCACATCTGCCCCTCGGAGAGGTGGGACGCTCGGGAAGTTTGACCGCACCAACCCCATGGACCTCCGGGCCTGTGTTGAGCTGTGAGAAGTCCCCGTGGAAACACAGCCTGGGGGTGGGGGACACAGCCTTGGGTCCCAAGAGATGTGAGGCAGCCAGCTCCGTGGGGTTCCCAGGCTCTTGGGCAATTCAGATGCCACTGGATGCTGCGGAAGATCTAAGTATGAAGTAGGACTGTAGACTAGATCTAGTCTGGGCCAAGGGGGAGAAGGAGCATGGCAGGGTCTCAAAGCAGGACTGAGTCCTTGGCTTGGGCACCAGCTAGCTGGGTTGGTTGGTTGGGTGGCTGCCGTGACTGGGAGCGCTGGGAAGCCTTTTGTGGGAGACTAGATGTGGCTCTTTAGACAAAGGCCAGTTCCCTCGTTCCCCACGGAGGATCCCAATGAAAAGAGACAGTCCAGGGTTTCAGGGCATTTATTGTCATGGCAGAGAGTGACGAAGGTGAATCTGTACCTCCGAGACCTCAGGGAGGGGCTTGGTTGAAAGAGTAACTGGGAAGGGGAGTGGCTAAGCCTCTAGGTGCTTCATTAGCATGGGGATGGCTTGAGGCTATGTGACCATGCCTCTACCTGAGGAGGAGCTTGAGGGGTATTCCCTTTACATGACTAAATGTCATAGACCTGTGGAGAGATATAGCCACGTGTCAGGAGTTGTTTCTAGCAGCATGGTAAATGCCTGCCATACCTTATAGGGTTTTTTTCCCCCTATTGGGTCTAGGGGGGGGGGTTAAAACCTAACTCAACGAGAAACCAGGCTGCCTTTCACGGCCACACATACTAGCACTTGCTTTCTTGTTTTGCAGACTATTATCGATGCACCTGTTTGTCAAATTCACAAAGGGAAACCAGCTGACATCATGGAAGGAAAGAATCAAACAGCTTCATCTGAATTCATTATCTTGGGATTCTCCCACCTGAATGAATTGCAATTTTTACTCTTTACCATCTTCTTTCTGACCTACATATGCACAATAGGAGGCAATATTTTTATCCTTGTTGTGACCATGGCTGATTCCCACCTACACACACCCATGTATTATTTCCTAGGAAATCTCGCCTTTATTGACATTTGCTACACTACTACTAACGTCCCCCAGATGATGGTGCATCTTCTATCCGAGAAGAAAACCATTTCCTATGGAGGCTGTGTGACCCAGCTCTTTGCGTTCATTTTCTTTGTTGGCTCAGAGTGTCTCCTCCTGGCAGCAATGGCATATGATCGATACAATGCTATCTGCAAGCCCTTAAGGTATTCATTTATTATGAACAAGACCCTGTGCAGCTGGTTAGCAGCTTCATGTTGGATAGGTGGGTTTCTCAACTCCGTGGTGCACACAGTTCTGACCTTCCACCTGCCCTTCTGTGGTAACAATCAGATCAATTATTTCTTCTGTGACATACCTCCTTTGCTGATCTTGTCTTGTGGTGATACTTCCCTCAATGAACTGGCTTTGCTGTCCATTGGGATCCTCATAGGTTGTGCTCCTTTCCTGTGTATCATCCTTTCCTACCTTTATATCATCTCCACCATCCTGAGGATCCGCTCCTCTGAGGGGAGGCACAAAGCCTTTTCTACCTGTGCCTCCCACCTGCTCATTGTTATTCTCTACTATGGCAGTGCCATCTTCACATATATGAGGCCCATCTCATCTTACTCACTAGAGAAAGACAGGTTGATCTCAGTGCTGTATAGTGTTTTCACACCCATGCTGAATCCTATAATTTATTCACTGAGGAATAAGGACATCAAAAAGGCTGTTAAGGCCATAGGGAGAAAGTGGCAGCCACCAGTTTTCTCTTCTGATATGTAACCTTGCTTGCATGTAGTCAACAATCTTACATTAGAAAGTTAACTTTTTCACCACTCAGTTGTTGCTAGTTATATTTGACTTAAAATCTGCTTGTGATATTTGGAAACAGGATGAAGAGTTGGCCTACCGAACCCTAAGTGTACATGTCTGAGTTTTTGTTAGTCTCTAATGGAGTTACTTATTTAGCTTCTGTCCTTTTTATTTGTCTTCTCCAGTTTGGAATCCTCATCTAAGGATGGTTCCTCTCTCAGGCTGTCTGTATTTGCTTGATAGACTTCATGGCTTATTACTTGCCATGAAAGACTGTCCTTTGAGCCAAGCCACTGCCATCTTGGGACATTCAGCTGCACCCTCTTGCAAAATATCATCCCATCTGGGATTGTTTACTGTTTACATCCTCTCATGGAGGAGTGCAAAGGCCACATGACCCTTCTTGAGTATTTAGGTGCTCCCTGCCACCTGTTGTATGCAACATGGACTCAGGGAGGGGTTAGAGTATATAGGCCAGAACACTAGGGGAGGAGTCTCCATCTATGGGGCTATGGGTATGTATTAGTCAGGGTTCTCTATAGTCACAGAACTTATGGAATATCTCTGTATTATTAAGGGAATTTGTTGTAATGACTTACAGTCTGTAGTCCAACCAACCCAACAATGGGCAGCTGTGAATGGGAAGTTCAAAAGCCTAGCAGTTGCTCAGTCCACGAGGCTAGCTGTTTCACCTGGTCTGCTGTATAAGGTAGAATCCTGAGGAGGTAGGCTCCAACAGACGTGCTGGCAAGTAAGCGCAAGCAGGCAAGGAAGAGTGAATCTTCCGTTTTCCAATGCCTTTATGTAGGTCTCCAGAAGAAGGTGTAGCCTAGATTAGAGGAATGTACCACCTTGCCTGGATCTGGAACTTGCTTTGTCCCAGGCTGACACTGAACTCAGAGATATGCTTGCTTCAGTCTCCTAGGATTAAAGTTGTGTACTACTTTGCTTGGGCCTAAGCTTTTCATGGACACTATACCTCAAGATCTCCATGTCAAGATCCGGGTCAGAAGCCTGTATCTTCCAGCCTCAAGATCTGGTGTGCCCTCCATTTCTGGACTGTAGTTTCTTCAAGATGTAGTCAAGTTGACAACCAGGAATAGTTATCACAGGGTACCTTATTCCTGCTGGGTAATGCCTTTCAGATGCAGCCTATTGAAGGAGGAATATCCACACTCCTGTAAGTTACTCTTCACCTATGCTCTGTAAGCTCAATAAACTCATTCCCATAGTGAACTTTGGCAGAATTGTGTCTTGGTTTGCTAACCCTTGGGACATTAGAAGAAAGTGGAGACATTGTTTACATCTCCTCTGGCAAGCAAATTTAGCAATAGTACTATATTTCTTATGCGTAAAAGAAATGAGAGATCTATGAGATGACCCAGCAGGTAAAGGCACTTGCTGTCAAGCCTGGTGACCTGAATTTGATCCAAGGATCCCACATGGCAACCTGTAATTTGTTCTCTGGCCTTCATTCACATGATGTGGCACATATGCGCGCGCGCAAACACACACACACACACACACACACACACACGCACACACACACACACACACATTGCTGGAAAGATGGAATACCCCAATGGAATTTTTTAGGCTCACATAGCTATGTTATAGAGTATCTTAAGCTTAGGAAACATTTTTCTAAAAATGTAGAACACCATGATATAAAATATGTAGAAAATGAAGTAGAATTTTTGAGAGGGGGTAACATTTTTAGTTATGTAACAAGTGATCAGAAAAGGTATGTATAAGTATTTAATTACTGTTTTTATATTTTATTATCAAGCAAGGAAGAGCTATAGACCAATTTTCTGGTAAACATAGACTCAAGAAGGTTCTGAATTCAAGATCACATTAAAATTATACAGTGTCAACGTTGGTTTTCTCAGTGGGAGACAATGTTGGTTCAGCATGTGCAGACATTAGTTATGAGTCTGTAGAGGAAACAGAATATAATAGAACACAGACACACACACACAGACACACACAGACACACACACACTAAATTAGTTTACACAATATGGCTAAACTGTTCAGTAACAGCAGTCTCATGTCTAAAAAGACTCAGCACTCAGTAGTTGCTCAGTCTATAAGGAGAGGTGTTCCAACAGTCCTGGAGTAGAAACTTGGAGGACTTCTGGAGTCCTCAGTCCCTGTTGGAAGCCTGGAAAACTTGTCCTGACATCAGCAAAGAAATTAGCAGCAGTAGCAAGAGGGTAAATGAAAGGGAAAGCCAAGTGAGAAGAGGGCAAACCATCTTCCTTCTTCTTTGCCCCTTTTTATGTCTAGGCTGCCACCAGAAGGTGCCACTCACATTTGGAGTGGACCTTCCAATACCAATTAAGACAATCAAGGCAATTCCACAATTGAGGATCACTGCTGAGATGATTCAAAGTTGTGGCAAGGTGGCCTTTAAAACCAACAATCACCATGTGCAAATCAAACACATAATATACAGTATCAATAGACTTAATGACAAAAAAATGACATAATTAACATGAGATGTAGAAAAGGCATTTGCCAATGTACAACAGCTTCATGATAAAATGTCTTGAAGAAAATAGGGATAGACAAAACATACCTCAAAACAATAAATACTGTACATATGACAAATGCATAGACATTGTACTAGATATGGAGAATTATCACCATCTCTAACATCTGTAAAAAGACAAAGATAACAACTCTTTCTACTTTTATCGAATACAACAAAGTTTTAGTTTGAACAATAAAATAAGAGAAAGATGCAAAGTAGATAAAAATTTAAAAGTAAGGAGTTAGCTTTGCCTATTTGTAAATGACATGATTCTATTCTTAAAATACCTCACAGAGTCATCAGAAAAATTTAGATATGATAAACAGTTTTAATAAGGTTACCTGAAACAAAATCAATACACAGAATCAATAGTTTTATTTATATCAATAACAAACTTGATGAGAAAATACTGGGAAAGATATATTACTTACAATAGCATAAAAATAATATAGCTACGGAAAAACCTAACCAAGAAGGCAGATGACCTCTAACAAGAAAAGCTTTAAGATGCTATAAAAAGAAATTGAGATACTAGATAATGGAACAGTCTTCCATGTTGAGAGACTGGCAAAAATAATATTGTGAAAATGGCTCTACTACCAAAAGCAATTTACAGAGTCAATGCAATTCTTTTGTTTTGTGGAATAATTTGAAGAAGTGTATTGTTAGCTCTTCTCTTATGATCTCATAGAATCCAGCAGTGACTGCACTTTGTTTTGGGCATCGAGACAGATCTTGTTATATGGACTAAGCTGGTCTCTAACTTGCAGCACTTTTTCTTGCCTCTGCCTATATAGTGTGGGGTTTTCACATGTAAACCATCACACCCATATATATATATATATGTCTTATATCCACTTGTGTTGATTTCTGAAGTAAGAAAGTTTCACTAGTCAGTTCCTATTCATGTAGAATTCTGATATATTTTTCATTA
The DNA here is from genome assembly GCA_028551405.1 of Uromys caudimaculatus. Lineage (NCBI taxonomy): Eukaryota > Metazoa > Chordata > Mammalia > Rodentia > Muridae > Uromys > Uromys caudimaculatus. The sequence goes on along the minus strand of CM052720.1, from coordinate 46,416,167 downwards.
ATTCCTTATATTTAGTTGAGTTTTCTATTTCTTCAGCTCAACTTTGGTTTGAATTCTACCTTATCAGTTATCAGAATGGCTATATCATCTTGGCTTCCATTTGCCTAATTTGTTGACCTTCATTCTTTACCTCTTGTCTATGAGATCTCTTGCAGTAATGGTCATTTCTTGGAGGCAGCAGATAGCTGGATGTTATTTCTTAATGCAGTCACCTAGTCTGCATCTTTTAATTAGAGAGCTAAGGCAAATTGCAATTAGAGTTACTATTAGAAATGTTTACAAATTACTGTAATTTTGTTTGTAGTTTTTGTGGTGGGTTGTGTAATTTTCCATTCTTTTAATTCTTTATTAGTATTAGGAGTTTGCTGGTTTATTGTGCTGGAGATGATGGACATCTTATCTCCCCTTTGCTTGCCCACTTCTCTCATAAAATATGTGAATAAACCTAACCATACTGTTGAATAGTCAGACTAAGTGTAATTGTGTTACCAGTAATTGGAGTTCATGTTTTTATATTTTAAAACTTTAAATGAAATAAAATAGCCAGGGGTTACTTTTCTCAGATGTAGTTTCCCATCATGTTTTAAATCTCTGTGGAAACAGAAGGGATTGAGATCACTGGCCTCATAAACAGCTATGAAATTGGGCAATGGACACACTACCCTGATTAGACTGGCAGATGGAAGTTTTCAGCTGGATAAAATATAACTAAATACAAGCACAATTTCTGTAATGGCTTTCTGTTTGTAAAATTAACTAATTGAAAAGGAAAATAAAGACCACAAGTACTTTTAAAAATAATTTTGGAAAACAGCACATGGTTATTGTGTTAGCGGACTGATGACAGCTGCTCCTAGAAAGTTTATTGTTTGTGACTCTACTAACTATGGTTAGCTCATATTTCAACCCATTTAACATCCATAGCAGCAGGGAAGTCCTGCAACAGTTATTATTACCCACAAACAGTTGAATTCCAGAATTGTTACCCAAGCCAGAGTTGTTTCCTTTGGTCACGCTCCTAATGAGTGGGGAGACATTATCTGCATGCACACAATTTTATTAAAAATCTGTAGTCTTAGCATTTATACTACTTTATAATGATAATTATAAACAGATATTATTGGCTTGTTTGTTTTTTCTTTGTTTTTGTTTTTCTTTTTTGAGGCAGGGTTTCTCTTTGTAGCCCTGGTTGTCCTGGAACTCTCTCTGTAGATCAGGCTTGCTTTAAACTCAGAGATCTGCCTGTTTCTGCTGTCTGAGTGCTGGGATTAAGGACATACACTATCACCACCTGGATGATTATTGCTTAATGAAATATTAAAAAATTAAAAGACTGAATAAATCTATTAGAAATATTTGTATTATATTAATCTATTTTATCATATTAATAGTATATTAATTTAACCTATGTAAGCACAAAACAAAGAATTAAACAATTTGGAATTTGAATCCTTTGTTCTAGTTTAAAGTGGATGTCACCAGTACAGTCTTTCTAAGACACTGCTAATCTTCCCTGAGAGTCTCTGTTCTCTGACATTTGTACTGGGAAATAATGCACTCACTGTACACAGAGCAAACCACAGCTGATTAGAGCCTTCAGTTTTCACTTTTCCTACAATTAGAAATGTTCTCCTGGAAATTTGCTCTTGTAGAAAAAGTTTTGTTCTACCAGTGGGTCCCTTGGGGGCTCATTAGGAAGCTCTCAGACAATCATGTTATTAAAGTGCTATAAATGCTTTAATAAGGACAGCAAGTGCATAATTGCTAAGGTTCAAAACTGTCCTCTGCAGAGGAAGGTGATTCAACAGGTCACATGCTAATCAGCCCCAGAGTTCTCCCCAGGGGCAGCTTCCTTGTTAAGTAGCCCTGGTGCCTGTGTCTCAATTTTGCTTTATAGTTCCAGCAATTACTCCCAGAAGAGGCCTTGGGGAGTGTGCCACTTAATAACAATAGTGAGATAAACTCTCAGAAAGTTCAAGTTCTCTTTAGAGAAAAAGAAATAGGTGACTGTGCACAAACCTCCAGTCTACTGTACACAAGAGTCATTTCTGTTGAGAAAGGAAGAAAATTTAAGAAACCACAAAGCTGCTTATGTTTTCATTAAGGTCACTATCTCAGAGTGAATGCAAATTGGAACCTTATTGCTAGGAAATATATCCAGGTATATAGATATGTGTGTAAGTATATGTATGTATCACTATAACATATGAATAAATTATATACATATATATGCAAATGTGTACATGCACTTTTTATTTTCTTATTCATTTATTGTATTTAGTATGTTATTTAGATATACTAAAAAATCGTTATAATAATTATGTTATAATTATTTCCTATTGCTGTAATAAGACAACCTGAAAAAAGCTACTTAAAGAAGGAAGGTATGTTAGTCAGAGGTTTTAGAAGAATATCAACTGAAAAATGTTATTAGATTGGCTTACATAGTACAGTGAGAGTAGTTTAACAATGGCTATCTTCACACTAGAAAGGCTGAGCTTCGTAGCTGCTCAGTCCAGGAGGCTATGAGATGGATGTCTCAGGAGTCTTAGTTTGGCACTGGGGATTCTTGGAGATGCAATATTTTCAGTTCATGTTGGAAGGCCAAAGAGGCTCCATTTCAATGTCAGCAAAGTATGACAACAGCAGAAGAAGCAGGGTAGATAAACTTGAAAATAGAGTAAATTAACTTAATTCCAGATACAGTTTAAGTTAATCATCACAGAAAAGTATAGGTGGCCACAGTTGCAGGCTATAGTTTATCTTGCTCATGAAATCATGGTGGTGGACCTTTGGAGTATCTGGGCATATTATATCTACATCAGAAGCAAAGAGTGATGAAATCTTGTGCCACCTCACTTCCTCATTTCTTTAGGTCTAGGACCCAAGCCCAGGGAATGGTACTGCCCACTTTTAGGGTGGGTCTTCCCATCTCAATCAAAATAATTTCTCACATGTGTGCGAGAGTCTTATCTCCTTAGGCAAAGCTTATTAAGTTTGTAATCAGTATCAATGGACATGTTTTAAGTTCTAATTCAAGTACAAATAATAATTCAAGTACAATAATAATAACAATAATAATAACACTGAAGAATTAAAATTATGTCTCAGTCCTACAATGTGACATGTTTTCTTTCCTACAGTTTACTGTTGTTATAGATTTATTGTCTATGAACTCAGCCTTATTTCTATTTGTTACTCAATCACCCATAATTTCTTTTTGTACTACTTTAAAAATACAGATAGATGTTGCAAACTTATTGAAACTTTTAGATGCACCTATAATGTTGTTTAAATTTGTAAACACACATAGACATATGCAATGATTAATCCTGTCCACAAACCATGAATCATCTCTCTGAATAACCTACAAAAGTGATATTCTGGTCCAGGATATAGAAGTTATTTGAGAAAAGAACAGTGATATTTGTTTTCTCCTCCACAGAAACATTTATTTATAAACTCAGAGTTCAGTTGCTCCACTATAGGAATTCTTCTGTAGTTGAATTTGAAAGAGCCAAATTCATCCCTGTGACTCTGTCCCCTACTTTCACAGCATCTAGAAACTAGTGGCAATGTGCTTTTGGAGAAAATTAATGCAGGTGGTAAAAGGTGAGAGAAAGATAATTTCAGTGCACATTTCTCTGTATATTTATACCTTACTTTCTAAGCTATAAGAAAAAGTTTATTAAATATCCTAAATTATAAGTACAAATAAGGATTTCACACAGCATAGTTACATTGTATCTAAACATTCTTATATTACTAACTTGTTATACAACCCACCCATTTTTCAACCTTGAAAATGTATTTTATGGGTAGTAAAATTATTTAATTTATTGAATTTTCTAAAACCCGATCTGGTTTGGTTTAAAACTTATAAATCAAAATTTTAATGCAATCTCCCCCATACTATTAGAACAGTCTTCCAATTTATAAAAATATGAACAAATTTAATATGAGTAAAAATCAAAACAGTGTAGAAAATCTTGTACTGCTTTATATTAGACCTTTAGAGGAATTTTTATACCAATCTATTAAGATAATGTGACTAAGTATTATATCTTGGTTTAAGGTTAATTGGTACAGTGGGTAGTTCTTGGTACAGTGGGTAGTTCACACAGATCTTAGAACAATTTCCGCTATTGTCCCACACAACCCATAATCAAATGGATCGGTATTCATCTCAGATAACAAGAGATGCCTGGCAAAATCATGAAGTTGTGAATGTAGTGACCACTGTTTTGCATGTCTGTACACTGTCCACTTTCAAATAGCAAAAACAATGAGGTATTTCAGTTCTTAGCTTGAAAATGTAATCAGTCATTTAAAAAGAGATTCATGCTATTTCTCAAAACATGAATGAAATATGCTAAAGAAATGAACTAATCAGCCGGGTGGTGCATGCCTTTAATCCCAGCACTTGGGAGGCAGAGGCAGGTGGATTTCTGAGTTCGAGGCCAGCCTGGTCTATAGAGTGAGTTCCAGGACAGCCAGGGCTACACAGAGAAACCTGTCTTGAAAAACCAAAAAAAAAAAAAAAAAAAAAAAAAAAAAAAAAAAGAAATGAACTAATTTCCAAGGAACAAATGTACAATTCCACAGAAAGAAGGAAGGCATCTATAATCGTAAAATTCAGTGTACATTGATATTAGCAGTATGTCATTTAATGTCAGAGAGTGTAATAGTGATTATCTAGGACAAGGGAATGAAATGAAGAGATGTTTTATAGTGTGTACAACTTTTCTGTTATGAAGAATAAGCTCTAGATGTTTGTGTAGTGCCCAGTACTAATAGTTAACTATACAGTACTGTGGATGTCATAGATTATTTAGAGGGTGGAGCTCACATTAACTCTTCTTGACCCAACCACACACAAACACAACACAGGGAAACTTTGAGAGGAAATAGACACGACCATTACTTTGGTTATGATGATGATTTGTGGGAATCTAAATTAACATAAGAATTCTGGAAAACAGCATGGGAGTTTCTTAAACATTAGAACTAGAAATTCCATTTGATCCATCCATCCCACTACTGGGTGTATGAATCCATAGGAAGTGTATTATATAAGAAGTAAAATTATTATATTACACTATATATATATGCAGTGTTGTTTATTACTGTCAAGATATAAAATAAATTTGTGTTCAACAAATGAATGTGTAAGTGAAACATACTGTGTATTTACAACAGAATACTATCCACGTGTAAAGCAGAAGGAAGTCCTACTATTTGTCACAATAGAGATGCATCCAGAAGCTGTGGCGTTAAGTGAAATAGGTCAGCTAAAGAAGGGTAAATACCACACCATCTTCCTCACTGGTGGAAGTTAATTTGTAGATAATAAAAATGCAGTTTAGTTACTGTAGGCTAGACTGGTGAGAGAAAGTATTACAGAGATGCTGGTCAAAGGATGCTCAGCTTCAGGTAGAAAGGG